>OX371260.1:68886996-69486996 GCA_947311025.1 Lypha dubia
GGGACACTTGTTACAGGTGACTTTGTTTTTTTTTTCATTTTTGTGCTTGGTAAAATACTTCCAAAACGAGCTCAATTTTTTGGCTTTAGTGTATTTTTAATTTATTCACCTGAGAGTGAAAAAACCCCATTCTTGAAAATTTTTTAACGTTTCATTCAAAACATAGCACGACTACTATGTAGGTAATGCACAGTTCGACAACAACTGCAAACATCCAAAATAATATGTATTTGGTTGATATAAAATACTCGCTTTGTTTCATATCATACAAACAAATTTAAACATTTTTGACGTATGCATTTTAAACTAAAAAAAGTTGTTCGATTAATTGACATTAATTAATCGATTTATTCGTTATTCGAAAATCGGTATTTTAAAATTATTCGAACAAGAGTTTCGTTTTGTTTGATCGATTAATCGAATTATTCTTAATCGGTTGACAACTCGTGTATATACATACATGTCTATGTATATATCTTGCACGTACCAGATAAGGGGCTGTGCACATATTACGTAACGCGGTTTTCAGAAAATTTATACCACCCCCCATCCATAACGCTTTTTAATAATTTTTCAGTGCATAATTTTCAATCCATAACAAATCTTTAACCCCCCCTTGAGCGTTACGTAATATGTGCACAGCCCCTAACGACAGAAGTATTGTTTTTAGTACTGGTGCGTATTAGCCTGCATACAACACAAATTCGTACAGTTAAAAATAAAACGCATCCTCATACTCAACCATATGCATCAAGTTTAACACGAATACGTAGAGTATACACAATAGTGATGTTACGAATACTCGTATTCGTATTCGACTATTCGCCTGTTTTAAGATATTCGTATTCGTATTCGCCAAATTCAAGCGAATATTTTTCGAATAATTTTCCCATACATTTTCCAAAAAAAATCATACAAAAGTTTAAAAAAAGTACATAAAATGTAAAAAAATATATTAATTTTTATTAAAAAAACCCATTGTATTTCACGCAAAGTAATAACCTGCTTAAAAAACAAACAAAAATATATATGTATTTTGCAACTAGTATTCAAAAATTAAAGTTTTATATCATGTTAAATTAGTAATCAAACCTCAGTAGAGGAATGTTCAATTTCAAAAATAGAAGTTTTGAAGCCTTTTCTCCCTAAAGCCTATTACGATGCGGTGTATAAATAAGCCCCGCACCACTAAACATTCGCTCGCTTGGAACACTCGTTGGTGGTGTCACTAAATATTGCCTGACTATAGGTAAAAGAAGCTCGTATTTTTCCTTATTTACTTTCCACCATATCAGTGGGTTAACGTTATTTGCCGCCCGTTTTTTCGATATATATTCCGCGATAGTTTTTCTAAGTATCTAAATGATGAATTTAATCTGGGAAACTAAGTTGAGAAATTTCATCTCCATTTTCACAGTCACTGTCACTTGTATCCATGAGTAAAGTCATCATGTCTCTCATTTATAGTTACTAACGCAAAGGCAGGGATTTTTTCCAATTAAATTTGAAATATAAACCTCAAAAGAAATATTCGTATTCGTATTCGGCGAATACTGTTTTAAATATTCGTATTCGTATTCGTATTCGCGAATACTAAAAATTGATATTCGTAACATCACTAATACACAAGCAATGACTATTTGTTATAACACATCAAAAAATTCGCAGCACAAACAAAACTTTTATACTCTGTGTGTGATAATAGAATGCGAAAGTGTTTAAGTACTTCACGCATATATGCGGCTATAGTTTCGTATATACTGCGCCTATTTTGTTTTACACTCCCGCTTGACCACGACCGACGAAAATGATATCGCTAGCAAGCAATTAGCTAAAGTTTCTCGGATAAAACGTTCGAGAACGGCTATTGCTATTGAAACGAAAAAGAACTCTTAAGGGCTAACTATAATGTGCTGAAGCTAGCTTAAGCAACTGTGCGAATACATACTAGTGATGTTACGAACATATATTTTTAGTATTCGCGAATACGAATACGAATATTTCTAACAGTATTCGCCGAATACGAATACGAATATTACTTTTAAGGTATAGAGAAACTATTAATATTTGATTGATGAGCTTGAGGTCAATTTTTTTTTTTTATAAAAAATTTTATTTATCGATATTTCGCTACTCCTTTGCGTAGCTTCTTCAGGATTAAAGTTAAAAAACAACAAAACTGTATAACAACAATATTTTTAAACAAATTAATGAATCCAAAAATTATTCGCTTTAAAGAAAATTGGTTTTTGCTTTTCCGGTTTTGAAATAAATTAAAATGTTGTTTTTATATTTTAAATGGTTTCTGAATTAAATAAATTTTTCCAATTTGTCAATTGAAAAAATATTTAAGTTTGAGACATGAGGAAATGAAAAAGTTTTTTATTATTTTAAAAAATATTTTTTATTTTGTCGCCTTTGAATTTTTTCTACACTCGATGCTGAGGCAGTGCCCCATAGCGGGATTCCATAGGACCATATTGCTTTCAGGATATAATAATATAATAGAAGTTTACAGTCTAGGCTTAGTATAGAATTTCTTCCAATAAGCCATTTGGGCTGCTTTTAATTTCATTGGTGTCAACTTTGCGTCTTTATGCGATTTCCACGTTTAACGACGACCAAGATGAACGCCTAGATATTTTACTGCAGTGTGTTGCGGTATAGTCTCGGTGTTAATTTGTATAGGCGGACATGTTGCCCTGCGCAATGTAAAAGTGACATGTACACATTTCTGCTCATTAATTTTTATCCGCCATTGTTTTAGCCATGTTTTCAGTTTTGCTATGTACCCTAGTAAGTTGCGGGAAGCTTCTACAGGTTTTTCATGAACGCTTTGAAAAGCTGTATCATCAGCAAATGTGGACATGTGAATGTTACTGCTTAACGATAAGTCAGAGGCATATATTAAGTAAAGTAAGGACCGAAGATGCTGCCTTGAGGGACTCCGGCTTCGATCGACTGCGGAGGGCTTAAAAAGTTGCCTTTTGCATTTCCTGCATCATACAGGATATGTTGAGAGTAAATGTCTTTGGGGCTGTGCATAGTATTACGTAACGCTGTTTTCAGAGATTTTATACCCCGCCCCCGCCTAAGGCTTTTACTAGTTTTTCAGTGCAAAATTTCCTATCCATAACAAATCTTTAACCCCCCTCCCCCTGGAGCGTTACGTAATATGTGCACAGCCCCTTTACTGTTTTTATTAAGCTCTCAATTGAGGTTTCAATACGACTTAAATTAGACCCTGGAACCTCGTTTGCTGGTTCCGTTTTTTGCGCTGTATTGTGGCTTCTTTTTTAAATGTTAGCGAATGAAAATTAACTATTCGATTTTTGCTGAGCAATAGTCGTGTTAAATTTCAATACGTTTGAATATTGTTTTTGACTTGTAGACTGTTGAATTAACTGTATGTATGTATGTTATTACTTAACTCAGAAATGACCTGATTTTATTGTTCTGCATGTAAAAAGAAGAAATCCCGTTACATTTGATATTGGTATTGGAGTGAAATTTTTGCTCTTAAAGATTTTTGTTCGCTAAAAGAAAAGCGCAATACCTATCATTTGTGAATATTTTGTGAGGAGTTAACGAAGATATCAGTGTGGCTGTAATTTAACTTACTCAAAATTAAGTTCGTTAATTCATCGCACAAAAATATCTTTATTAAGGACGTTCTCTTTTGTATTAGATTAGAGAACATTTAGCGAAGAGATTTGTTTTGCTAATTCTTTGCATAATTGAATGTTTGTTTTTCCGAATCTTAGGTCAAGCGGGCCATTTCAAGCATCAGTGTTGCCATAAAAGTGTATGGTAAGGCTTTAAAATGGCAACGCTCTTCAACGGATTGAATGACAGGAATGGTAAATGCAATTTAAAAATTCTGGACTGTGCTAAAAGCACTTACAATTAAATATCTAATATACATATATAAAAATGAGTTGGCGTGTGTTTGTGACAGCATAACTAAAGAACGGAGTGACGGATTTGGCTGATTCGTTTTTAATTTTGTTCACTGTTGACCCCGAATGGTTTGTAGACAAAAAAAATTTGAACAAAGAGGCGTGGCACCGCCCATATAACCCAAAAATTTAAATCGCCATATTTTGGGCATTTTTTAACCTACGTCGATGGTATTTGGTACATATGGTATTGCCATAATTTGAAATACGTACCAGTTGAAAAGTGGGTGGGAACACGCCCCTTTTTAGGAAAATGAAAAATCGTAATATAAAATTAAATTTTCACAATAGGAATTTTATTTTATAACGAGGGGGTAGCGAAGCGCACCGGGTATATCTAGTGTACTATAAATACTTAAACCAATTTACTAATTTTATGAAAAAATTGTTGGTATTATTATTAGATGTTTAAAGGTTATTATGTAAACACATATAAAAAACTTATAGTGACTGTGACTGTGATCACGTTTATCAGTATTCAGTTTTGATGAAAAGCACAATGAGAAAGAAGTCCAATATGTACAAATACATGCTTGTTTACAAATACAATTCTTTTAGCGAGGTACATTCATACATATATTTTTAAGTAAACGCATCTCTATAAAAAAAACATTATTATTTTCATACTGTCAATAAAAATCCATATACACAAAATTTTGTTTGTTCTTTTATATGGGGTTTGACAGCAAGAGAAGGGTCATACTAATCACCACCTATTTACTTGCATATACTTGATTAAATATACTTTGGCTTTCAAAAGGAAATACCTACTAATAAGAAGAGAGAAGAAAATATATAGCAACATTAATTGTTCCGTTATTGTACATACGCAAAAAACGTTATTAGCGACACAAACAGTCAAATATCATAAATTTGTATATGTAACAAATAAAAAAGAACGACTTTGCAAGTAGCAGTTACTTGACAAATTTGGTAGCACCTGAAACTCGTGATTTTTAAGTAACAGTGATTAAATCACAGGTACAGAAATATCGCTCATCTCTATTAGAGACACTTTTAAAAAAAAAGAATTATTGCTCCGCACTCTTCATTGATGTTGCACAAGCCTTCGACAAAGTATGTCACGAAGGTCTAATACACAAATTAACACAAAATCTACCCGCAAATATCGTCAAGCTCTTAAAAAGCTATCTAATGGAACGAAAATTTACAGTTCGAGATTCGGCTTTGACCCGATTGACTACTTTTTACTACAATATAATTTAGGGTTTACTAACGTTCTAATTTACATATTTTAATAGTGTTGAAAGGTTTTACAATTTGATAAATATTATTTATAAAAATATTATTGATAATTCATTTTATTTCAGTTGTTTTTTTTAAAAGCTATACCTACATAAAATATATTTTGCTGTTTTTGTTGATGTTGTTGTTGTCGTTCAACTATTTTAAAGTTACATTGGACAACATATCGCACCCTAAATACAAAAGGGTCAGAACTCAATATTTTCCAAAACTGACTTTTTTCCATAAATTAATTCAGAGTACACATCTCTAAATACTGCAAAAATTTCTTTCACATCACTATCTTCTATAACTGGAAAAATACAGTTATGTCTATTTTTATGTTAAGTGTGTTGCTTCTGCACGAAAACAGTTTTTTGTCTCTCCTGAAAATTTTAGTATTTTGAGTTGTGACCCTTTTGTATTTAGGGTGCGATATATTATTTGTTGTTTATACATCATATTTCCACATGTTTTGATAGTATCCAGCTAGCATTGTCTGTTTCTTGGAAGATTGCGTTGTGAGATTCTTCTAAAACACGTCAAAAGGAGCTTATATTAAACGTGGAGAGAATCGTCTGGGAAGAGTGTTGATATTACCTAACAAGTCGTTCGTAAAACATATCATGAATCGTATGAGACTCATACAGAGATTATGTTAAAACTGTTAATATGTATTAAAAACTATATTAAATACATACATACATATACTGAATAAAACTGTGGACAGGTGTTAGGTATTCGAAGGAGCAAGCCAGTCACTAAACTGACGTCAGATGTATGAAATATTCCGATAAAATCAGTATACGAAGTGCATAGATTCAGTACAGATTATGTAAATCATAGTTGTAAATTGATCATTATAGAGGTAACAGCAGTATTTTGCTGAGAAACTGATGGGGGAAAAAATTATTGCCAGAAATCGTTAATAAAATAAGTCCCCAAACTAATTTATAAAAAATAATTTATTATTGGATTTACTGAGTAAATAATTCTTTTCTTGCCTATCCGACCTTTAGACCATTGGCCAAATTGGTGGCCAAATCATTTAAAGAATTTGTTTCTTACTTCAAAATAGAAAAATTCAAATAGCAATAACGAAACTTCTTTTAGCATGAATATCTTAAAGAAAATTCACAACGAAAGAAAGCAAAAATATATTTAAGTTGTGGGTAAAATAAAATGAAAATAATCTTTTTTTAGAAAAAATTTATAAAATATAAATCGTTTATATCGAAATAAACAACCACCAAACCCTCTGTTTAGTACACTTTAGCATAATTTATGATGTCATTCATCATTTTTATCGAAAAAAATTGGAAAGAAAGGAAAACATTTTCCTGCCTCAGCCTTATGTCATTGGCCAAGGACTTTCACTGCTGACAACAAACATCACGAAAAAACATTTTTTTGTTAAGTTCTTTCTTGTTGTGCTTCCTACCCATGTAGCTGCTTCGGAGTTTTCGTTTTTAATATGATTTTGTCAGCCGTGGCAAAAGCTGGATGAAGTATAAGAAAAAAGAAAGAAAAAAATTTAATTTATTTTGGGGAAAACATTTTAGCATGATTTTAATGATTTTTGCAACCCTCACCTTAGTAGAGCTATATCTGATGAGGATGACAACAATTGCGCAAGGGATGAGCACAACGCTTCTCCCCCTTGGTTCATTTCAAGTGCAGTTGTAATGTAAAAGACAATTTTTGTTTGCTTGTATTTTATAATGACATAAAAGCCAATATTGACGGCTTGAAAATAGCTTAAGCCCTCTTAGATAGAATACAATTTGTTAACGCTTTAAATAGTTTAATTTTGTGTTTTCGAATATGAATTCCAATTGGTTGTAATCAATAAATGTGGTTTATTGTAGTCAATGTGGGGATTCGAATGGAAATACTTTAACTTTTATGTGATATAGAAATATTTAAAATCATTAATGTTTAAGTTATGCATTTCTAGTCAACTGAGTGAAATTTTAATTTGTCAGGCTTAAGTTCGTTTTCTTTAACCTGAATTTTTATAAATTATATTATTATTTTGATTAGAAAAGAAAATCTAGAACCTTGTAATAAATGAACAGACAAAGAAAAATTAGACTGCACGGAATGTTGAACTGCCATCATGATATTTCGTTACTAACCGCAGCCTCATCATCAGAGAAATGAGAAAGACTAGCAGGAAGCTCAACTTGAACAATATACTTTGAAAATTAAATAAAGTTCCAACCCACTGAAATGATAGAAATGTAGTGAAAAACCTTTCATGTAACAGCAGATTCAATTAATGATTGCAGCTGCCGTGGTGGCAGTGAGGTCTGTAAACAACTCTGATAATGAGACAGTGGTTAGTCTGGAAAAATCATAACCTTAAATTGCAAAGTAGACTACTATGAGTGTTTGTTGAATATAAGTAAAGACCATTCAGAAATGGGAAATTTCCTACTAACAAAAAATTATTTCAACTTGTAAAAAATGCATAAAAAGAAATTATAACAATTCTCGAATTTAATTTCTTTTGAAAACTTGGTTAAATAGTTTATATTCTTTTCCAATTAGTATCCACTTTACATGAGTTGTAAAAATTGACAAACAAACGCTGATGAGAGGTGTAACTGCCTTGAAATAATATTTTTTTTTTTTAAATTTTATTATTTATTGAATCTTCAATTATAGATTTAATTATCAATAAGTTTTTCAAATCTTAAATCTAAAAAAAAATATTATATATAAGTTTAGTCAATGCTAAACAAAATTTTTAATTTCAACGGTTAAATTTATGCTGTTTTACATCTCTCGTGTACGGCTGAGAAAAAGAGTATCCCTCCTTTTCAACCGGGTGTGGCCTCTATAATTTAAAATATTGCCTGCAAGTACATTTGGTTTCACCTCAAGTTTTTTTTAGCGTTTTTTGAAAATACTGTCTTCACTAACGGAACATCTAGATCTTTATGAATTCGATGATTTCTGACATACCAGGGGGCTGCTGTAATTGTACGTAGAATTTTATTCTGTCGCCTTTGAATTTTTTCGACATTTGATGCTGAGGCCGTGCCCCATAACTGGATTCCATAGAACCATATTAGTTTCAGGATCGCGTTGTATAAAAGTAGTTTACAGTCTAGGCTTAGTATAGAATTCATTTGGGCTGCTTTTAATGTAATTTGTGTTAACTTTGCGTCTAGAATGCCTAGATATTTGACAACAGTGTGTTGCGGTATGGTCTCGGTGTTAATTTGTATAGGCGGGCATGTTTCCTTGCGCAACGTAAAAGTGATGTGTGCACATTTCTGCTCGTTAACTTTTATACGCCATTGTTTGAGCCAATTTTGCAATTTGGATATATACCCTTGTAAATTGCGGGAAGCTTCTACAGGATTTTCGTGAACGCTTAGAAAAGCTGTATCATCGGCAAATGTTGATGTATGAATGTTACTGCTTAACGGTAAGTCAGAGGCATATATTAAATAAAGTAATGGTCTGAAGATACTGCCTTGGGGAACTCCGGCTTCGATCGACTGCGGTGGGCTTAAAAATTGCTTTCCCTAACTACAAATTTTCGTTAAATGTAGGTAGCTTATTAAAAGCCTAACAATGTTTGCGGGTAGATTTTGCGTTAATTTATGTATAAGACCTTCGTGCCATACTTTATCGAAAGCTTGAGAAACATCTATAAAGAGCGCAGAGCAATATTTCTTCTTTTCGAAAGTGTCTCTAATAACATTCACAAGTCTGTGAGTTTGTTCAATAGTGCTATGTTGTCTGCGAAAACCGAATTGATGATCTGGAATGCATCCATTGGATATATTAATGTTTTCAAAATAAAATCTCTCAGTAATTTGAATTTTAATTAATTCAATAAAAACTAAACTTTAACCTATAAATAATTTCTCATATATACAATAATATAGTTCACATAATAATTACGATTATTCGTAATAATAATATTTTAATTTATAATAATTAAATGAAGATAACGTACTTAGCCTGAAGAATCATTAATGATGATTAAATTTTCCAGAAATCTACGCTTTTTTTTTAATTTTTTTCACGGTTTAAAAAAACGAATACATATATGTACATATTTAGAAAAAATTCCTCTCATATTTTATAATTTTATGTGAAAACTAGAAAAATAGTTACCTGACAACCACTACATTTACAGTTTTCTAAAAAAATGTAATACTTGCAAACTAAATAATATATTAAGTAGCTTACACGCCAGAAATATCTGCATAGTAAAATTTTTTACTAGCACACAAAATGAAAATAAATTCTCTGTAATATATTGCTCAGCAAAAATTTTACAGAAATATTTTTTTCTTGAATCCAAGCATAATTTGAGTAATTTTTAGGGTTGGTGTTGTTGATGCAACGAGAAAAAATTTTTAAATATTACTCATTTTAAGATTGCCACAATAGTATATATACATAAAGTGACATGAATGTAAGTGAAATACACTTCGGACAATTCTGGAATTATAAATTTTTGCTACCTACTTTTTTCTTAGATACAATTCATTAGCCGTGTCGCAGATTCCGTTCGGAGTACTGTCAATTCCGTATTTTTCATTCCGTTCGAAATTATTTATGGAGCTTTGGAATCGAATCGATTTCATCAATCCGAAAAATTTTGCTTAATCGATTTTTAAGTAACCAAATTGGCAACATCAGGATTTTCACTGATAATATAGCAACAAAAATCGCTTAGATATGGCAATGCTTCACAAATTAATCACGAAAATTTTGTTTTCCTGTAAAAATTTTTCTAAAGAGTTTTAAATATTTGTAAAATAAAGGTATCAAAATTATTTAAATTATTCTTTTGTTGAAAAATCAGTAATAAAAACATATTGCTTTATTGAAAGAGTGTATATTTTGATAGTTATTTGCCCTTTAAAATACAGAAAACTACCATTCCGGTTATGTAAACAAAAGTGGTTTTATTCCGAAATTTTTTTTCGTAATTATTTTCTGAAGCACCAAAATACGATTCCGTTTCCGAATGGTATTATACTCTGCGACATGTAACAATAAAAATATATTGTCGTAGCATAATAGCCCTGTTAATGTAAATTCATAGCGTGCATTTTGATAAAAAAAATAATCTATGGTTTTATATAAAAACTTTGGTTACAGAATTCCTGATGATCTACATTAAAGCAAAACTAGACTTTACTTTCGGTTCTGTTATTAATCAACCGATCGATTGTTGTTAATAGAAACTCCGTTCTATTCTGTAAAAAATCATATATCACAAATAAAAATCAGATATCTATTATACTAAATAATTATAAACTACAACAATTGATGATGAAAATCTTTTATTAATGGGAAAATATGCATCAAATCTTGAATTTTAAATTTATTCATTTATTTATTGATTATTGTACATTGTTTTATGTTTTTATAATTTTGTGTTAAGACTTTTGTTTTTTCTTTCTAATTTATTTTTAGGCTCAAAGCAAATTAACCTCAATAAACTGCTTTAAACTGAAATGTGAAATATGGACCCAAACGATTTGAGAGCAGTAAATGAAAATTAGTATAGATATATTTATCAGAAACACTTGATTTACTGCAGAAAAATTAACTTTATTTTTTTTCTGAGCGGCACAGAACAGAACACTATCAGAAATTAAAGACTAACTAGACCTAAAGACCATAATGAAATGTGTATAGAACCTGCTTTACTTCCCTCCATAAATAATTTCAATATATTTCAAGAAAATTTTAATTTTTTACTACGGAGAAAAAAAGAATTATGGGAAAATCTGCCGGAAATTCAAACTTGCTGAAAATAATTATCCTTTTTTCTACATAGGGTAACTATAAATGCATCTTGGTCCTGATTTTAAATTGACATAAATGGCCAAGTGCCAAATGGAACATAAAGAAGTGGCATCTAACTTCGTCAGTTATCTACCATAATGTATTCGAACTTCACACACCCAGAAAAAAGATTGGTTAGAAATATGTTGTGTCAATAGAATATAATTTGTATATACTATATAACGCTTACCGCTACCAATATTTTATGAATCCAACCAACATTCCATGATCATAACCATAATACCAAAATTGTAACCAACATACGGTTGTGACAATTTTTAAATTGGTTGAATAAACCGAATACATTATTTTGCTGCTACTAAATGCAAAACTGGCGAGAACAACTGAATGATTGGCAATTAATATGGTTTGGTCAATACTTCTACATGGTTATTCGGTTGGCATAACCAATTATATTAAAACAAGTACTTACTGTGGCTGAATTGTCTAAGGCGATATGTTTTAAACATGTGGGTTATATGTGCAACACTAATAATGGACAAAAATAAATTTTAAATTCAAATGATTTAAGTTAGTTTAAGTTTCAAAAATATTAATTCAACTGTGTTTTAGGATAAAAAATAGCGTATATAATCCAAATTAGCTTCCATTTAGGATTCAATGTCAGAACTAGACATTATTACATTTTGTTACTTATTCATAAGAATTAAAAGAATTATTCTGTATAACATGCAAAACTGGTTGGAAAAATTTTACGTTTGATATACAATGCTGTGATTTTTTTATTCTGTATCTCGATATTACGCTGCCAATATTTTTACTTGTGAAGTCACTGGTGTCATATAGAGAGTATCCATTGATTTATAATAAGTCTTAGTAATATGTAATATTATCTCCAACATCAATTACATAACAATAAGTTGCCGTTAAAAAAAAGTTTAATTGATATTAAAGATATTTAATCATTCTTTTTTGAATATAAAATATTTGAAAAACTCAGCTCTTAAATTGTACGCTACCGTACTTTTTTTTATATGTGTACATATGTACAACAGTTTTACTGTGAAATACTGAGGATTTTAAATAATTTCCATTCCCAAGATAAAGTCGGTTTAATTAATGAATTAATTATAGGTCCGCACATCATTCAAATATGTAAGTTAGGGAGACCGCTTTGTTAGAAACTTGCTTCGAGCCAAGCAGTATCTAGTGTTTTCGACTAAAAAAATTAACACAGAAAAGATTCTTTTGCAACAAAAAATTTATCTTTAAAGCATTAAAAACTCAATTGCAACAATGAATGTAAATTGAATAATAAATAAACATGCACTTAATAAGATTTCAGATTTATTTCTTCTCTCTTTCATTCTTTAGCCAACATGAACGAACCCATTCAAGTGCGTAATAAATCTTTGTTAACAACAACAATAACTGCAAATGTAAAAAATCCAAAACAATTCGATTTTGAATTTGAATTATAATATAGTTTATTGAATGAATATAGCCATTATGTCACATACAACTGAAATACAACATAATAAACAAATGTACACAAACAATCGCACACTTGAACATACTGTGGCAGTCATAAGTTGTATATATAAATGTACTATGTATAGTATAATAAGAAATGTAATATCTACATAATTCTTGTTTTTGTGAAATCTTTTTATTGGAATATATTGTAAATTTGCAACAAAGGTGACCAGTGAACTGTGAATGAAAAATGAATTGGATTTCGATTGACAAAATAAAATAAAATAAAACAAAATAACATTTCATTATGAGAACACATAGTCACAAACACTTCCTATATTTTTTTATGTGTATGTATATACACATATACCGTATCCATACGAGTACATACAACAGAAAAAATTTATACATTTTATATATGTATCAACATTTTCAAGTTACTTCTCCTTTCATATAAAGTTTATTCATTCGTACATGTCCTCAAACAAACTCATGTCCATGAATGTTCTTTTCTTTACAGGGATTGATGATGTGGAAAAGCAGCATAAATGAGATATTTTCTAAAGGATTTTCTACTGTAGTTGAAGTCAAACAAACAAGCACAATATTCCCTAACATACGAGAACACAAATAAAAAAATAAAAGCAAAATAAATGTTTTATAAACCAGGAAAAATAAATAAAAAATTACTCTTTAGATCCACAAATTTCCAAATTATTACGAATTCTTTCCTAACATTTTTTAATTCTATTAAATTGACTTGTGTATTATTAGTCAGAGCCTTAATGTCATGATATATGTATGTATGTATATATATACATAAGTATTTACATACATAAAACTAATGATACTGGAAAGAGATTTCGCAAGGCACGGCAAATTATGTTAAATATCAGGTAAAGTCAATTGAGTTATTGTCTTATTGCTATAATCCAAACGCTAGACGAACTTGACGCTTTGATGCTCAACAATGCGACCCATAATATTCCTCAGAAAGTATCGGGTAAACAACTCGAAAGTATATATACGAAATATATTTCCTAGCAGCTGCACACGTCAGTGGTAAACATAAGTTAAATAAATAAATAAAGAAAATGGTCTCTTGGAAATTTTTTTACTTTCAACAGTAAGGAAATTCGATTACGTAACCTGGAATTTAGAAATAATGTCATCCAGTATTGTTGCGTTAATCTCTAGGGGACTTATATCTGTGATTATGTAGCATGGTCGAATTATATCCGAGAGGATGGAGTCATTCAAAGAGACTTGTCTATCAACCAGAAAAAAGCAGTAATGGTACATTATCCCAAATGACGTAAACTAATACTTGTGAAACTTATATTAAATGACGAAATTATCAGGTTTTCCATCTAAATTAAATGACTACAATGTGGATAATTTTTTACAAGTCATTAAATTGAAACCAACATTATAACTTTCTCTGCTACCAAAAAGGGTACTGATATACTAGGAAAATATCGGCATAGTAAAACTAATTGTGACATACGCTTTTCCCAGAACAATATTCTACAGGGTATGCCACTGAAAACGTATTTTTGTCGTTGCCGTACTGTCAAGCTTTCCTACAAAATACTATGTGCCATTCTGCCCATTTCTCCATAGAACATTATAGTTTCTGCTCCAAACGAAGTGAGTATAACGCGACGGACAGTTATTGATAAAAATCCTTGTTAAATAACACACATTGATTTTCTAATAAAACTATTTTTTTTTTACAATAAATTAAAAGTTTAACTATTTATTACAATGTTTGAAAAGATTATATTTAAGAAAAATTAAATAAAATGTCATTGTAATAAAACAATTTGCATAGTCTACTATGAAAATATAAATGTTGAATAATGAAAGTGTTTAACATTTCAAGTGTAATTCCAATACTCCTCCTAAACATGACTATTTTACAAGCGTATTTTAAATTTAGAAAATTAACAAACTTTCTAAGTTTATATTTATTTAAATTTTTCGTAAATATGTCCGCAATCATATCTTGTGTTGGACAATATTTTAAATAGATTTCTTTATTATTAATGACTTTTCTAGTGTGATGAAATTTTATATCAATATGTTTGCTCCGGTTATAAAATACCGGATTTGTTGCTATCTTTAAAGCACCTTGATCACCCACGTCGAATTCGACACTTTCTTCATTTAGAAAACCCATTTCTTTCAGCAATTACTTAAAGTATACTGCTTCTTTTGACACATTTGAAACAGACATGTATTAAGTTGCTTAAAGCCGTTGTAGATTGCTTTTCAGATTTCCAAGATATTGCACTATTTGCGATGTAAAATATATAACCTGAATGCGACTTTCTATCAGTTTTCCAGCATCCACCCCAATCTGCATCTGCATAACCGACTACTTCTTTATTTCCTCTTAACAAATTCAACTTGAGATTTTTAGTTTCCTTTAAGTATCGTAAAATATGTTTTGCCGCTTTCAAATGTGCTGAATGAGGTTCTGCATTCCTTTGGGCCAGCTTATTCACGGAATATAATATATCTGGTCGTGTAGTTAATGGTGTAGTTAGTGCCAAGTATAGTACTTTTCATCGCATTTTATTTGGTAATTTGCTTAAAACGGTACTGATGAGGTCTTACAATCCTCCATATTTTATTCTGTTAATAATTCTTGAATGTAAACCTCTTGACTGATCTTAGTATCTTCAGCTTCACCATCACGTTCAACTTTCATGCCCAAAAAATGTTCCAATAAACCTTTGTTTGCCACTTCAAATTCGTTACTTATTTCAGATTTAAACTTCGATATTTCATTCTTTTCTTTACATCCAACAATTATGTCATCGACGTAAACTGCTAATATTAGTAAATTGTTATTTTTTACCTTTTTATATAATCATGGTTCGTTTTTAGAGCTTTCGAAACCCATTTTAATTAAAACTTTGTTTTATTTAAAGTTCCATTCCATACCGGCTTGTTTTAAACCATATAGAGATTTGTGAAGATGTAAAACCTTTCGCGGTTATATATTATCTTTGAAACCCTTCGGCTGTTGAATATAAATATCTTCATGTAGATTTCCGTTTAAAAATGCTGTAACCACTTCTAACTGATGCAAATCCACATTGTCCTCTACCGCTAAAATCAAAAGCATTCGAATCGTTTCATGTCTTATGATAGGCGAAAATGTTTATTTGTAGTTTATACCATATTAAACAACCTTTGGCTACTAGTCTTGCTTTGAAACGTTGAATTTTGCCATCACTATCTTTCATTAAAGAATATACCCATTTACTTTTAATAGTCTTTTGTCCTTTTGGTAACTCTTCTAACGACCAAGTTTCTTTCTTTATTTTGTTCTCTATAACAAGGGCCTAGAGAGTAAATCAAAGTTCCGAACGGATTGCAAGATATGAGCCTGAGGAAATAATCAATTTTTTGCAAAACTTACACCGAGGCCTTAAATCTTTGGGGCCCATAAAAAGTATAAGACTTGGTGCAAAACTGGGAGACACGGGTCTTTTTTTTGGTCTTTTATCACGTGGTGGTGTCCGTATATAGTTATATTTTTTCGTGTTGCACTGTGTAATTAATTGGAGAAAATAAGTTCTATGTAACCCCTATTAAGCGCGGAGAAATCTACGAAATAAAAATGCAGGTAGTTCAAAAAAATAATGACTAAAAAATAGTTTCAGATTTAAAATAAAAAAATTAAAATTTTTATACATATCAACTTAAGAGTGCTAAAGGCCCAACAGTAGTTATAAAAAGTAAAGATTCAAGCGTGGATCCAGAAGAGGCAAAGTCTGACCTTGAAAATAGTGGCTTCAAATTGAAAAATGTTTCAAACATTAAAAATAGGGAAAAAATCCCCCAACCTATTTTTAGAGTCGAGCAAATTAATCGCACCCAATTTATAATTTAAAATGAAATAGAATATTTCCTTCTGGATAAACAAATCGATGTTATGCTTATCTCAGAAACTCATTTGACCTCTCGAAGCTATTTTAGAGTTAGTGGATATAATTTCTACGACACCAAGGATCCTTGAGGTAGAGCTCGTGGTGGCTCAGGAATCCTAATAAAATCTCGAATAAAACACTACCTGTTAAATGACCTTTGTGAAGAATATCTTCAAGTAACGAATATCTGTATTCTCCTCCCAAGTTATCAATTACAGAGAGTCAATATACCGCATTTTATACAACAGTTTCTGATCTTAAAAGCTGCAGTCGCCTTAAGGTAAGTAGACTCGGAGTCTGAAGCTTGTTGAAGAAGTTGTAACAAAGTACGAATTGCTAGAAACGGCGCGCAATTTTCTTTAAAAGGTACAGTTTTTAACTGAAAATCTTATACAGGGCTTTCGGTAATATATAATTCTGTGGAATTTCCTGTCAGCGGGGAGCACATAAATTAGGCGATACATTTCTTGTATATCGCCACTAATTCCAGATTTATATTTTCTACAGTTGAGTATTGTTGTTATTAAATCATTTTGGAGTGTTGGGCCTATGTGAAGAACGTCGTTAAGTGAAACTGAGATTTTGTTTTTCTCGAAGCGTTGAACAGGACTAGCAATTTTGTTGTTTTATGCTCTGAGCGCCCAACCGCATGGTTAGGTAAATAAAACGAGTGGTATTTACCTTCTATTATGATTTCTTTAGATGTAGATTCTTCTATGTAATCTAAAGCAATATATTCTTCGATAACTGCGTTATATTGCGACTAAAGTTCCGTATCTATTGCCAGTGTTTCTTCCATTCTGGAATATTGGGCGAGAGCTATGAATCGAGATGATTCAAAAAAGATTTTAATGGGAAACTCTGTTTTAAACGGTAGCCGTACAATATATATCCTATTTGAATGACGTGTAGTCCTACGGGCGTACACATTTTCACAAAATTCATCTTCATCGGAGTTTGGCTTAGTTGACGAAATCTCTTCGTCTTCCCAAAACTTTCTCAAAGTTGTATTGATATCGTAGCTCATATAGTTGACTACTTCAGTTGTGAATGCATGAACTGTTTCGCTTTTCATGGGACCACTAAGTATCCAT
Organism: Lypha dubia; assembly: GCA_947311025.1. Lineage (NCBI taxonomy): Eukaryota > Metazoa > Arthropoda > Insecta > Diptera > Tachinidae > Lypha > Lypha dubia. The sequence goes on from OX371260.1 coordinate 68,904,502, forward strand.
CCGAAAATATTATTATATGACGAGGTTTTACTACAGATGATTTTCTTGATCCCTTAAAGGTTTATACAATACTCGTAATCATTCCCCTGAATTGAATATGTTTGAGAACATTTATTAAAAGTGGGATCAGCTAGATCTAATTCTTCCAGTTCATTTGGGCGTGAGACTTCAAAGGCTGGCTGGAAGTTTTTTTCTGATTTTAGGCGACACTATGGCTTTTATGGGTATTCTGGTTTTTGTTCTTTTGGTATATAATATAAGTTGACATTCTTTATTTGCCGATTGCTTCTGACCACCAATACCAACAATTTCAAAGCGAGACTAAAAAGGTTTGTTGAGAACCAGGGTCAATTAAAGCGCTAACAGTAAAATTTTCACCTCAATATTCAATCTGCATTAATGCAGTGCGTAGTATATTTTCGTTGCAAGTGGAGCAATTAGCTTGAATATGGCATGATGTACTGGGTGTTTCATCTTGATCCATAGGTCGTTGGTTCATATCCGGCTCGGAGGACCATGAATACAATTACATTAATTGTATGTAAACTTCTCCTTTGATGTAGATGGTAGAGAGGGGTCACTTGAGATGCGAGGGGTCTACCTACAGAAAAAGAGAAGTAAGTATAATTGCTCGAATTTGAGCGATTATAATTACGGTGGTTTGTTGGAAGGAATTGGGAAAAAAATTAGTTTTCTTTTAGGTTGCTACTTATTTTGGGAAATGCTCAACTATCTTCTTCAAGGAAATAACGTGTGAGTGACAATTCAAGTTTATTTAGCGTTAAGTATCCAATATTAATTTAAATTCAATATAAGAATTAAATCCAATTTAGTTTAATCTACGTAAGTATGTTAAGTCCTTATAGGTAGTAATATAATTCCAATTTAGCTAAATTTAGGTAAGTATGTTAACCAATATTTGGATTTAAATGTGGTATGTAATATGATTTACTGTAAATCCATAAACTTTGCTTGATTTATCAAGGAGTATTTATATAATTACTTAACAAATTATGGAGCTGTTGTTAGCTTGATATTCGGTTAAAGATTAAGATATATAAATCGCGTAAACATAATTTAATTTTATATTACGAGGGCGGTTCGGAAACTTCTTAGCCTATCAATGAAAGAGAATAGTTAGATTTTCAAATATATTTTTATTTTTCAATATAATCTCCTGAAACTTCAATACACTTAGTCCAACGCTTTTCTAGCAATTCTATCTCTTGATTAAAATAGTTTTCCTCAAGGTCTTCAAAATAGTGGCTTACAACTGTAACTGCATCTTCATTTGAGGTAAAACCCTTGCCAGCAAGGAATTTTTTTAGATTTGGGAACCGGTAAAAGTCACTGGGAGCTAAATCAGGAGAATAAGGTGGGTGGTCAAGCAACTCGTACTTTAATTCGTTGATTTTAGCCATTGTTAAAACACTCTTGTGCGCTGGTGCGTTGTCTTGATGAAAAATAATTTTTTTGTGTTGTAAGCCAGGACGTTTTTCTCGAATTTGTACATTTAATTGATCCAAAAGGTTGCAATAGTACTCTGAATTTATTGTTTTACCCTTTTGCAGATAGTCAATCAATAAAATACCTTTGAAGTCCCAAAAAACCGTTGCCATAACCTTACCAGCCCATTGAATTGTTTTTGCCTTCTTTGGGGCACTTCCTCCAGCTTCAGTCCATTGTTTGGATTGTACTTTTGTCTCTGGAGTATAGTGGTGGATCCATGTCTCATCAACAGTTATGAAACGACGCTTAAAATCCATTTTATTTCGCTTAAAACGATCCAAACAAGGTTGAGAAATGTTCATTCTTATGCGTTTTTGGTCGACTGTTAGCAAATGCAGCACCCATCTTGCAGAAAGCTTTTTCATCTGTAGTTCTTCATGCAAAATTAAATGGACTCGATCATATGAGATGCCCATGATATTAGCTATTTCACGCACTTTTATTCGTCGATCATTTGATACCATATCATGCACTTTGGCTACAATTTCTGTTGTAGTTGCTGTTTTTGGACGTCCAGTACGTGGTTCATCTTCAGTGCTTGTACGACCACGTTTAAATTCAGCAACCCAATTTTTTACTGTTGCATATGAAGAAGCACTTTCACCTAACACATTCACCATCTCATTATGAATTTCTTGTCCCGATAAACCTTTTTTATGTAAATATTTAATGACCCCACGCATTTCTAATTTTTCCATTGTAAAAAAATCGCGGATGCGTCTTTTGTGAACACCTGTTTCTATATGAAGGAGTTGCCAGATCGAAACAAAATTTAACATGTGTTCATAGCAGAGATGGAAGTTTCCAAAACACTTAACTTTTTTCTGCTAGGCGCTTTTTGTGCTAGGCTAAGAAGTTTCCGAACCGCCCTCGTACATGAAATAATAAATGAACCCGTTTTATTTTTTATTGTGTCCAACACTGAAGGGGTGACCCCTAAGTATGCAGTTCATTGTACCTGAAATTTTTTGTGGGAAGGATGATAAAGGAATAAGTGTTTGTGGATTTAAAATTATCAAGAGATCGCGATTTAGTGTATCATTCATATTTTGCCGCATTGGGCGAATCTTCGAAAGGTATAGCATGTTACTGAATGAACGATGCTGCTGTCATCTGCAAAAGAGTCGATAGGGCTGGAATTTTGACATAAAAGGTCGTTAAGTAAATGTAGAAAAGTAGAAGGAGAAACAACAGAGCCTTGTGGTACCCCTGAATTTATCTTGAACTCGTTTGATGAGATCCCATCTACAACAACTCTTATATAAATCAAGTAAATCCATTACCGAATTCAGGACGTTCAACTTGTTAAACAAAAACAGTAAAAAATCAAATTGTGCATGAATATTAAAACAATGTTGTGCTGTGTATTGTTCTATTGACGTAATATAGACATAGTGGCTGGCTAAACCTACAAAAATAATAGCGTCCTATTAATTGATTTCTAACAATATCTCATATAAAGATCTTACCTACGTACGACTATAGAAAATTCATAAAAAAATTCATTTAATTTTTATTATAAATTTAAAATGGGGTTTTAACTATTACAAATAAAAGCATTATTTTATTTTATTTACATATAAAGATTCTAAAAAGCCTTTACCATCCAATAATCATCTTCAAATTAAGACATCAATCATATTTAGCATTTGAGCAGTACACCGCTGTGCTATGATTTCCATTTCTGCAATTTAACTTTAAACAATTCTATGGTGCATCATTATGGTTTCATATTTTGAAATATGAAAAAAGAATTTCTACTGTTTCTTTATACTGATGTCCATATTTTTAAAATTTTTCTTTTTGGAAAACCGAACAACAACAGAAAAATCCTTTTGTTTTATACATCTGTGTGATTAAAGCGGTGCTATAAAGGCTTAATGTATAAGTGTTTCCCATATCGTGGAAAAAAGTCAAAATAATATCTCAGCAATGGATTTACTTGAACTACTGATACTTTTGAATAAAACATTCGAATATGTATGCATTACCACACAAACTTGCACCAAAATGCCAGCAGACTCAGCAAAACGTCTTATAAATGTTTGATTTATGTTTTCCGATATTTCACTTGAATCCAATAGTTTTATTTGGTGCTGCGTGCATTTGGATTTGTGGCAAACATTTTTTTTGCCTTTAAGTTGCTATTTTAGTTTATTTTGCTCTCCCTCTTCACACTCAATTGTATTGAAATCTTTGCCATGTCGATTTGCAGTGAGTTAGTGGTGGAGTCAGAGAAACTGTATTGTTGCCTTTATTTAGACCATCTTATGAAGTCAATTCTTTGCATCACATAGCGCATTTACCACATAGTGAATGCAGTACTTTTAAAGTTGTATCTACATTAATGTATAGATATAGTGGGGTATTGTAACGTTGTTATTACATTTTACATTTTACCAATAATTATATTATTTTCATCTTTGTCTCTGTATGATTTCTATGCACTTTGAGTTTTAACGCCATTTTTAGCTTTACTTTCATATTTTTTAACATGGCTTTGAAATATTATTAAATCAGCAAATAATTCATTAGTGTTAAATACGTTATATTGATTTTATATTATTTTTTTAACTAAATTCACTGAAAATCAAACAAATTTACAAAATTAGTAAGGAATCAAACAATACGCCAAAAAAAAACATGGCGAATAAAATTATTGAGTCTATACTATATATTGCACTAGCCTATCCCGGTGTGCTTCGCTACCCCCTCGGTTCTACGCCTCTTTGTCCAATCAAAACTTCATATAGCCTATTATTCCTTCCAGAGTCACAGTAACATGCTGTGAAAATTTCAGGAAGATCGGTCCAAGGGTTTGGCCTCCTATAAAGCACAAACAAACAGACAGACAGACATTCATTTTTATATATCTAGATTTTTTGTAAATATCTTCGGAACTACATTACCGATTTAAAAGAATTATACCTCTAAACCATCATCGAATAATTGCCTTTACAATGAAACCGGTTTGGGACACATCCGTTGAATGGTTTCGAAGTCTATAACGTACATAGGTAGATTTTTTGTGTTTTATATATATAGATTTTTCATGCCCCGGGGAGTATTTTTTACATCTTGGTGATATCCACACCTTAGTGCTGTTTCTGCTGTGGAAAAGAGTAATTGTCTTTATCAGAGATTACCTTATGTTAATTATCCATAAAACTTATGAATTGGCAACCCTACACTGAAACGTCAAACAGCAACTTATTGTTTGCGCTCTTTAAATTATCAAAGTTTACATTTTTTACATTTTAATTTACAAACAATAAGTGCCTTAAATAAAAAAAAGAGTTACATAAATGTTGTACCATAGTAGTGATTGTTATTTAATATTTAATAATAATAAAAAAAATTACAATAGATAAAAATTTTCTTAATAACAACAAAGCTCTCTAACCTAACATTTCATGAATGCACAAAAAAGAAGCTTGAAGCAGACGTCGCCTGATATTTTTTTTGGACAATAGACCTAAAAAGCATTCTGTAGTCAACATAATGATGGATTCAAACAATCCTGCTGTTATTAGAAATGTCCCAGTGGCTGGCCGAAGTGACATTGCAACAGCAACAGTGGCGCCGAATTCTACTGCTGATTGTTTTTCATGCGCTGTTTTCGACCAAAAACTAAATAATGCGCAGGAAGCTAAATTGGAATGTGCCGTAAAGAAGGATGATTTAGTTTATTTTTCTACAGAGATACAGCAACTACGCAGCGATAACGCGCACCTACAGAATGAACTGCAAATAATGAAAAACAGACTGGAACAAGTGGTTAAGGAAAGCAGACGATGCAATATTTTTATAAGTGGCCTTGTAAGTAAAACTGTGCATAAGGCTCGCGAGGAATTCAAAAAATATTGCGAAACAACACTCAAAGCCAATGTGAATGTCGCTGGGGCCCACAATATTGCTGGTGGAAAATCTTTATTGATTACGCTCAATTCTGCCATGCAAGTTAATGCGATTATTGCTGGTAGACGATTTCTTACCGGTAAAAATATATTTATCATAAAGACTACACAGCTGAAGTACGCAGAAAAATATATTGTTTGAAACAGATTGGCAACAAAGTTAAAAACGTAAACAAACATTTGAACATGGTGACTTGAGCATCTTTATAGACGACAAATCTTTTTATTATGCTGACGAGAAGATTATTGCAAATAACATCTCTGACGCTGCCTTTTTACGTGAATTGATGTCCAGACCTAACTACGAATGCTACATTGAGATTAAAAAACCACAAAAGAATAACCCTACGCCTTCTGCTGCTACTGCTAATGTTTCGCCATCAACTACTGCTGCTGACGTTGTTCCTATTGATGCATCTACAAATACACCAAATATCAAATAGCAACCAGAAGTGTGTCGCTTGGTATCGTATAACGTTGCCAACCTTAATAGTAAACTTAAATTTGGAAATTTCTTTTCATATACAGATATACATATATTTCGTTGGTAGCTATACCAATTCATCAGTAGATATTTTACCCATTATGTTTAAAAAATTTTAAAGCTCATCTATTTATACAAAAACTCACAAGGATATTTTTGTGAATTACAAAGCATTAAAATAACCGTTAAAAAAATTTTTCAAACACACACAACAATTATTTTCCATTATGAATGTGTGTTTGAAAAATTTGTTTAAAGGTTATTTTTATGCTTTGTAATTCACAAAAATATGCTTGTGAGTTTTTGTATAAATAGATGAGCTTTGGAATTTTTTAAACATAAAGGGTAAAACATCTACTGATGAATTGGTATAGCTACCAACGAAATATATATCTAGATATTGCTAACCCGCAACAAATAAATAAAATTTTAAACATAAATACTTGAGTACATGCTCAAATAAATGTAAAATTTTGTAACGGGGGGATTTGCTTTCATTTTTGCCTTATAAAATACTTTTAATGGCAACCAGCGGTTGTCTAATTGTATAGGTCTTGTGAGGTCGTGTTAAAATTTTAATTATTAATTGTTTTGCTACCTGGGTAATTTTAATTGGGAGATATTTAATTTTGAAAATAGATTTGATATTTAAAAAAAAAAAAAAAAAAAAAAAAAACTAAATTGGCTTGGAATAAAAAAACAGAAAAATTTTAGAGAGTTAAAAAAAAAAAAAAAAGAAAAAAGAGAAAAAAAATCAAAAAGGAAGACTGGAGTTTTTGGGAAAAAAGATTAGAAATTGAAAAATAAAAATGAAGACTGGAGTTTTTGAAAAAAATTAGAAAATTTGAGCCAAAGATAAAGACTGGTAAAAGATTTGCTGAAAAATTATTGTTAATCAAAAATAAAAAAAAAAGAAATAAAAGAGAAAACTGGAACCGGAAAAGAACTTATTTGAAAGTTTTTTTTAAACGCGACTGGTCAACGTTTATCGGATAGAATCTTCATCGAATAATTTCCCTTAAAAGAAATAAAAAAGTTCCTTAAGATAAACATAACAGAAATTTATGAATTCGTTAATTTGGATGAAAAAAAGTCAAATTAAGTGGATCAGAATCTAAAAGGAAAAAGGAAAAGAAAATCAAAGAGACTAAATTATTAAAACTACGAAAATATTGACGAAAAACAATAAATCGGTGAACATAAAGGTAACGTCTATACTTATATACATAAATAGTACATCAAAATTTTTTTTTAATTTTCACATGCACATACATATATTGCACGTATCTAATTTCCACAAATTATTATAATAATTATAACGTTTTTGGTTAAATTAAATGATCACCTTAATCTATCATAGTAATTAAAACTGTAATTTGCGAAAACTATCCGTAATCTTCGACTTCAGGCCTGCTGTCAACGATATGGTGAGTGAAAGTTAACTTAATTGTGTTATTGTAATTTATTATTACATAGATAATATCATTATTTTCAATATATCCCTTCAATATACACATACACATAATCAAAAATATAGAACAAACATAGAAAACCTGCAATACTAAATAATAAAGAAAAATTTTTTAATGTAGTAATACGAGTAGAGTTATTTTTATGTTAAACTTATTAATATAATTTTCCTATATTTTCCCTCAAATTTACCGTATTTCCAACGATATCTTAAATTTTTTTTGTGTTTTATCTTACCAATTATCACCATTTTAATTTAATTTTTATTTTTATATATGTACATACTATTTGTTCATAAATAAATTTTTATAATGAAAAATTAAATGTATTAAAATTTCGCGAAACATGTAGGCTGATGTAGATAAATTAACACAGTGGGCTATTCAAAAAAAAAAAAAAATAGGTACAGAATAGCATAGGTCATGGGAGGGTAAAGAATGAAAATGGGCGAACAACATCTAGTTTCTCTTTCATTTACGCCAGACTTATATTCCTTTGTTTTCCTTTTCCTTTATTTCTATTTATTATTCTTTTCGTTTGTAATCGTCTCAAATACTAGTTTGCTACTTATTAATTATATTTTACCTGTAATGAACCGTTTCATCTTCATTGAGCAAAGATCCCCCCTAATATCCCTGAGCACGGCCGGATATTTAAGTAGCAAGAGCTCTTGAAATGGGACTTAACGTTAGCGTTCGTTACATAAAATAATTGGCGCCCAACGTGGGGCCCGAGGCAGTATTGTTCAACTTTCTAAACACAAATAGATGTCTTGCTTTGGTTTCACACATCATATTATTTTAATTCCGTGATTTCGATTACATTTTTGTTTTGTTTACAATATTAATTTTCTTTTAATCCAATCCTACCATCTATATTAATCATATTTGGACTTTAGATATTTTTTTTGAAATCTAAAACCTATGATTATATAGAAAATAAAAAATTTTTTTTTCTGTGTCAAATTTTTCCGTTCGAGACTTTGAGTCTTGGATTATTTCGAGAATTTACTCACGGATGTTTGCACATCAATTTTGTTTATTTTTATTTTATTTTTTTCTGTAGTGGAAATGTTGAGATTTTATTACTGATTATGTTGGTTATTTACTCACAGGGACATTTGCAGAGTAGCTGTTTTAATTTCATTGCGAACTTTGAATTTAGGATTTCTGTTTTGAAATTTTTATTTTCTTTACAGTACTTAGTACAAGGTAAGCTCAACTTCTTTGTTTTATTATTATTTTTGAATTTTAGTTTTTGTATATTTTTTTTTGTTTGGGGTTAAGTTAGCGAAATATAATTTATTGATAATTGTATTAATTATTTTAAAATGGTTTTGACTAGAAGTCAAGAAAATTTGGCCAATATGGACCAACCTGCAAACTGTAGCTTTACAGTAAATATGGAACCTGATAATACAACAACAGTTACTCAGGGTGCCCGTCCTAAGACAACATCCCGTAAAGTAAATCAACCTACAACTAACAATACAATTCAACCTGCCACTTCACAGTTAGCTAGTCAAGACGATTCTAGATTACGACAGATGGTTTCAGATTCTATGGAATCTTTTAGAAGGGAAATGCAAACTTTCATTTGCAATGAATTTCAGAATATGTCTTGTGCTACAAATGAGAATCGTTCTTCTAGAAACAACACACCTGATTTGCCTTTAAACAATTTTTCGAATAGATCTCCCAATTTAAACAATAATCCTTTACAGAACGCGTGACCAGCGGATAAGATTTCGAATATTATCCCAATTGGCAAATTAAATTTAGCGGACACGATATTCAAATGCCAGTTAGTGAGTTTATTTATCGTGTAAATATTCTTACGGTTAAAACTTTAAATGGCGACTTCAAAGTTATGTGTGATCATGCCCATACTTTATTTGAGGGAACAGGATGAAGTTGAATGGATTGCCCTAACGAATTCTTTAAGTGACAAATATAAGGCAGACTTCAATGACTACGACATTTTGAATGACATTCGACGACGTAAACAGAAACCGAACGAAACTTTTGACGTTTATTTAGACAATATTCGGCTTTAACTGACAAATTAAAATTACCAATTTCTGACCGCGATTTATGTGAGACGCTATTCAGAAATTTGCGAAATGAGATTCGTCATGAATTAATTCATTTGGAAATCTCCACTGTATCTCAACTTCGTCGGGAGGTTAAAAAACATGAGAGATTTGTCAGGGAACTAAATGAAGAATCTCATAAATCAACACGGGGTCGCGTGTCAGAGTTTCTGGAACAGGAAACAGACGTAGATGACAGCAATATCAATGATATTAATAATGACGATGAAATTTGCGCAGTTAAACAAGATATTAAATGTTGGAATTGTGACAAGTTGGGTCACACTTTTTTCGATTGCATGGAGACAAGACGGATATTTTGCTACGGATGTGGTGCTAAAGATACCTTTAAGCCCAAATGTCCTAATTGTAGCCGGAAGTCGGGAAACGAGCAGAGGGATGCCCGTCGGAAATAGAGCAGGCATCCAAAATGAATAATACGAGCATATACATAACAAATAAAAAGACTTCTGACGGTATTGACACAGACAAAACAGATAACATTGTGCATCCATTATTAAGACCTTATCCCGTTCGGTTAAGGGAATATAATAAGGCTCGTGAGAGAATATTTGGATATTCAAAAAGAAAGTTAAGATCGTCCAGAAGAATTCAAGAATATTATCGTCAACTTAAGACATTTAGGAAATTTATAATATCTTCTATTGTTGAAAGAGATTTTGATAATAGACCGTATGCTAAGCTTAAACTGAATGATATATTTTATTATGCCTTGCTCGATAGTGGGGCCAATAAAAGTGTCATTGGTGGTGAGTTAGCAATAAGGGTTCAGGAGATGTGTAGATTTCATAGACGTATGGGCAATGTAGGAACAGCAGATGGACAAAGACAGACTATAATTGGAACAGTGACAGTAGACATTACATTTAATGGACAGACAGAAAAATTAAACATTAAATTAAAATTAAATTAAACAGCGGTACTACCCGACTTCGCCAGCTGTCGAAAAGGTTTTTTGTGGTGAAATAGATCGGATGCTCTCACTCGGAGATATAGAGGAGGCAGCAAGTTCGCCTTGGTCGTCACCGACTGTAGTTGTAGTTAAGTCTGGCAAAGTTAGAAAGTGTGTCGACAGCAGGAAATTAATCTCGGTGACAGTAAAGGATGCTTATCCGATACCAAACATTGACGGACATATATCAAGGCTTCCTCCAGTTTATTGCATTTCAAAAATAGATTTAAAAGATGCCTTTTGGCAAATTAAACTAGAGGAAAGCTCTAAACCAAAGACCGCTTTTACAGTCCCTAATCGGCCACTGTACCAATTTAACAGAATGCCGTTTGGACTTTGTAATGCACCGCAAACATTGTGCCGACTAATGGACGCTGTAATTCCGTATAATTTAAAGACACACGTATTTGTCTACTTAGATGACCTTTTAATTGTTTCACAAAACTTTGACGAACACATGACACATTTACTCGAGGTTGCTAGCCAACTTAGAAAAGCAGGTTTAACTATAAATGTGCAGAAAAGTAGTTTTGCATTAAATAAGGTGAAGTACCTCGGATACGTGGTAGGAAACGCAACTTTACAGGTAGACGAGGACAAAGTTAGGGCCATACATGACTTTCCAGTACCAAAATCAATACGACATTTACGCAGATTTTTAGGGATGGCTGGTCGGTACCGACGATTTATTAAAGACTATTCGACTGTGACTTTTGCACTAACGGAACTCTTAACGAAGAAGAAAACTTTTGTGTGGACTGTCCAGGCTCAGGAATCTTTCGACGAACTAAAGACTAGATTGACATCTGCCCCACTGCTAATTCACCCGAATTACAATAAGCCTTTTGTATTGCAATGTGATGCAAGCACTTGCGGTGTGGGATCAGTATAGGCGCAGCAAGACGAGGAAGGTACAGAACAGCCGATTGCCTATATGTCTCAAAAATTGAACAAGGCTCAGAGAAATTACAGCATCACTGAACTTGAGTGTTTGGCAGTATTGTTAGCCGTAAAAAAATTTAGACCATATATTGAGGGCCAAGAATTCAAGGTGATTACAGATCACGCCAGCCTGAAATGGCTTATGAATCAGCGTGATTTATCATGACGATTGGCTAGGTGGTCATTGCAGCTTCAGGGATTCTACTTTTCTATTGAACACCGAAGAGGTAAAGACAATGTCGTTCCGGACGCATTATCGCGAGTGCATGAGGGCGAGGATTTCATAAATTCAATTGAAATTCTAAATATTCCGACAATCGATCTTGATTCGGAAGAATTCTACTCTGACGACTATATTGAATTACGTGAGAACATCAGGAATTCTAATTTGCTGGACTTTAGGGTAATTGACAAGTACGTTTACAAAAGGACAGACTTTTCTACTCGGTCGACTGACGAATTCGATACATGGAAACTTTTGTTACCAACAGGATTTAGACGCAAAATTATATATTCAACCCACGATATTTCCGAAGTCATCACACGGCGGGATAACAAAGACATTGGAGAGAATAAGACGGTATTTTTATTGGCCACGACTGGTAACTGACGTAAAAGACTATATTTTAAATTGTGAATTGTGTAAAACTTCGAAGACTCCGACAACTGTATTGAGACCTCCACTTGGACAAATGGTAAGGACTGACAGACCATTTCAAAGACTGTACATTGACCTAATAGGACCTTTACCGAGAACTAAAACTTCAAATATCGGGATTTTAATTGTACTTGACCACTTTTCCAAATTCACGTTTTTAAGACCTTTAAAGAAATTTATATCAAAGGACATTATAAAATACTTACAGACCGAAATATTTGACTGTTATGGCGTGTCCAAAGTTTTGGTGTCCGATAACGGATCTCAATTCAAGAGCAAGGATTTCGAGAACTTCTTGAAGGAACACGGGATACAACATATGTTGACTGCTGTATACAGTCCTCAGGCTAATGCCAGTGAACGCGTCAACCGTTCCATAAATGAGGCATTACGGTCTTATATTCGAGAAAATCAGCGAAATTGGGACCAGTACATTAGCAGCATTAACTGTGCACTAAGAAATAGCATACACCAATCCTTAGGTAGGACACCATATCAGGTAGTATTCGGACAGACTATGGTTTCACATGGTGTGGACTACAAACTTTTACGGAATTTAGACATTATAAATGACTCGGACATTCTTTTGGAACGGCAGGACAAAATCTCTTTGATTCGCGATACTATACATAGATATATGCAGAAAGCTTACGAAAAGAATACACGCTCATATAATTTGCGATCTCGTGCCAGGGACTATATTATTGGTCAGGAAGTTATAAGAAGGAATTTTACTCAGAGCTCGAAGATTGACCATTTTAATTCAAAGTTGGCTCCTGTTGGGGTTAGAGCTATAGTTATTCGGAAATTGGGCCAAGTAAACTATGAGTTGCAAGACATAAATGGCGGAGGAAAAGGCGTATATCACACCAAGGACATTTGGACGTAACATACTTGTTATTGATAGTTGTAAATTAATACATACTTCACTACGCCCTTTACAGAACCAGTTTATCGTTTTTTTTTTGCTTTTGAAAAACAAAAAAAAACATTTATACAGTTTCTGTTTTGTGAGGTCGTGTTAAAAATTTTAATTATTAATTGTTTTGCTACCTGGGTACTTTTACTTGGGAGATATTTAATTTTGAAAATAGATTTGATATTTAAAAAAAAAAAAAAAAAAAAAACAACTAAATTGGCTTGGAATAAAAAAAACAGAAAAATTTTAGAGAGTTTAAAAAAAAAAAGAAAAAAGAGAAAAAATCAAAAAGGAAGACTGGAGTTTTTGGGAAAAAAGATTAGAAATTGAAAAATAAAAATTAAGACTGGAGTTTTTGAAAAAAATTAGAAAATTTGAGCCAAAGATAAAGACTGGTAAAAGATTTGCTGAAAAATTATTGTTAATCCACAATAAAAAAAAAAGAAATAAAAGAGAAAACTGGAACCGGAAAAGAACTTATTTGAAAGTTTTTTTAAACGCGACTGGTCAACGTTTATCGGATAGAATCTTCATCGAATAATTTCCCTTAAAAAAAAAAAGTTCCTAAAGATAAACATAACAGAAATTTATGAATTCGTTAATTTGGATGAAAAGAAGTCAAATTAAGTGGATCAGAATCTAAAAGGAAAAAGGAAAAGAAAATCAAAGAGACTAAATTACTAAAACTACGAAAATATTGACGAAAAACAATAAATCGGTGAACATAAAGATAACTTCTATAATCATATAAATAGTACATCAAAAATTTTTTTTTAATTTTCACATGCACATACATACATACATATGAACATACATTGCACGTATCTAATTTCCACAAATTATTATAATAATTATAACGTTTTTGGTTAAATTAAATGATCACCTTAATCTATCATAGTAATTAAAACTGTAATTTGCGAAAACTATCCGTAATCTTCGACTTCAGGCCTGCTGTCAACGATATGGTGAGTGAAAGTTAACTTAATTGTGTTATTATAATTTATTATTACATAGATAATATCATTATTTTCAATATAAAAAAAATTTTATCCCTTCAATATACACATACACATAATCAAAAATATAGAACAAACATAGAAAACCTTCAATACTAAATAATAAAGAAAAATTTTTTAATGTAGTAATACGAAGAGAGTTACTTTTATGTTAAACTTACTTATTAATATAAGTTTCCTATATTTTCCCTCAAATTTACCGTAGTTCCAACGATATCTTAAATTTTTTTTGTGTTTTATCTTACCAATTATCACCATTTTAATTTAATGAAACAATGGGATATTTTTATATACATACTATTTGTTCATAAATAAATTTTTATCATGAAAAATTAAATGTATTATAATTTCCCGAAACATGTAGGCTGATGTAGATAAATTAACACAGTGGGCTATTCAAAAAAAAAAAATAGGTACAGAATAGCATAGGCCATGGGAGGGTAAAGAATGAAAATGGGCGAACAACATCTAGTTCCTCTTTCATTTACGTCAGACTTATATTCCTTTGTTTTCTTTTTTCTTTATTTCTATTTATTATTCTTTTCGTTTGTAATCGTCTCAAATACTAGTTTGCTACTTATAAATTATATTTTACCTGTAATGAACCGTTTCATCTTCATTGAGCAAAGATCCCCCCTAATATCCCTGAGCACGGCCGGATATTTAAGTAGCAAGAGCTCTTGAAATGGGACTTAACGTTAGCGTTCGTTACAGTGTAGAAAAGTACACATTCATAATGGAAAATTACTTTTCATATACATACATACATATTAACAATTTTGATATTTTTTTTCCTTTCGAGACGCATGTTCTTGCTGATAAACGAATACATTTCCCAAGTTTCTTTAAAAATTATGTCCTTTACTGGGTGGACGCTACAAAAAACCACTCATCAGGCCGGGAAATTGGTGGCTGTCTGTATGGTTTTCAAAAAATCATACAAAAGAAATATTCTTTGAAATTTTGTGAGTCCCATAATGGCGTTTCTCTATTAGCGAAACTTAATGATGCTTGTTTTCACTTCATTCCAACATATATTAATTGCACTAGCTGGTCGCGTGACTTTGATAAATTTGAAATTTTTATATATAGTTTAAACGGCGCATCATTCTGTAATGTGGGCGACTTGAACGCTAGGGTTTCTGATTCTCAAATCCTCGATGAGAGCATGTCGATTGATATGCCTCTGATCTTTCAGTAACGTATATCCAAGGATGTGATTTTAGATGGCAAAGGGAAGAAATTAATGGCCCTTTTGGATAATGTGGGTCGTAATATTGTTAATGGCCGGATGGGAAATTGATAATCTGTTAGTCTGGTAAAAGGTACTTAAGGTCTCCCTCAAGACCAAAGTCGATAGAAAGTTCATTCCTAGGGGCAGTCTCTCGAAGTTTGACCAGTAACCTAAACTGGTACCATGGGTGACGGTCTACAGGTGGGTACGGAGTGCAGTTCCTATATTGGACACTCATTGCGATGTGATATTGCGAGATGCCTAACCTCTCTCTTCTCTTTTATTGTAATGTGGTAATTTTAAACGAAAGGATTTTAAAACTCGCTTGGTTGTTGAAGGTGGAAATTATTAAGTTCGTAAATGTTAATAATCAGAGAAATATTAAGTAGACATTGTTAACATATTTCGAGATCCCTTTTTTTAGATTTTCAGCCGCACTGGCCGAATAGAACAAACGTTGTTTTCGGTAAAACAAAAACAACTGTCGAGGAGGGCAGCTTATGTGTAGGCGTTCAAAAGAACTGCCGAAACAGTTTTTGAAACTCCAATAAAAACGCAGGCAAACAAGTGCCGAATTATATTGATAGTTGAAGTCTAATTGTATTTACAAAATGTTCTAGCTTAAATACTACTTAAGGCCGTGCTTCTCTATCCTACACAATCGTACGATTCATTCACAGGAAAATCTTGCAAAAATCTGACCGACTTTAAAAAATCGTTTCAAAATGGTGTTGTAGGTGCCACAATATCATAGAAATCTGATGCCAAAACATCTGGTTGACAATAAATACTCCTCTGACCGCATGAAAACTATAATTTTATGAAAATTTTCATAAAATTCTACAAATCGCACGACTTACCAAAAAATCTGTCACACAGGTGCATTTTCAGTCCACACTACCATACATTTTTAGCAGACATGTCATATTTTGCAAATCGGCGGCACGGCCTTTATGAGGATCTATATGATAGTCTAGAATTCAGTGATTTGTAAATCACTCAAATAATAAGTAAAATAATATAGAATAAAATAAAATTAAGTTTTCATGTGTCATCAACTTGCACACAATGGGTGCGTTCAGCAGACACAGTTTGATACACAACTGTTGCTCAACAATCTGCTGAACGCTTTGATTACTGAGCGATGAGCGAACATGTTGAGTGAGCGCTCACTGGTTTTGGTAGCAAAGAAAAAGTACGATACATTTCATCAAATTACGAAATTTCAGTTCAGTTTGACTTTTAAATCAAATTTCACAAAATATTTTTAAATTTTAATTAATTTAAATTCACAAAACAATATTATGAAATATTTTTACAAAATAAAATTCAATAATTTTTATTTAAAAGTCAAATTTTTTGATATTTTTGACAAAAAAGTGAGCAGACCGTTCAGAAAAATTAATCAAATCAAAAGCTGCTACATCTAAACTGTTTAGTAGCAGGTTTTTCTGCTGAACGCGCCCAATAATTTATGTAATTCAATATTTATTCTAAATTACTTTTGCAACACTTCAACCTGTGTAACATAATCGCTTGTTACGCTACATAATTGAAGTTGGTATGTACTAGAGATGTCAAGTATTCGCCTTTCAACTTTGTTCGAATAATTCAAATAATTAATTTTGTTCGTTCGATCAAACGATTAAAGCTGACAAATTTATCGATTGATCGATGAGAACAATGAATAAAAAATGATTTAAAAAATTTATTGACACAAAATAAACATTTCATACAAAAAACAAAAAAATAAAATAGTTAATATTTTTATTAACAAAAAAATACATAAAACTATTAATTCAAATAAACATGCTTCATTCAGTCAAAAAATATCAAATGTTTTTTTTTTTTTTTTGTGAAATCAGACAATTTGGGTTGTCCTTAAGAAATAATCTTTTACAAATAAAAGTTGACTAAATTTTTTAGCTTTCAAACGATTTTTGGTTTTGGTTTTTGAAATAAATCTTTCGCTAATTGTCGAGGTATGTAGGTGATATTGTGAGAAGAGCATAAAATAGTTTATCTAATTTTTTTGTTCTTTTTTACATTTTTTCAAATATATATCGTCTAATATATCGCTGAAGTCTTATTAAATTTTGAATTTTGAATTTTTAATACTTTTAATATAATTATTTAGTTCGTATAAAAGATTGTTAATTTCATTACTAGTAACATCTTCTTTATCATTACTTTCATCTGAATTATTGTGGTTACTTTCAACATAAAATAATCTGGAGTATAATTTATTCTTTAGTTTCACTTTTTTAAGAATATTTTAAAAAACTTTCATTGCTCGGAAAATTTCCAGAATTTAAAAAATATTATTAACGTATTTAAAAATTTTATACGTTCCTCATTTATTCTTATTTTAATACGTTTTCGTAAATCTGTTGGAAAAGAATTATTAATTTTTTTGTTGTTGATTCAACAATTTTCTAT
Organism: Lypha dubia; assembly: GCA_947311025.1. Taxonomy (NCBI): domain Eukaryota; kingdom Metazoa; phylum Arthropoda; class Insecta; order Diptera; family Tachinidae; genus Lypha; species Lypha dubia. The sequence goes on from OX371260.1 coordinate 68,922,155, forward strand.
ACTTTAGGACACTTGTTACAGGTGACTTTGTTTTTTTTTCATTTTTGTGCTTGGTAAAATACTTCCAAAACGAGCTCAATTTTTTGGCTTTAGTGTACTTCTAATTTATTCACCTGAGAGTGAAAAAACCCCATTCTTGAAAATTTTTTAACGTTTCATTCAAAACATAGCACGACTACTAGGTATGCGCAGTTCGACAACAACTGCAAACATCCAAAATAATAAGTAATTGGTTGATATAAAGTACTCGCTTTGTTTCATATCATACAAACAAATTTAAACATTTTTGATGTATGCATTTTAAACTAAAAAAAGTTGTTCGATTAATTGACATTAATTAATCGATTTATTCGTTATTCGAAAATCGGCATTTTAAAATTATTCGAACAAGAGTTTCGTTTTGTTTGATCGATTAATCGAATTATTCTTAATCGGTTAACAACTCTAGTATGTACTTATGACACGTATACACTACACTATTCCAAATACAAATATAATACACGACTTTTCACTACTAATGGATGCTAGCTGGAGAATTTTTTATTTATCATCATATAATAAACATTACAGTGCTGCCAGCGAATTATATTCTACAATGCCCAATCTCCTGATTTTATTTTTTGGTTTGATTTTTATACTTCATTCAGTTTCAACTCTCGTAGTGTACAGACGTGTTTTTATAATCGTTGCAACAGGATATTAAAAGTTATTGAAAGTTAAAATCTCAAAAAATAAACAAAAACAAAACATTGATTAAACAGTTATTTTAAACAAACAAACAAATAACAAGGTGACCGAAGTGCACAAAATTGTAAATGCAGTGAGTGAAATAAGTGATAATAAAATTCAAACAGGTATGGACAGATACATAACCGTGATAAAAAGGGGAATAAGTCCTAAATCTGGAAACAAAAATTCAGGTAATACAAGAAAATAATTACCGAAAAATAGTTTCAGACTTTGAAACAAAACAAAACTATATTTTATTTAAGTATATTATTACGAATAAACGTAATTATCAAAACAAAACTTTTATAAATATCAACTAAAGAGGGCTAAAGGCCTAACAGTAGTTATAAAAGGCATAGATTCAAGCGTGGATACAGAAAAGGTAAAGTAAGGCCTTGAAAATAGTGACTTCAAAGGGTAAAATGTTTCAAATATTAAAAATAGGTGACTTGAAAATTAAAAAAATGAACAGCTGCTTAGCAGCAAAATCCTCCTTTAAATAAAACTATGTGGACCATATGGATTTTGATGTTTCAAACTCAAATCCGTTTTCAGTTTTTCTCCATCACGTACGTTTTTTTATGGGCGTGGCAATTTTTTTCCCCTAAATTAGTGAGGTACGAAGACTTATTTCAGCCTTACTCGAGAACGACTCATCCGATTTTCATAAACAAAGCACCAGTTTTATATAGATGTTTTCTTTATTTTATCGTTTTGATATTATTCAAAAATTTCAGAAGGGAAACAATATTTTTCTTTCAAAATTCATTATTTTTTTATTTTAAAAGTGCAATAAAAAAGAAAAAGCCAATATTTTTGTTAAATAGTTGATATTATTCCCAATTAGTGTCCACTTTACGAAAATTGTAAAGATGGACAATTGAACGCTGATGAGAGGTGTAGCGGCCTTGAAATCGGTACTGATACCAGTGATGGAAAATATGGCACAATTGGGCCATTTGTGGCACTTTTTAATGTTTGATGGCCCTGTGGTACTTTCTAATCTATTTAGGCCCTTTCGGCACAAAATTCAACTATCAGCTTCAAATCGTTCGAACGGTTTGAAATTTACTGAAAGCCTTCAGTACATTTTCAATGTAATTTTCTCCGTTTCGAACACTACTTTTATTTACAACACTGTTTTGTTTGTCAAGAAAAAACTACTTTTATTTGCAAGCCTGTCTTGTGCTAGTACCCAAGGCGAATTTATTACGGGTGAACTTGTAAGCACAGCTGTTAACTTTTTTTTTTGCATTTTCATCATTGTCGGATGTCAAAATACACTATTTGCTTCTTGAGTTTGACTTTTACTTGTTTTATTGGTGTGATCATCTGTTATGAATTTGTCTTGGCTAGTACTAATATCAAGTCAACACAAAAAAAACTAAGTAGACTGTCTAACGGTAAACAATTTTTGATAAATAAAGTTTCGTGTTGCTTTTGAGTAATGGTATTTGTGAAACACAACCTGTGTATTATTCAAATTAAACAAAAATGGATAAGTTTTTAAAAAGGTAAGATTAAATATATGCATACTTTTATATATACATATGTATGTACGTACAGAGATAATTCATGTTCCGATCAATGTGATCCAACGCTATCTTTAAAAAGAAAATCCAATAGAAAATTTAAAACGGATTGGATTAAATCTTACCCATGGCCAAAAGAATTGGAAAATGGCAAAAAATGTATATTGTGTGATATATGTAAGCATTTCTGGAAGTCAGTATCACATACAAAGGCATGCTGAGTCTGAGGGCCACAAGAAAAATGAAAACGGTGCTAAAACCCATCAAAAAATTGATAACTTAATTTCAAAGACAACATCTGTAGATTCTGTAAGTAACAAAGCCAAAGATCTGGAAATAATGCTTACACTTTTTGTGGCCGAGCATAATTTGCCATTTGCAATATTAGACCATCTACATACACTACGTATTGAAAAATGGTATTTCTGATTCTAATATAGTAACAAATTTGGTAATAAATCGAAAAAAAGGCACAAAGATAGTGAGTGACTGTATTGGGCCTTCCAATTCCAAACAAGTTATCAATTTATGCCAACATCAATATTATTCTATAATAATTGACGAAAGTACTGATTGGTCAGTGTCTAAAAATTTAGCTATTTTGATTCGTACTCGTATATATGATGATGTTTGTGCTGACTGTTTTTTTAGCTTTAATTCATATTTCCGATGGGACAGCCCAATCAATTTTTCATGCAATAATGAACGTTTTAAAGGAAAATGATATACCAATCAGCAACTTAGTAGGAAGATACAATGGCGTGCAAGCGTTATTGAAGGAAGTTAAGGCAACATTGTATGTTAGTGGTTGTGTTTGCCATAATTTGAATTTGGCATCATCGCACGCTGCGCGGCATATTAACAACACCATCAATGATCTCATACGTAGAATTAATAGTTATTTTTGTAACAGCTCCACACGTAAAGATGATCTTACCGATTTTCAAAAATATTTTAATTCAGATGAACATGCCATATTAAAATATGCTCCAACTAGATGGTTGTCACGCCAAGCTGCAGTTGATGGAATAATAGAGCAATGGGATCCTTTGACATATTTTTTTACATTGGCTAATTTCGATTCAAAAGATAAGCAAAAAAACCACGTTTATATTAGAAAGTTTACAAGACAACATAGCAAAGTTATACTTCTTATTTCTATCATATGTATTAAAGACATCGAAATGCAAAGCCAGGACACACGAGTGCGTGTTATAATAAACAGACTATCTCTTTTGTTCTGTCAATTGGCGAGAAATTTTTTGAATAAAAAAGCTATTGATGACGTTTGCTTAGAAAATGTTCATTTAAACATCAATCATCTACCCACCATGGAAATTTATTGTGGAGCAGCGGTAGAAATATTCATCACTTCAAAGTGTATACCAGAAAATGAAGTGTTAAGTTTCAAAAATAACATTATGCTTTTTTACATAACATTTTTGGAATATATAAGAAAAAAATATGATATTGGAGATTTTTATTTAAACTGGTTTCCAAAATTTGCGCCAGAACATGTTTTAAATGGGGAAACCAATAGCATTGTACCACTTGATATTAAAATTTTTCCAAACGAAACAAACAAAATTGAGCAAATAAATAATGAATATAGAGCTCTATCAGAAGTTGTAGAATTTAAAAAGTTTAAAGATTTAAGTATAAGTCAATTTTGGAAAAAGATTTCTATGATTAAAAATTGTTTAGATGAACCTTTATATACTATTTTATACAGAATTTTTCAAGGAATTCTTTCTGTTCCACATTCCTCAGCATGTGTAGAAAGAATTTTTTCTACCCAAAATATGATTAAAACTAATATAAGGAATCGTCTTCATAAAATATCATCTTTAATACAATCGAAAGATTTAATTAAATCTAATTCTGGTAATTGTTATGATAAAGATATTTTAAAACTTATACAAAAAAAAATGTTACAAACACTAATATCACCAATCAGGAACTGTTGGACTAAATTAGAATTTCATAGAAAATATGTTTTTTACTACAATTTAATTTTTATAACTACATATTAAAATATGTATATAAATATGCTTTAAATATAACCTTAACAAAAAACACTTTTAAACAATGTGAATTTTCGGTTAATTTTTGTTCTAAATAAAATAAAACTCATATACTGTATTAGTATTACTATTGTTTTTATTTAAATAAAAAGTTTGTTATCAAATATATTCCAAAAAATGTTTTGTTGGCCCTCTCGAAGCTACTTTGGCCCTTTAAAATTGTCAATTTGGCCCAAAACAAACAAAATCAAATTCCATTACTGACTGATACGTTCTGCTAAACTGATTGGATATAATAATAATATTTTTCAACATAAAAAATAACTCTTAGTAATTTGAATTTTCATTAATTCAATAAAACTGAACTTGAGCCTGATAAAATTACTTTTCATATGTACATTTATACACTATTACAAATACAAAATGCAAGAATAATCCGATATGCGGAGTTGGGGGGAGTTGTCCCATCAATTTCCCCATTAGGGCAATGAGACAGAATGGTCCAATTAGTGTATTCTTAAACGTCCTTGACAAGTGTGGGAATTTTTTAATAAATCTCGTCGTTTGAAGTGGGTCAAAATCGAGCTGAAAGATTTCGTTACTTACATAGTTACATACATACAGGTGCAAATAATATAAAGCTGAAGCAAATTTTTCTCTGTTCTGATCGAATATAATAATTATACACATTAACATAACTTTTTATTAAATATTATTCATATATGTATACATATTTATTAAATTATTAAATCTGTTTGTTTATGAGCCGTTTGTTTTGAAAGTGGCATAAGTCACTTTGTTTTGTTGATTGCAAATCTTTTACAAATGAAAAGATACCGTTCAATTTTATTTAGTGTTGCCATTAACTCTATTTTTTTGAAAAAGTGACTTATGCCACTTTCAAAATAAACGGCTCATGTGTATGTTAATATTAGGGATGTAAGTAACGATACGCCATTTCGCCGATCCGATACCGATACTCAAAAATAAATATCGCCGATACCGATTCCGATACCGATACACGTATTGAAATTGAGCTCAAGTAAAAATTAACAAAACTCAAGTAGAGTAATTCTTCTATTATACAAAATAACAGTGTTTATTAATGAGCCATTCAAATCATCAAAATTTTCAATACATTTCAGTTTGTCAACTTCAAATTTTCAAGCAACAAAACGTCTGCAATATTATGAGAGGACTGTGTCTTCAACACTTTCGGAATGTAGAGTCATGTTAAGCAGCTCAATAAGACGTTTTTTCGATAGGATTGAAGTCGATTGTCTTTGAAATATTCGAGCTTTGTATCGAGGGTCAAGAATTGTAGATAAATAATAGGTTGTACCAACTTTTACACCGCTGAACTAAATCAGCGCATGCATAAATGAATAATAGAATATCAATACGTATTCAAAGTGGTGATGTTATAAGCATAGTTTTTATTCTTTTTTTGCGCAAATTAGAGGTTCGTATGTCAAAATTTGTACATGTTGACATAGGGGCTGTTATTTTAAGTTGTAATTGTTGTAGAATTACCACCACTTGTATCAATTAGAAAATTGGAAAGATAGGAGAAGGAATACATGTATTTCGGTAGGTCTGTAATTTTCGGAAGAAAGTTTGTATATGTTGTGTTTGAATTTATAACGCTTTAATTTTAGTTTATGAATACTTCTATTAGCAAGTAGCTTTCGTGCGAAGCCGGTGCAATTAGCTAGTAAAATATAAAACTGCTTGACCGTTTAAATTTGAGAAGAACTGAGGCAGTTGAATAGATAGATAAACTTTAAAATAAAAAGTTTTGACACTTAAGTTTCTCAAACTTTCCTTAAACAAATAAATATTTTATTTCACAATAAAGCATCTTTGATTTTTTTTATCAAAATACTCATATTTTTTTCGAAGTTTTTAGATACACAAATTGTTTAACGAAATTTTTCAAAAAATTTAACAAATCTTCAAATATCATAAACTTGTTGTCTTATCATATAAATATTAAAATACTTAATTTCTCATTAAACTTTGGAAATCAATAGAATTTAAAAATATAATAAGAAATATCAAAAATACCATATAACAATAGCAACAAAAACGAGGAATTTCGAGGATAAAAAATCCATTATTTTTTTGTAGTTTCCGTGTGGCTCTTTGTAAAATGATGTTACGTTTTGCAAATGCTAAATTTGTTTGTATCATGCGTACAAGAATATCACTTGTAGCACTGATGTTAACTGTACGGTAATTACCGTATTGTACGGTAATTTATACCCCCAATAATTTCAATATTTGTACGGTAATTTTATAAAGCTTTAATTTTTAATCAAATTATACAACCCACGGTTTTCCTTAAACATTGCAACAACGCCAATTGTGGCTAAATGCTAATAAGTTCTCCTATGGAATATTTATACAAGTACTCGCATTAGCTAAAATGTTGTTTTTTGCTTCAGTGAGAAACTAGAAACAAATAGGCTGGATTGCGATGTCGAACGATATCGATCGGTGGTTTTCTAGATGTAAAAATATTAACCAGCATTTCTCTAATAACCGATTTTATTTAACTTATTATATTTACTGCCACAAAAGCTAAATATGTAAATAATAAATTGATGATTAGAGGGTTGCAAACAGGTTGTATTTCGTTTACAATTTCAGCATTATCGAACGATCGACATCGCGGGTGGGCTGAAAATATAGAAAATCTTTGATTAATCTATGAAAATTATTTATATATGTACATATATGTGTATATAGCCTTTAAGACAGCGGTGATTGAATGTATAAGTTTTATTTCTATATTTTAGTAATACTAATTGTTTCTTAAGTTTTTGTTGTCTTTTAAATATGTATGTACTTATATTGATTACAAAATATAACCCATTTTAATTGTAAAATATTACTTTTTCCCAAAAAACGGTAATTTTTTTAAGGCTTTACGGAAATTGGGAAAATTAGTTAACATCACTTTCCTTTAATGTAAATTTAACCGGCTAGACCACTTCACAATATAAATATCTACACAAAATATTGCAGAACTCATATGTTTTTTGTTTCTGATTTTTTTTAGGTTTATATTTGTTGGGAACACCGCCCAGCGAACAGTTGCGTTCAATATCCGTTCGTGGTGGCACCAATGGAATGCTGTAGCTGCAATGGTTAATTTAAGTGTGCTGAATGAATGAATTTCATCGTTCGTGCTTTAAAATATTCATACTTATTAAACATGATACTGTACACAAATATGTACCTACATACAGACGTACGCTCACACTTTTAACCATAACCAGAACTGATATTAATACATTTACATGAATATTAAATGTTGATGTTGAAACTATAACTTCTCAAATTTCTATACAATGATGACGACGACAATAACAGCAACAATTTAATAACAGATGATAGTATTCACTTTTTTACTATTTTGCAAGTTGGGGTATTCAAACGAATATCAACATTTGTAGGTGCAATTCCTTAATGGAATGAGCACACATGTCTACATCGGTAATGGATCACATTCTAACTGCAAACATGGCTGGACAAATACATTCATTCATACAAAGAAGCACCGCTTATTTCATTACAGTTCCATTCAACTGTTGTTTGCAGCTGTTCTGGGAAGTGTTATTCAATAAAAATTGTAATCTTATTATTTTTTTCGATATTTAAATACATTTTTTTATAATTTTTTGGTCACTTTTGTAATAATTATGTATATTTACAAAATTTTATTAAAGCCCCAATATTTCGCCATTTCTTTGTGTGCCTTCGGCAGGAATTCTCTGAAAAAAATAATTTCAAGTTTTCAATATTCAATATAAAAAATATGTCTTAATGAACAAGTTTAAAAAATTAATTAAGGCTCAAATCAGTTAACACATTGATTTAATTGTGTAAAATTTCAACTCGTGTCACATGTAATATCACTTGTAAATTTCTGAATAAAATTTAATATTTAACTCGCAAAGCATTACGTATGCATGGCTTTATAAAAGGTCGTACATTATTGTCAAGAAGTGCAATGGCGGCGACGCTTGGAAACGACTGTGGCTTAAATGGTTCTTTACTCATTTTACTGAATATGAAGTCTCATGATTTCAGTCATTACGCTTTAAGCCAGATAGATATAGTGATAATATGATTGTAAGAAGGTACTATTGCCCTCGGCTAGTGTTTGCATTGCCAAATAATAGCTCATGTATTTTTTTTTTTTTTTTTCATTTAAGTCTTTGTAAAGATCTCAGATTATTTGGCACTTGACGGTCCCTCAACAAGTACTTAAAACGTTAGTAGTTATATGGCCGGTACTAGCATTTATTGATTTTTAAAGACTTTTTTCTTAGTAACTCAAAAAAAGAGATACGTTGCAGTAAAGACGCAATATGGCACCTGAGCAATAATTACTAATAAAATTTATAAATTAAAAAATTTAATGTCTATTAGTGTCTGGAATAACTGTGTGTTGTATATTTGTATGTATATGCACTTTAGTATTCATTTGTATGTGTGTTGCTTTTTTGGCTACACGAATTCAATTTTTTTTTGTGTGTATTTGTATAAGAATGTATGTTCATACGCAAATGCAGCCATGATTTATGATCTGAAACAATATTGAGCGTACGAAAATTTATGGAGTGCTCCTCTTTTGTAAATAAAAGGATATAAACTTTTTTTAGTAAAAGTATGTTTGAGAACAAAAAGTACGAATATTTTCATAGCAAACCATTTTTTTAGTTCAAGTTTTTTTGACTATTTGGAATTGTTGTCTCCTATACGTTGCGTGGGTAAAGTTTTTTTATATTAATATTATACTTCCTTAAGAAGACATAATAATAATTTCGATAGTAAAATAACAGTTTTGAAAAAGAATAAAGCAATTGTTGTTATATTAAATATGCATGTCCAGAACATTTCAAGTACATACTTACAAAAAAGTTCCTCATATGCTTTTACAGCATCATCAAGCCGACTTATTGTGCAAAATTGATTACAATTTAAAATTATTTTTTTAGTTTATTTTATATGTGCCTGCATGTAGACAAATATACAAGTATTTATTTGTTTATACTTCGTAACTTTTGTCCTTTTGGTCCAGTCCATTCATTTTATATACCATACATTCATTTCGCTCTCGATTTATTTCATTTCCGCTTTTTTTGTTTTATATGCTTATGTGTGCTCGTGTATGTTTTTTTTTTGTTTGGTGTGACGGGTGGGGGTGGTTTAAAGAAGAAGGTTGGACATTTGTGGCTCTTAGGTCCATGTTGTTTTCACATTCAGTACGTTTGATTATATCGGGTCTGTAGAAATAAAAAAAAACCAAAAAAAAATTGCTTTGTTGTATTTTGCTGTTTAAATATTCATTCAGTACAGAAAAATGAACAAAACGGAAAATCATTTATATGATTTGGCTTTTAGTCAGTGTTAATCTAGCACGTCTATTAAATCAAATAGTTTTTGATATTAAATGTTTTAAAAGAGCATTAAATTAAGTGTGAATTGTTGACATTTCATGTAGTAAAACACATATTATTATATGCTACAATGAACACAAAAAATGCGGCATTAATGCCATTAATCTTTGATTTCATTGAAACCAATTTAAAATCTTTAATAAATCTGTTATATCAAAAGAACATATACTCTATAAAACGAATGAATTAAATTATATACTTTACACTTAATATATAATTATTAAACAAATTGTTTTATTAAAATGCATAGTTTGGATTTATCTAATGGAAATGTCAAGCATATAATAAGTAACGTTCTTCAACGTTTTCAGATTATAATTCAAATGGAACATACGCCTGCCTGATTAATGAAAAATAATTATTTTTTGTGTGTAATTTTTTTCTATATTATAAATCTAAGTTGTAAATTGAATAATCAATAAGTATTCAAACCTTAAATACATATAAAATTCTTATGTATATGTTTAGCCAGTGCTTTCATATTCAGCAGCTGATATTTTGTTGTTTTACATATCTTGTGAACGGTTGAGTGAAAGCCGAATATGGCCTCTATAATTTAGAATGTTGAGCGCAAGTGTTTTTGGGTGCAACTCAAGTTATTTAATATATTTTGTCACAAGAGTTTATGAATTCGATGCTTTATAACAGCAAATGTTGATGTACGAATATTGCTGCTTAACGGTAAATCAGAGGTATATATTAAGTATAGTATATATATTGAGAGAATCCGGCTTAAATCGACTGCTGAAGGCTTCAAAAATTGCCTTCCGTAACTACAAATTTTCATTAATTTAAATAGCTTTTTAAAAACCTGAAAATGTTTGCGGGTTGATTTTGTGTTAATTTGTGAATAAGACCTTCGTGCCAAGAATTATTAAATAAAGACAAGGTGTAATTTATAATATCTTGCAAAAATAAATATATATTGTATCTATGAAAAGTAATATTATTTAGGCTCAAGTTCAGTTATTATTGAATTAATGAAAATTCAAAATTACTAAGAGTTTTTTTAAGTTAAAAATATTATTACATCCAATTAGTTTTTTAGCAGAACGTATCAGTACCGATTTCAATGCCGCTACACCTCTCATCAGCGTTCAATTGTCCATCTTTACAATTTTTCGTAAAGTGGATACTAATAATAATAATATATTTTGTGATAGTTGGGAACCCTGTAATTAATTTACTTAAAGAGATCTCCAAGAAAAAAACTTAAATCGAATTAAATAAACTGCAAATTTTATGAAATATCTTATAATAAATACACCCCGGTTCACTTATTGAAAGGCACTAAAAATTCCATATTCAACAGCCTGTATATATTGCAATTTTGAACCGATTGCAGAATTTTAAAATAGAAATGGAAGTAAGACATCTTAAGATATAAAAAAATCATGACAATCGTGGTTTCTTTACTAAATAACTTTTTTCCGTCACATTTATCAAAAACACGCAAAAAATTTATGAAAAAACTTGAGTTGCACCCGAATCCACTTGCGCGCAATATTCTACATTAAAGCGGCTACACCCGGCTGAGGAGGAGGGATACTCTTTCTCTCAGCCGTACACGAGAGATGTAAATCAACCAAAATCAACCGTTAAAATTAAAAATTTTGTTTAGCATTGACTAACCATATATTTAACTTTTTTTAGATTTAACATTTGAACAACTTATTGATGTTTCAATTTATAATTGAAGATTATTGTTGTTTCAATTTATAATTGAAGATTCAATAAATAATAAAGTTATAAAAAAAAATTTATCAAAAGTCCAAAAATATGATATTTTTTCTGGTTCACTTGAATAAAGGCACTTTAACTAATTTTAATGAAAAACAGTTTTCTTGTTTTTTTTTATTTTTTTACTTTATTTAGGAACTATTAGTAATGGGTACAACCAAAACGTCCATATTTTTAAAACGCTGTATGGTTTTACAATTTTCCAAAAGATGATGAAGCAAACGAGTGAAGCGTGTAAATGCGGATAAAGTAAGTAAGCCATTAACTTCGTTATCTAATGGACACGCTCAGATCCTGTGACACCATACTTTTCATATTAAACGGCGACAAAATATTCCTTCTAAGCGGATATATAAAGAAGCATTTGTTAGAAGCAAAAGAAATCGAAGCCATTGAAGACGTGGAAAAACTTTTCTTTGTCGAATTTATTTTAGAATTAGGAAACTGAATGCCGAAATCGCAGAGAATACTAATAAGCGAAATATAAAAATTTATAATGTACAAAACAAAATTAATTCTACACCTTTTTTAGTTTAACCTTTTCATTTGTTTTAATATCAATCGTCTAAAAGAGACGATTTCTGTAAAAACTGTGTTGAAATTATGTTTTGTGTTTTAATTGTATGTATCTCCATAAAATATTTTCTTTTTGTTTTTAAAAAAATTTATATATTTGTTGTGGGTTAGCAAATCTATATGCATTTCGTTGGTTGCTAAATACCAACTCATCAGTAGATCTTCACCATTTATATTTGAAAATTTCCAAAACTCATTTACTCATTAAAGGATGAATTCTATAGTAGTTAAATGCCATTAAATTTATTGAAGTGGTGCACAAGAATAACGGGGTGAATTAACGACATAATTACTTTATTATAAATACTTTATTATAAATTCAAAGTATTTATAAAAAAAAAAAAAAAAAAAAAAAAAAACAAAATGATTTTAAAATAACAAATTGAATTGAAACTAATGAAAAGCTAACAACGGTAAATAATTAAATAAACTAATAAAAAAAATTTAAATATATTTAGTGCTGACAGTTCGAAATATGCTGACGTTGTAATAGTTTTATTTCTCAAAGTTTAGTTGCAGTAAAATTAAAAACAAATGTTGAATTTCACTTTGTCTTCACTACTCGTATTTAGTGAAGTATTAAGCAAATTAAAAATTATGCTGATACATTGGTTTTCACCATTATTTTTAATAACACGAAGACAATGTGTGTGTGAAAACAAAAAGCGCAAAGAAAAGAGTAAATTTAATTTTTCTTGCTTTGATTCCTTTTAGTTTGTTACTAAATTAAAAATATCTTAAAGAATTCACAGGAATAAATACCTTTGCTAAATGTTTTTTTTAGGATCAGTTCTTGCCTAGTCAGCAGTCGAAGATCGTAATGGCCTCTTAAGTCTTCCGGCTGCTCGCCAAAGCGATGTATCTGATTGTGATTTTGCATCAAATTCTTCGAGAAATTTTTGCAATTAAGCTGTTTCTTGTTTTTCTAATAATTGTTAAGCTTTCTGATGCATTGTTTCGGAATTACGTTTAGCTGCGGGTATCTGTAGCGTTGCAATTCTTGTAGAACTATCATTTTTTCAGTCAATAGCCTTTCTTTGTCTACAGAAAAAGTTTGATTGAATCTCACTTGTAGGTACAGCAGTACTTAGAGCCTCTTGCTTAAGGTTTGCTTCATATCTGTAATAGAGTCAGCTAGTGTTGTCAGCATTATATTTTCCAATAAGTACTCAAGTATATTTTATATTTAAACCAGTTAATACTTGCAGGTGCAGTAAATCACATATAGGTGATGAAGTTGATGCTTAACACTTCAATTATTTTTCTGGGCCACCTTTTAACACTCGAAAGTCGATAACATTAGGAATTTTTTATCAATCAGTTGGACAGAATCAAACAATATTTTGAAAACGAATCAGTCATTACGAAAAGGATAATCCACTCACATGATGTTAGCAAAATTATGATTAACCCTGAGAAAGTGACCTCATTTCATTGCTCTGAAGTTCAGTAACTCTTCGGGAATGTGAAAATTTACTCCGCTTTTAGTTTATTTCTATTATATTCAAAATATTGAATCCAAATAACGAACACTGGGCATATGTTTCTTTGTTAATTAGATGTGTTGTTAAACATATTTTATTGGAATGGTTTTTCTTTGTTTATAAAATTTATAGTTTTCAATTCGAAAACAAAAAAGTTTTGGGATTTCAGTCATTTTTTTCTGAACACAATATTCGCAGACATGATTTTACAAAAAAGTTATTCGAATTTGTTGTTTAAATTTAAATACAAATACTTTGGACTATATATGGACTATTTACAAATTACATATTTTGGATGCTATTAAGATTGCAAATTTTTGTATAATCATAGTACAACACATGTTTTGGGAGTCAAGTTCTGGGAATTGAACGTGAAAGTGGCCACAAAAATAGGAAGTTCTGTATCATTGGTTTTGTCAAGTTAGCTGCATTAATAATTTAATGGCCATATGTTTTTTTTAAACAATGTGGGTTTTTATCACTATTTCTATATTTTAACATGGTTATATGTATCTCAGTATACCGTACGAAATTTCTCTTTTTGTGTCTGAAGCAAAATTTTAGAAAAAAAAGAAAATCCATCCAGTGCCGTAAAAATCGCAAAAATGCAAATTTTATTCGCCATTTTGCACCTTTTTTGCTCAATAAATTGAATTAGAAATCTACAAATATGCTGTTTTTTCTTTATAAATTTTATTTTGCATGAAAATAAAAATTCAGATTCATATTACAGCAATTCTTATAGAGAAAATATGAGATTTTTATTTGATACTAGATATACCCGGTGCGCTTCGCTACCCCCTCGTTATAAAATAAAATTCCTATTGTGAAAATTTAATGACGATCGGTTCAGTAGTTAAGACTATATTACGATTTTATTTTCCTAAAAAGGGGCGTAGTCCCACCCACTTTTCTCCTGGCACGTAATCCAAATTATGCCAACACCATATGTACCAAATATCATCGACTTTGGTCAAAAAAATGCCCAAAATATGGCGAATTAAATTTTCGGGTTATATGGGCGGTGCCACGTCCCTTTATCAAAACTTCATATAGCCTATTATTCCTTCCAGAGTCACATTAACATTACTGTGAGAATTTCAGGAAGATCGATCCAAGGATTTGGCCTCCTATAAAGCACACATTAATTTTTATATATCTAGATTTTTTGTAAATATCTTCGGAACTACATAACCGATTTAAGAGTTTGATACCTCTAAACCATCATCGAATAATTGCCTTTCCAATGAAACTGGTTTGGGACACATCCGTTGAATGGTTTCGAAGTCTATAACGTACATAGGTAGATTTTTTGTGTTTTATATATATAGATAGATCAATGCATGAAAACAAAATTTAGAAAATTTCCAGTTATTATATATTATTGAAGTTGACGCTTGTAGTTCTAAAGAATAGTTTTCTTCGTAGGTTGTCCATATTCATGTTCTGATTATGCATCATCATCCGGGTTAAGCATAATATTCAATGGGCTCTTTTCTTCAGTGTGTCCACTAATTTCAGTGCCATCTTCATCATCGCTGCTTTCATCTTCAAACCCCATAATTTTAGAACTCCACCAACAAACCTCCGTAAGCAATGCATCTAATTTCTTGCGCTGAATCGCTTTTCCATTAGCATGGTCACCTGGTTTAACGTCGTTCTTTGTTCTTCCGATTTCTGAGGTAATTGTTCCAAAAAGGTATCATGGTGGGAATGAAAGACAAATAATTTTAACGTCATGGATGCATTGATTTTTTCAAAATAATATAGCAACTTGTCAACTGTACACGGTTCTTTCCTAAAATGTCTTTCAATGCGTCACATGCACATATTTGTGAAAGATTCGCTTTTCATTAATTTTCGTATATAATTCAGAGTACTTGTTTGAAATAAAAAAAGCGTTTGCGAAAAAATTATTGGTAAGCGAATATATCGATGTGAACAAATTTAGATGCGACAATATTTAAATACAGACAACGATATGTACTTCTTCTAATTTTACCTTCACTGACTTTTGGAAAGATGGATTTCAAACAGTCATTGGCGTCCTCACTATCTTTGACTACCACTTCAACGAATTTCCCAGTTATTCCTAATTTCATGTGGAGCGATGGCAACAAAATATCATCTACATCCTTGCTTTCCTATCTTTACACTGATATTGATTCCTTGTGTATCGCGAATCCCATTTGCAAAGAAAGCAGAAGCTTTTCGGAAAACCGCCTTTTAATATAATGCCTTGTTTATGTTGACAATCTTAATATCACAACAAGTCTTCCATTTGTGTACATTGTACACATTTGATTTTCTCCAAAATTTGGTCCAATGTTTTATACGTTTCCTTCGTAGTTGTGCTGAATCGCAATGGAATGGGCAGTTTTTTGTTTGTTTTGTGCAACTGCACAGCCTTCAAACTTGAAACTGAACCGGCGATGATCAAACGCAAGGCGCAAGCGACATAATCCATTCCCATATTTTTCACTTAACCTGGAATATCATGGCATTAAGTGAACGAATTTGCTTTGTCAACGGAATAAAATTTCTGAAAATCAGCTTTGCGTTTTCGGTATGATGTTGTACTGAAATTTTGCTCTGTGAGTTTTTTACGCTTCAAAATTATGTCAAAAATTCTGATTTTTTTTTCTGATAGTTCCATCTTAGCCACAATGTAATCCATATCGATTTGTGTTACCGGTTGTGGTGCATTATTTTCTATATCGGTATAATTCACATTGATCGTATTGGTGAAAACCGTTTCGGCTTGCTGGGACACACTATCCAGACTTGAAGGTTTAGGTGGATCGGTAACAGCAGCGCGTTGTTCTGGAAGTGTCACACAAAAAGCTGGAATTATACTTTTGTTTTAAATTTTTTTTCTGTTCAATCCATAACCGGAATTTATGCATGTGTATCACCTGGATTCATCATGTCTATTTAGGTCTTGCACCCAAATTATAAGGGTATTATAAAAAAATTTTCATACTGTGTTCGGCGTACAATTTACACCAGTTAAATCTGTTTCATCAAAATAATGCCAATATGCTGTTTTGAACTCTTCATTAAAAAAGTCTTTTTCAATCCAGTTTGCCTAAATTTGGGACGAATGGCCACTAATGTAACAAAAGTCATCCAATTTTGACCACTTGTCATTTTCCATATTTTAATATTCAATGATCTGCTGGGCTTAAAACTTTATTCACTCTGAACAAAAGGGTGTTTTATTCCACAGTTATTAAATTATTAATGCATCCAACTTGACAAAACGAATGATGCAGACATTTTTTTTTGCTATGTTCAAGTCTAATTCTCAGAATTGAGATCCAAATTAATGAGCTGAAAAATATTGTTGTATATTATTTCCAAAATTTATTTATCAGACAGCACTCAGCACTAGCAATACGAAATACACAAACAACTTTGTCTTATTAGTTTTTTTGTCGTTCTTCACTGTATACACGCAAGAGCAAAGCAACAACACTTTCGTATGCTTTGCTGGTAAACATTGACGACAGCGATCATCAATGTTTGTATTTGTTTGACGTATGATATGAAATATATATATGAAATATATTTTTTGTGTTTTCTTTGAATGTATTTGTTTTTACAACAAAAAATTTTGAATAAAAATTTGTTTTTCTTTAAATGTGTTGGTGTTTGCTCTTCCATAAGGAACTTGTAGGCATCGCTGGTATAATCGATACTTATATTTTAAAGTTGCTCATACGCCACCATAACGAAAAATACGATAACTGCAAAACAATCATTATTTATATAAAGAAAAAAATATATAACTTTGCTTAATTCTATTCAACTTTTCAGAGCAAATGTATAATTTAGTCGTACAATATTCGCATCGGTAATAATAAACAAAATTTTCACTTCTGGAAGTTAGAAACTGTAAAACTATATCGATATGTGCAGCCTACGTCTGAGGTAGTAAAATTACAATAATTACAATAACAATAGTTAAAAACTTAATTATGTATCTATTTTAACTTTCAAAAATATTGTATCTACACCAAAGCTAACAGATATAAATATTTTCAGAACATCTAGATATGCAAATACACACAATATCAAATGCAGTACAAACTATTTTAAATATTCTGATGATTACGTTAGACATTGCATATATTTTAATGGTATTTCATATACTAAAGATGAACTGACAAATAAATACAAAATGAATTATTCTGAAAGATTTTGTACAAAAATCCTGTTAAGTGCTTTCCTGTCACAACCATAAAATGATAAATTTGTATTAACAAAATCTGTGTCATTATTTATGTTTCATTATCTATATAAAACTTAATATTAATAAAAAAAAACCACTTACTTTAGATTAGTATGAGTAAAATCTATTACGAAAGCATATTAAACTAAGCTTTGAAAAAATAATAAATAAACATATAAACATTTATGCCAATGATTGCCAATAATATTCCATACGAATGCTAAAAAATAATTGGCCAGAAACATGATTTCATAAATTTATTTTGCAATTCATCTCTAATAAAAGATTTTGCCGAATTGATACTGTCGATGGAGTAATTAAAGTGCAATTTTTATGATACATTTCAGACAGCAGGACCACATTATCTTAGATAGAATATATTATATAAATTTACTAGCCGTACAGCAGGCAGAACCAACCGAACAACTGAATACAACGAACATTAATAGTTACTTGTGAATTTACTAATAAATGTGTATTATTTGATGGTGTATGTCTTATGTATATGTATGTAAAAGTACAATTACATTTATATGAACTAAATTGCATGATTTTGTTTTTGAATATAAATGATGATTAAAGTTTATGGTGGGCGATGCCTTATACAAATGATTAATATTAAGCAACAAGCAACTACATCTTTACATGACTTTTAATTTCTTTATAACACTAATCTCATTTCCTTATCCAGCTTTTTCAAGAAGAAATACTTTTCAAAATACAAATATGATGTAATATTGTGATTATATATGAAAAGTTCGTTACATCACCTTCAGAAAAAATTAGACGGGAACAATCAATATTATCATCACCTGCGGCGATGCGGATCAACAAGCAAAGATAATATATGATTGCAATATGTTCATGTCAACTAGTTAAATCTGCCACAACCAAATAATTTTTCATTGAAGCATAATATAGTTGCTTCAAACAATCTTCAATTATTAAAATATTTGGATCTATAATAATATATTAATTTTGGATGTTCCTCTCATAGAATAAGACTGTATTAATAACGTATTTTCACTGCTACAAGTGTATCTTCTGCAAATGAGAATAATATTTCTTACTTTTTGTTTGTGTTCTCAGAACTGGGCTATTAAAATAGCTAACAGTTGTAAGTAGTTTCAGTTGTTCGTAAGTGGAGTGAAAATTTAATGTAAAAATTTAAATTGTATAAAGAAAGTTTTTTAATTAAAAAAAAAAAAAAAAAAACAAGTGATTATAAAATTATCAACATCAGTTTATGGTACATATCGTCGGTCTCGAGTAGAAAAACCCTAACGCACATGATTGCAACTATAGAGGAGAAGTTAAAACACAATAGAATATGTAGCGATCAACACGTAACTATTATTAAACAATTGCTTGTAAAACCGTTATTTTCATTACTAATGCATTAAACTTTTGTGAAGAGGTATAAGATGTATTGAAATCCATGAAAAAACTCAATTTCGAAAACATGCGACCAACGATATATTGTATATAACGGCTGCACAAATTCCAAAATTAGATTCTCGAGTAAGGAGCAAATTTTGCATCTCATTTCCAAAATAATAAACAACACACAAATTTCGTCTTTCCCAGAACATTTTTACTAAAAACTAGGGAAATATTTGTTAAAACTTTGTAGTTCAGTATTTATTCACAAAATTTTGTCATGAAACAAGGATCTTCTGTTTAGTAGATAGGCACTATAACAACTTCACTTCAACTCCTTGCTACCTCTCACCCGACAGTACGTATGTATAAATTCGTTATTTCTTACATTAACAAAAATAATTTTTTAGTCATGAAATAAAAAATAATTGAAATTTTTTTTTTGTGTAAGAAAGTAACTGATTTCTTAAATCATTTTTTACAACTAAAATGAAAATTTCTTAAATTCATTAAAAACATTCTTACAAATAATATACTTAACAATATTAGGATAGAGTCCATTAGGGAGTCGCTAGAGGAACTCGGTGTTAGTAGCCTTCTGGTTGAGTGGATAGTTCTCATGTTCAGCAGCAGGATTATCAACTCGAGTATGGGGGGCGAAAGCCTGAGGAGGTTAGTTTCAAGAGGGATCCCACAAGGAGGAGTATCATCCCCCCTTCTGTGGCTGATAGCTGTAAACGTTATTCTCAGGCGTTTTGAGAGGAACGGTCGGAAGATAGTCGCCTACGCTGATGACGTTGTATTACTGGTAAAAGAGAAATTTCTTTCCACTATCAGTGAGGTCATGCAGGTAGTGCTTAACGAACTTTCTGGGCTAGTAGTAAGGGACTACGGATCAACCCGGTCAAAACGGACTTAGTTCTCTTCACCAGGATATACAAAATATATAGTTTTTTGCTCCCTAGGATTGGCGAGGTGGAGTTAAAACTATCAAAGGAGGCCAAATACTTGAGTGTTTTCCTAGATAGCAAACTTTCTTGGAAAATAAACATACAAGAAAGGCTCACGAAAGGGCTCAATGTATACTGTACATGCAGGAATTCCATTGGGAGGAACTGGGGTCTGCGTTGGGGAAAGAAAGCCATAGGAAGCTGCTTGCTAAGGTCCAGAGGTCTGCTTTGCTGGTCATTACTGGGGCCCAGAGGAGCACCCCTCAGGCTGCCTTGGACGTCATCCTTCACCTGCTTCCCATTGAAGAATGTGTTTTGAGAACGGCGGCAAGGAGTTCGCTCAGGCTTATGGAAGCGGGCTTTGTAAGGACAGGATTTACAGGTCATACATCACTCTTGAAAAAGATTAGTTTTAGCAGACGGGAGACCATATCCCCTGGTTTTACTGACTCTAAGGTTGTTGAGACTTATATTATTAGAACGCCTTCACTAGTCATTCCGGATAGGGATCTTTGGGTCAAATCTGATAGACTGTACGAGGGCTGCGCGGTCTTTACAGATGGATCGAAAATGGAAATAGGCACGGGTGCTGGCGTCTATTTTTTAGGAACGGAAATTCGTAGGTCTTTTAGGCTACCGAACGAATGTAGTGTATTTCAAGCTGAGATCCTAAAGATCCTCAGGGCCACGTTGAAAGTCAGGCGGCGCTGAAAGCTTTGAAGGGGCATAGTGTCAAATCGAAGCTGGTCAGCAAGGACAAATTTAGCGTTAGGCTATGTTGGGTACCAGGACATTGCAATATTGAGGGAAAAGAAATTGCTGATGAGCTGGCAAGAATAGGGTCAGCATTAGATGTGGCAGTTAGTGACAGGTCGGTTAAACCTCCAATCGGTCACTAGTATAGGGAACTCAGTAATTGGGTAATTAGCAGAACTAACCATTCCTAGAGGAATAGAGAAGTTTGTACAGTCTCGAGGTCCATATGGACAGAACTAGACTCAGGTAAATCTGATCTACTGCTGGGTATGAATAGAAAGGTTTTGAGAGTCTTAGTAGGCGCCTTGCCTTAACTTGGCAAAATTTTTTTGCCTTTATAATACGGGAAAGAATTCTTGGAAAAATTTTGCCAAGCTTATAGGTTGCCTAGAAATGAGATGGAATTGTACCTACCAAGAACTTGGTCCTTATTTTGATCTCAGTAGTTTTTACTGCCGAAATATTTTGGATAGGAACTTGGCCTTATTTTCACATTTGTGTTTTTGTGCGGATTTATGTTTACCTGACTAAATGTTATTTACACATTTGGTGAAGAATGTGGTAAAACTAGGATTTTTCTAATAAATATAGTCAAAACCGGAAACAAATGACTAGAATCCCTCGTTTGCATCTCTGATATAATTTTCCAAAAATCCAATAGTTGTTTTTTTATCAGGACAATAATTTTAATTGTCTGAACTCAGTTTGTACCTCTTGGCTTTCACTTTCTTCAACAAAATAGGAAAATTCTTTTATAATTTCAGAAAACTAACTTTTGTCTTCATTAATAATTTTAATTTAAAATATTAAAAATTTGGCCAAGAGCTTTATATTTCTTTTCAAAATCAAATCTTGATAATATCTGACCACAAAACTCTATATAAAAATTAACGAAATTATTAATAATATCATATTTTTCTTTTTCATTTATTTGTGCTTCTTCCAATACGTCTCTGGCAAATATTCGTAAATAAATGTCTTCAAAATTTAAAAAATTTTTTTTGTTTTAATAATTAATTAAATAAAAGTTTTCTGTTTTAAGCAAACTAGTTTTTAAAAAGTTGCTTATTACAATTTTCAGCAGTTCAAGTTTGCTTTAATAATACAAATAAATGTTTTAAACTTGATTTTTTAAAATCGTCAAACTCGTCCCATCGTCACCTTGTCATTTTTAGGACCCTAAATCGTCAAAATGACGATAAATCGTCAAATATGGCAACTATGGATGAGAACGCTACGTAATGTTTATTACTTTCGTTTAAAAATCACGATACATTTATTCGGGTTGTAAAAAAAATACACAAACACTAAATAAAGAGATATCGTTTCTGGGTTTGTGTAAAGTACACAAAATAATATTCAGTTTATTTTCGAACACTGATTAGTACATACTCACAAAAAAATAGAATTAAACAAAAATATATGAATTCGTTAAATTTGGATGAAAGTAATTAGATCATAATCTGGGACAAAAATATATTTAGAAGACTTTCTTGTTACTTATCAAAAGAAAAAAAGGAAAACACAGAAACTAAATTGTCAAAACGAAGAACATACATAGGTATAAAGGAAAAACAGAAATCTGTAAACATAAAGATAACGTCAATACTTATATATGTAAATAGTACATAAAAAAAAATTTTTTTAGCTTTTACTTCCACCGGAGCCAACTTGTAATTAAAATTTCCAATCTGAGAGCTCTGCGTAAAATTCCTTCTTATAACCTCCTGGCCAATATCATGTCTTTTGCACGAGATCGCAGATTGTAGCTCGTATGTCGTTCTACAAGTATTTCCGAGTTATGTGAAATTATAGCTGTCCAAATACTACCTGATATGGTGTTCTACCTAAAGATTGGTGTATGCTATTTCTTAGTGTGCAATTAATGCTGCGTATGTATGTATTGGTCCCAATTCCGATGATTTTCAGGAATAAGAGACCGTAAAGCCGGATTTATAGAACGTTTAACGCGTTCACTGGCATTTGCCTGGGGACTGTGTAACGGACGATGTTAAATTCTATCCTAGCGTAAACCCTTAGCTACCTTCAATGCCGACCGTGCTCAGGGAAAATGGGATGGTGATCTTGTTTAGCCAAAAATAGAATGCACGCTACACTAAATCTAAAGATAATAGGTAGCTTTAAAATTACGAGTACTGACAAAATAATAAAATACAGAAGAAAATAAACAGAAACAAACAAAGAAACCCAAAAATAAAAAAATAATAATATGTGAAGCATGATAAGGAGTGAGATGTTATTACTCCCTAGTGCTCGTAACCCGCCCTCCTATGATATCAAAGTGCGACATCGCGAACAAAAATCATGCATGTTCGAAGCGCTTTTCGCAGCAGGAGGCACAAAAACAACAAGCATCTCTCCCTTACAAACCTGCTTCGTCCGAAGCAGTAGTTTTTGCTGGGTATTGTTTAGTATACATTTAGTGACATTTGAGTTCATGGCACGTTTCTTTTAATTTATTTTCATTTAATTTTTTTGATTTTATTTATTTCTTACGTGTGCTTCTATTCAATATGTTTGGTTGATATCTGCATGAGATTCAAACCAATTTGTAGTCATTTGCAAAATAGTTATTTTAAAATTAGTGTTTTTTATCAACCGATTATTTTGTTTACTGCATGGTAACACCAGAATCTTCAAATTAAATTTTTGTATGTATGTTAATAACTTGAAGATAGTATGTTATTAACATCAAAAATTGGAATTCAATTTCATGGATTAAATTTGAACTAAATTTAAAAATTAAATGTTTATGTTAGTAACATTTATGAATTTCGTAATGAATGTAGGTAGATGTTTGTATGGGAAAATAAATGAGATTATGAACAATAATATAAAAGAAAAGGAAAATGTATGAACTCACCAATATTAAATCCGATTTATCAGCAGACCTGTTGTCTATAGATATGAGTTCTTGAATGTGACGAAAATTATTGTTCTTTTCTCATTTTATATTTCTTCAAATTGAATTATGAATGTAAGTGTGTATATGTTGTGTGTTCATTGGATTATGCATTTATTTCTGCGGTACTTTTTCGTGTGCCACTTGAATAAGGAATATTTTAAAACTAAGCAAACTGTAATTTATTTTTTAAATTTTAGGTTATAAAAAGTTAAGTTACCTTCTAGCATTCAATTAGTAATGAGTACTCCCACCATTTTTATAAATAACCTCTAAAATGCGATTTGGCATCGAATTATATAATGACTCTTAGTAATTTAGCGAAATTGAACTCCATGCTTCCGTTATTGCATCCTTTAAGGATTCTATCGTCTCAAATTGTTTTCCTCCTTCATAAACTTTTCTTACAAGCCAACCCCAGACATTTTCCATTGGATTCAGGTCTGGTGAATATGGAGGCCAATCCAAAAGTTGAACACCTTGTTTTACTGCTCTGGCGGTATAAATCGGAACGTTGTCGTGTTGGTACGTCCAAGATGTAGGTCCGAAGAAATCATTAAATTTTGGAAATGCTTCCCCCAAAATGTTTTTGTAAGTCGTTGCAGTCATTTTGTGGGATACAAAACCAATTCTATGGTACCATAATACGAAATGGCACTCCATACCATTATTCCGCCCTCTCGGCTGTGTTAAGAAAATGTGATTCCTTTTTCAAGTGGCAGGAGTGTACACATATTTTTTTTTTTAAATAAAAAAAAATTATACGAATTTGGACGGAATAGATTAATGTATGATTCTGGTTCTAGCCGGTTTAATGTTTAAAAATTTTCAGGATTCTATTGCCCATTTAAGAGCATTCCGAACTGAATGATCTCTGCAAATGAAGCTATGTATCTATCGGTGAATGTGTTTAATGTTTTCGGACACCAAAACATCGGGCACACCATAACATTCAAATATGTCGGTCTGTAACTATATTATTATGTCCTTTGATGTAAATTTCCTTAATAGTTGCAAAACTGTGAATTTGGAATAATTTTGGAAAGTACAATTAAGATCCTAATATTATGAATTTTCGTCTTTAGTAAAAGTCCTATTAAGTCAATGTACTGTCTTTGCAACGGTCTTTCAGTCTTAACCAATTGGAAGGCTCAATACAGTTGTCGGAGTCTCAGAAATTCTACACAATTCGCAATTTATAACATAGTCTTTTACGTCAGCTACCAGTCTTGAAAATAAAAATAACGTCTTATTATCTTCAATGTCTTCGCTATGCGGCCGTGTGATGACCTTAGATCGTCATGGTTCGAATAAATAACTTTGCGTCTAAGTCATGCTGCTACAAAAAATTTCCATATGTCTAATTCGTTAGTCGACCCAGTTGAAAACACTGTCTTTTTGTAAACGTAGTTGTCGATTACCCGAAAGTGCCAAATGTTTATTCTTGATAATGTCACGCAGTTTAACATATTCGTCAGAGTCAAATTCTTCCAAATCAAGGTCAATTGTCAATTCAACCCACAAAACTGACACCTTCATTAGCCCGTGATAATGTGTCGGGAAATACGTTTTCTTTACTCCTTCGGTGTTCAATAGCAAAGTGGAAACCTTGACGCTTTAATGACCACCTTGCTTATCGCCCTGATAAATCGCGTTGCTTAATAAGACCTTTAAGACTGCGGTGTCAGTGACAACCTTGAACCTGGTCTTCAATAGGGGGTCTAAATTTTTTTACGCCAATCAAAACTGCCACACATTCAACTTCAGTGATGCTGTAGTTTCGCTGAGCTTTGTTTAATTTGTAAAACATAGATACATATGTATATACAATTGCTTGTTCCGTATTCTCGTATACCTGCGCCAGTAATGATCCCACCCCAAAAGTGCTTGCATTACATTGCAGTAAGAACGACTTTTTGTAGCCTGTGTGAATGAGTGGTGGAACAGATGTCAATTTTGTCTTTATTTCGCCGAAAGCTTCGTGAGCTTTGTATTAATTTGTGGAAATTAAGTACTTGCAATGTGAAAATAGAATTATTCGCAAAGTGTGTAATATAAATTACGAGTTGCAAGATTTGGACGGCGGAGTAAAGGGTGTGTATCACATTAAAAACAATTGGAGGTAATAAATTTAAATATTGTGGTAAATGATTTTAAATTCAGTTTTTTTTTACCTTTACAGAATCAGTTTCTCGGACTTTTGTAAAATCCTTATACACCCTCTGTTTTGTGGGGTTGAGTATTTTCTAATTAATTTTATTTTTTTTTTAATTTGCTAACATTTCACTTTGTTTAATTTAATGTTTGATACATTTTTATTTTTGATGGTTGGCCTTGATTTTAATTTTAAAATTAGTTTTTTTAGGAAGAAAAAAAGGGTAAAGAAATTTGTTATTAGGGAAAAGATGAGAACGGAAAATAAATAAAACGGGAAGCGGGAAAACTAATTTTAAAGCTTTTTCGTTAAATGCCACTCGTCAACTATTATTCATAAGAGCTGCAAGGAATAATATTCCTTAAAGTTTTGGAGAATCAAACTATGTACATATGTATGTACATATATACACACAAAAAAAAATGTTGTTGGTTAATCCAACCAATTTCAGTTGTTAATGAACGTTTAATGTAAATTGTTGTTGCAGTATTCACCCAGCAAACATTACTGCTTCGCCGTAAGTAGGTTTGTAAGGGAATATCAGGTGATATTAGCTTACAAACCTGCTTATGTATGGCATGATATTTGTTCGCGATGTCCCACTTTGGAGCATTTCGTTTTAAGTGTTTATTTCAGAGCAGTGAGTATGAAGTAAATTCATGGAACGAAAACAATATCAACTGAATTATATACATATATTTTATTTTTTATTGCAGCATCCAAACATTCGTACTGTCATCTTAATATGTTCGTAACACTTCGTAAAATTTACAATTTTAATCATTGCCATACCATAGTGCTTTCTTGTATGTACTAGTAGCATGTATAGAGATTATTTGTTTTATTATTTGTTTTTGTTTCTACATTGATTAAAGAAAGTTATCAAAAAATTTTACATTTTCTGCCATACATTTCTGCATTTGTTAAGATAATACATATGTGCTTAATACGAAGCACGTTCTTAAGGCAGAAAAAGTATGTACTGCTTCCAAACACTTGATTATTTTTTGCTGGGCAGTGTCACAATATTACTATTGGTTAAAGTAACCATCACAGCACTAATTAAACTGCTTATGTAAATTGTTTTTGGAATTTATATACATACACCTACAAAATTTTTCCAAGTTTATTAAAACTGTTGAAAAAAATAAACCTCTCTGTTGAGCTGTTTTTTTAATTTTTTTTTGCTACAACAGCTACATATTTGCTTTGATTGTCAATTGAGCCTTTCAATTGAATTAATTCTTGGCCACACACTTCATAAACTGAATTGAAAGATTTTCATTCAACTGTCAATTTGCTCTAGCATTTTTATCCAACCTTATGTAAAAAATTTCTCAATTTGTATGAATTTGTTGCCCTAATAATATTACCTATATTATTTCATCATGATATACACATAAATTTTAACAGCTTATCAAGAGACTCGAGCACACACAGCACAATCAAATTGAAAGACTTGCTAGCCAACTTGAAAAATCAACATCTTCTGATTTTTCTTCAATCAACTCGACAACTGCCAAACTAATCAATTGACATAACCATACACGCTTTGACAATTAGATTGAAATCTATTTTAATAGTAAGCTATTACTATTTCTATACAACGCTTTACACTTACTGTAATTTTGAGGCTGTACGGAAATTGGGAAAGATTAGTTAACATCATTGCCCTTCACTATTAAAACAGTCGACATAATCATCGACATAATGACGACTTAGAATTCTTTCTACAGCTAGAGGTGAAGAATCTTTAAATCTTTCGGCAGTTGTGCAATTGTTGGAGATGTTCCAAAAATGAGTCTGTGTATTTCATAGGTGTCTACAGGATTAGACTTGTCCATATTTTTCCAAAAAATCTTTGAGACTGTTGATCTGCTTCGGTGGCATGGATCTGATGAAACATTTCTTTTACGTATCCTTCTTCTTTTAAGCATACGACGAGATTTGTTTAAATATTTCTTTTAATGAATAATGTAACTTTTTTATAGAATAAAAACTTGGGTCCGTTAATTCGGTTCCTTTGTGATTCCCTACAGCAGACAGGGCAAATAAATTTGGTTATTCAATTTCCTGTAATTGCCCTGTCGCCAAATCAAACCATCCAGATTGTTGCAAGAAGGAGGGTAGATTTATTAGCCCCAGACTGTCAAGGTCTGGCAGATTGTTGAAGCCCTTAGTACTAGCCCTTATGCTATTAAGCGCGGGACATTGACATAGATGATGAAGAACTATTTCCTCTTCCTCCTCATGAGTCCCGAAGCACCAATAAAACAGTACAATATTTAACAGTATTCCTAGTCGACAAATTCAAGCGAATATTTTTCGAATATTTTGTATATACATACATACATACTTTCGAAAAAAAAATTAACACATAAAGTTTAAAAAAGTACATAATATGTACAAATATATAAAAAATTTTAATAATTTTTATTTAAAGAAAACTTTTGACCCAAGGTAATAACTTTAAAAAAAAAAAAACCCCAAATATATATTTTGAAACTAGCATTTAAAAGTTAAAGTCGTATATGTTCATATCATGGTTAAGTTAGTAATCAATTATCAGTAGAGGAATGTTGAACTTAAAAAATGGAAGTACAAAAATTTAATATGCGAAAGTCCACCGACACAGGTGGCTGTAACGGCACCACGAAATAAGCGCCAATGAAATAAGCCCCAAATCGAAAAATGAAATAAGCCCCAAAAAATTTTATGAAATAAACCCCAAAAAAAATGAAATAAGCCCCAATGAACTAAGCCCCAAATTTGTTAACTTTATGATGTAAGCTTAAGAAGAAATCATAAAATGCAAGAATTTTATCCTCTAAATTATATCGAACACCGGCTTCGCGTTCCAAGCATTCTCTGCATAACCGGCCTACGGCCGGGCGCAAGGATTTTAGATCTATTTTACGGATATGAAATAAGCCCCAAATAAAATGAAATAAGCCCCAAAAAATTTTATGAATTAAGCCCCAAATTTTTAAAAAATGAAATGAGCCCCAAAAAAATGAAATAAACCCCAAACAAAATATTTGAAAATTTTTTGGGGCTTATTTCATTTTTCGATTTGGGGCTCATTTCATTGGGGCTTATTTCGTGCCACCGGCTGTAACATCTGCGGAAATATGTTCTCCCAAACAGGACTTAATTACTAATTAAAAGCTCAAGCAGAGTAAGAAAAACGAAGTGTGAAAGTATGTATGTACGTAAAATAATTTAAAAATTGTCAGTAGTGGTCATCGGCATCTCAATATCATAATAATGTAAAATACCACTAGTAGTGGACAGTTTATTTTAATTTATTGGTTGTGACAGAAATGGAGGTATTTTTGCCATTTAAATTTTAAATATTAAGTGGCTATAAACCTATTACTTATTCGTATTCGGCGCATATTCGTATTCGCATTCGCGATTACTAAAAATTGATATTCGTAACATTACTAATACATACACGTATACGCGTACATACTTCAATTAATCTCTGTTTGTATATTTT
Source organism: Lypha dubia (assembly GCA_947311025.1). Taxonomy (NCBI): domain Eukaryota; kingdom Metazoa; phylum Arthropoda; class Insecta; order Diptera; family Tachinidae; genus Lypha; species Lypha dubia. The sequence goes on from OX371260.1 coordinate 68,951,611, forward strand.
TTTGATTATTTGTTCTTTTTTAAGCGTATATACCTTAAGGCAGCCAAACGGTAAGAGTTGAAATTTTAAAACCGTATTACTGAAGATAAAGAAATTTAAATAGGATATTTTTTCAATATATGAGGGGGAAGGGTATCTCAAATTAAAATCAATTATAATATTCACATAACTGCGTAACTAAACGAGTGACTGTCATGAAATTTATATGGGTTACTCCTAGAACAAAATAAAACTTGCAGAAAGATGTTGTGGCGATAGGACGGAGCAAAGTGTAGGTTCATACAAAGATGTATTGACCATCGTTTAACTTCCCCATAATTAGACCGACCATCAAAATAATTGTTTGTTGGTAAGTGTTGCTGACAGTTACTTTTGTATTCTGCATTAAAATCTTTTTTACCTTTTTTGGTCGGTTAGTTAGCATGGTCCAGATGAAGAAACTGTAATTGTTTTTTTTTTTTTTTATAGCTTTGCTATTTATGGCGCGGTAGGGGTTGAATTTTATTTTTCGTAAGATAAATAATCGACACTATTCCCGTTATGTTTTTCTTTTTTTGTTTTGATTAGCTCATCCTTTAAAAGCGACTTTGTAGTTGTTTTTTAAAATCAAGACGAGAAAATATGTATGTACATATATAGTGTGTTACTCACATTCAACCGCAATAACAAAAACAAAACAATAAATATACTCATATGAATACATATGTATGTATGTGAAATATTTATTTTATTATTTAATTAATTAAAGTTTGTTTTCAGTGATCGTTTGTATTTTATCACTATAATATCTGCAATATATCAGAATTTATCAAGTATGTATATATATGTATGGCAAATTTACATCATATTCGCCTTGCAAGAAACGAAATTGCTTTTTTTTATTTTGATTTCAACTTTAACAAAAAACCGAAAATATTATGTGTACATACATATGTATGTACATACTTACTTCTTCTTATTCGCCTTCGTTCCTTATAAAAAAAAAATGAGCAAAGCTATAACCGGGTGTCCTAAGACACCTCTCTTCTTTTTTTTTTTTTTTAACTTTTAAATTTTATTATTAATTGAATCTTCAATTATAAATTGAAACATCAATAAGTTTTTCAAATCTTAAATCTAACAATATTAGGTATAAGTTCAGCCAATGCTAAACAACATTTTTAATTTCAACGGTTGATTTTTGTTATTTTATATCTCTCGTGCACGGCTGAGAAAAAGAGTTTCCCTTCTTTTCAGCCGGGTGTGGCCTTTATAATGTAGAATATTGAGCGCAAGTGGATTTGGGTGCAACTCAAGTTTTTAATATATTTTCTCGAGTGTTTTGAAAATACTGTCTTCACCAACGGCACATCAAGGTCTTTGTAAATTCGCAGATCTCGGATATAACAGGGGCTGCTGTAATAGTACGTAGAATTTTATTTTGTCGCCTTTGAATTTTTTCTACATTCGATGCTGAGGCAGTGCCCCATAACTGGATTCCATAGGACCATATTGGTTTTAGGATTGCGTTTTATAAGAGAAGTTTCCAGTCTAGGCTTAGTATAGAGTTTCTTCCAATAAGCCAATTCATTTGAGCTGCTGTTAATTTCATTTGTATCAACTTTGCATCTACGTGCGATTAAACTGTAATTGTGTAATATATATATATATATATATATATATATATATATATATATATATATATATATATATATATATTTGTTCCAGATCCACATTTCACGATTTCATAAGACCTTTACTTTATGCGGACAATACGAATATCATATAATTTCGGTTTCAACAAAATAGTATTATTTTGAATATTTATTTTATAAAAGTATAATAATTTTATTTAATAAAATTTTTATTTAGCACACTATTTTCTAATAACTGCAACAAATTTATATATGTACTGCATATGAGTAGTATACACAATTTTTTCAACATAATACAGAACTAACAATTTTAACGTTCATACAAGTACATTTAATTATCATACTTCTGGCACATTGTTTTGTTCTACAACTTCATCTTGTTGTTTAAAAGATAAAAAAAAACTAGGAACATAAAACAAAAACCATTTCTCAAACATGGATGCTTAATTAGCTCCAATATTCCTCTTTGGAATCTAGTATCCTTAAACAACAGCAAAAAACACTTCCTGTATGTTTCATTAACCAAAGAAAAGGAAGAAGAAAGAAAAACTCCGTCAACCACAAACTACTCCACCAAAACATACAACACAAAATAAAAAAAGACACAAAAATATGTACGTACTCCTGCTCGTATAAACCGAAACACAATTTAACCACTTGAGAAATAATGAGCTTTTTACCCTCTTCTTGAAATTTTCTAACAATAGAACACATAAATAGAAGTTGTACTTATGAATGATATTTGACTAAAAATTCGCATGTTTTCAGTGCGTCTCATAATGCGCACTAATTAATCCTACAAGGATCCGATTTACTCAACATAATTATATCCATTGTTGTGCTTTTTTGTACTTGGCAGCAACAATTGTATTATTGCCCGGCAGTACACGAAATTGCAACTATGAAATGCAACCCAGTAAGAAATTTAAAAAGAAAAACTATATAAAGTATGTTTCATCTTTATTATATATTTCAGACTTATTATATTTCAGAACAATAAAACTTTTCAAAGCTAATGTGAAACTTTTCTAGCAAATTGATGTTAATCTTAAGTAAATGATCAGATTATCCTCCATATCAGGCTCCACGACTACAAATATATTTGGGATATATATATAGCCCTTTTACAAAAGACCCCTATAGAAACTTAGGGTTAAAATAAAATAATAGTTAACAAATTTAAAAACACGCTTTCTAGGTAGGTAATCGAACTAAAAAGTAAAAATAAACTTAATATAAGAATGAAATCATTGATGAGAAAATAAATGTTATCGTTCTAAAAGTGTGGAGACCGACAGGCCCCAACCACTTCCTAATTATGGTAAGGTACAAAATGATCGAATTAGTGTACTATAATTATCCCTGACAATCTAACGCGAGTCAAAATCGAGTTACAAAATTATATTAGATACATAGATATATACAATGAAGTTAATATAAAGCTTATAAAAAAATTAAAGGCATCAAAATGATTATACTACCATATAATCTCAACCATTACCAGCCAGCTCAAGAGCTTTTTAAGCAAAATGTTCGCGATCTTAATATATGTAGATGCCGATTTACTGCAAGTGAGCCATTTCGGGTATTATTATCTGTAAATTGGGTTTCAGATAATCCGGATAAATCTGATATATGGAATATTAGCACGTTAACGCTACGTGATAAAACACCATCAAAACGTGGATATGTCGAAAATTGCTCTTGGAAGACTTTTATTCATTAATAACGAAGTTGACAGCACCATTAGACTGTTTAAACACGAAGTTAACAGGATGGAATCTAAATACTTTTGGTAAGGATATTTTCGCAGCTTGGTTCAGTACTATTAATACGACATATAACGAGTGCATGTATTGTAGCTATGTTGAATGCGAAAGGGTTACCAAATAAGCCCCTATTGTTCTAGTGGAATGCTGAAATTTCTATCTTGGGATTGAAATCTATAAGTGCTCGAATTCAATAAATAAAGAGAACGAGAGGAAGCTGGTTAGAGAATAGTGTACACCACTAAATATATATGGATAAATGGAAAGTATTAAAAAATGCAATTCGTAGAATCAAGCGTCCGTGTTTTCTTAATATGTATATGTATGTGATGACGTAGATAGGAATCTTTGGCGCTTTCCATTTAAACTTTTAACTAAGAAACTTAACTGCTCCAGCCGCGAAAAGAAGAACTTCTTTTCAAATCGATTGTAGATCAACTCTTTTCCCAACGGGAAACTCCTACATGACAACACTGTTATCCGGAGGGATTTTTCTCCGTTCATCCGGTTAAGATTTCCGAGACTGAACGTGCTATATCAAAATTTAAAGCCAAGAAGGCAGCAGGCTAAGACTGTATTCCGAATGTTTTTTAATTAATGAGGGGAGGCTGAAACCAGCATATTTATCCAACAATAGGAAAGAGCCAAAAGTTAGTTATGTACTGTTATAAGGATAATAAAACGCTATACGATCCCTCTTATCGTCCGCTGTGTATGATAGATACAAATGGAAACTGTTGGAATTGAAATATGTATAAAACTAGATGATTGTGCTGAATACAACTATGGTTTCTGATTACCGACGAAGTTGGGTGCTACGGTGTATATTAACTTTAAACTGTAGCAATCACTGCCCGCACAGTTTTAGTTACCAGTGCTACGCCTCCATCACTTAAGCACTCCAACAAAAATTATTACAATGCAACACTAATGCTCATTAGATTAATTTTTATTATTTACATATCATTATCTAATGCCCTGTAGAATTTTTCGTTGCGAGGTGAAACAAATATTTTAAAACTCTGATTTTCATGTCCTATAATCTTCAGGTTGCATTCATTGTGTTGCTTTTTTGAATAATTTATTAACGTTTTTTGTTGTTGTTCCTTTTATCATGTTTAAAAGAAATTAATTTATGTTTGTTGTTGTTGCTCCATTGTTACGTTTATGGCTTATAAACATGCGAATCGAAAGGATTTTTTCATTCAACTTTGAAATCTTCGTTGCTGTTAAAGGATGCTATAAACAGGATACAAAGAAGAGGATATTAAATTAATTTTTAAGTACGAGAAACTCATCATCCAAAGTTGTGGTGTAGAATTATGTTTTATCATGTTTTACTGCACATATTTTTATATGAGCGTGTGTATAATTGCTTTTTATTTTATCCTTCATTTTAGTTGATTAATTATGAAATATGAACATATTTTTCTTGTTGTAGTCTTACACACCCACTTATGCTACATTATTTTTAAATTTTATTATTATTTTTCTTTTGCTATGATTTAAATTAGTTTATTGTCTCTTGCTTCTATAGACAAATTAATATTGCTTTATTAGATATCGGTGTAAGAACGGGCTGTAGCGAAACACACTTTGCTGTGTATTAAGAGAACTTCAAAGTTTCGTTATACCGTCTATTAAGAGTAAGTAATAACAACTTAAAAGTAATAGATTAAGTACACTCTGTAAAAGCTCGACCCATACCACAAAGTTTATCCCTTATTTTGTCGTAACGACGAAGTATTGAAGCACACTGGGCAGGTTATTTAGACAATAACTATCAATGTAGGAAAGTCACATCGGCGACTTTTTTATGTGCATCCGGCCTCATGTTATTAAGGGCGGTTTTTTGTGGAGGTATACAACTTAAACTTGTCAACACTTTTTTAACCGACGGCCATTTTGTCAGCTGTCAAGTGATTTATGTTTAGTTTAGTTTGGCATTTCAACATGATTGGACTGACTCCTGAACAACCCTTCCAGATTGAGCAGATTTATTTTAAAAATCATGGTTCTGTTCGAAATACGTAAATATGATTTTTATAAGCGAATTGTTTTGTCGAATATTTTCGAAGTTGCTATTCTACGCTGTCAAGCCCGAAATGATTGATTGTTTGCCGCGTTATTGCCGATGGCCACAAATGCTGGAACGAGTCATCGAAAATTAAAGCTCCAGATTAGACTACGGTCATATGACAGAAGTCATATTTTAATTATATTGCCAGAAGATTATCTTTCGAATAAAGTAAATTTCATGTCAATTTAACACTAAAAAGATAATCATATTCTGATAATCATGTGTAAAATTTACGCATGCTTTTTGGAAAGCTAAATTGGGACATTTTGTTGATTAATTTAAAATAAACTGGTATTGATTACTTTTCTCAGTATAACTGAAGTAAAAATATCCAAGCTTTAAATAGGTTTATACATATATATTTATTATTAGAAAAAACAAAATAGCAACTTCAGTAATTAACAAAAATAACAGATCAGATTTCTTTGACAACTTATCACCCGTTTTTAGGCTTCTAGTCGGTCATTTTACTAAAATATACTAAATAAACAAAGTATTTTTGATAAAAAAATATATAAAGCTTTTAAAAATTAGCCAAATACAACTTTGGCAGATGTCAATATCATGCTCACGGTATATAACTTTTCTGCATTTATTGTACGATGCATGTGCTCTTCGTCTTAATTTTGATAGGTAAATACATTTTTTGGTACTGGTTCTACAGTAATTACTTCAGTATTATCGTCAATATTTGTGCAGAGTATCTTTTGATAATATTGTGGTTATATTGTTACGCAAATACCTCTTCAAAGTAGGTGTTTGTAGTCTCATATTCATAAAGGGTAATGTTTGTGCCATACTAATGATTTTCATGAAATTTTTGCGAAATTTTCATCTTTACTGTTGACATTATGTCTACATATTATATAAGAGTTAATGCATGCAAACAACAATAGGCGTTCTATTCGCCTTCCTACTACATGACATGAGAGAACACATTTGATCTAGATTGTCTAATCCACCTTTAGTTTGAATAAAAATATGATAATCGAATAATTCCTTCAATTATTAAATTGTTTTCTAAATTCTAAATTACTTTAATCGTGGGCAAGTTGCCATTCTTTGAAAATTAATTATCGTGTAGCTCTTTAATTTATTTACCGATTTGGGCTCATTTTTTTATTGCTTAAAGCGTTTTGCTTGTAGTTCGATACCATGTTGTTTATTTTCAGAAAATCAGAGGATAAAGTTGCTCTCTGATTTTTCTTTTGGCCTTTGACGCAACTTACATTATTGAATCGATTTTAAAATTTCTTTAAATGTTTGAAAGTATTTCCTTGCGGTTTGGTCATATAATATGTGTCGTGTATACGTTGCGTTTGCGATGCCAGCCAGCTCACTACAACACTTCGGGCAGGTTCCAACCCACAAACACAACAGAGACACTAACAATTAAATTTTTACACTAAGAAAAAACTAATTAACTTCTAATAATTTTTTAGAGGGGTATGGAGTAATTCCAAATCATCAAAAAAAAAAAAAAAATTAACTTCTAAACAACGGAAACAATTGGGAGAGTGAACCAGATGGACATCCACTACTAGCCCTCCCTACCGGGGACCTAATACTCCTACATTCACAACTTTTATTGGCCCCCCACAAAAACCACACACACTCACCATATGACCAGGACTCTCATCATCTTACCCGAACGAATAACTTTAGTATACCAACATCTTTGTTTTGACAGGCACTAAATTTACATAATTTATTAAATAAATAAAATAAACTTAAACTATCGAATAAAAGAATACAATATAAAATAAACTTAAAGACTACTCTACAAAACTATACGGAATAATAAAAAAAAAATGTCAAATAGAGTTTTAATTAAAATTTCAAAAGCTTCGTATATGGCCTCTGTTGGGCTAAACGCGTCAACTCTATTATTTTTATATTTATTTATTCGAAGGGTCTTTGGACAAAAAAAATAAACCAAGAAAAAATGCAACAAAAAAATGCTGTTAAATCACACCAAAAAAAACTCTTTTTGTTATTAAAATCTATTAAACAACTGACCGTTAGCGCACCAGTTCTTTTACGGGACCTAACATAAAACTGTTATTATAAAACAATAAACAATCTGTGACTTAAGCTAATTCTAATTATGAAAAACCTATAATCGCTAATGATAAAATAATCAAAACTAATTCTACTTATACTAAAACAAAGCTTATAATTATACTTTGCTAGTGCCTAGATAAACAAAAAGAAAAACGATTTTTGCTTTGGAAATAACTGAACCAACTGACCAAAAAAGAAAAAAAAAAGTAGAGAGGTGTCTTAGGATACCCGGTTAGAGGTATGCTCTTTAGGTACATATGTATACATATACCTACATATGTATGTACATATATAAAATAAATTTCATGAGTTAAATAACAATGAAATAAAATTATTTTTATTTTTAAAACTTATTTCTTGACCTTGTATGTACTACATTCATCAAAGCATAGGTTTGATCCCGTACTTTTTGGGCAAAGTCCGGTAAAATGAGAGCAAACAAGAATTTCTCCCAATTAGAGACAAAAACGCACAAAAGTACGGGAACACTAAAAACCACATTTTTATCCCAAAAGTTTGTATGAAATTGCTGTGAAAGTAAACAAAAAAAGAAATACTGTTTTTGATTAGTATTTCACTTTTTAAGAGATTTTAGTTAGTACACACATACATATATATGTTTGTATATCCAAACATACATATTTTGCTTTGCTTTTTGCAAAAGTAACAGTTATTTAATCATTATTCTTTTTAGGTAAAATTCAAATTTCTTATTTGTTATTGTTTATTTCATAAACAGCTTATTGATTACTACTTGCACAAACTAGCCCGAAGAAAAAGTACTGGCTGTTTCGTGCAGGAAGAAGAAGAATATTTCTCTCTCAAAATCTCTCTCACTTGCACGAACTTTGTGTACGGGAACAGTTTTCGTGCAAATTGGGATCCCGCGGGCTCCCAATGTTGAGTACGGGATCACACCTCATAATAGTTCAAACGCTTTGTTTGGTGGGTAGCTCCATGGTGGAATAATCAGGTGTGCGCAAGAAGGAATATGGTTTTTTGTAGGGTTGTGTTTTGACCGTTAAAAAAATGGAAAAGTATGCTTTTCTTGTCAAAAGTTGTTTACATTTTTGGCCGCCATCATGAATATTTTTGTTTACGTCATGCTTTTTGTTTTTGCATAACCAATAAATACATACAAAACAACTTTTGTTTTGTTTTGTATACAGCTTTGTTTTGACAATTTTGAATTAATTTTACACAAACAAAATGCATGTCGTTTTTTATTGTTGTATTCTTACGCGCACCTTATTATTCCACCATGGGTAGCTCTATCAACTCAGCAACACAAAGCAAAACAAAAACGAAGCACTAACATACATACATACATATGTATTCATATGAGTATATTTAATATATTTTTTTTTTTATTGCAGTTGAATGTGAGTAAAGGCCAAGACACATAGAATCCGTCATACGTTATCAGTCGCCTTTTTCAACTGACATAAACGTATTGACGGAGAAGGCTGTCACAATGAGTTAACGGAGAGAAAATCATTGAAAATTTATTAAATTATAAACTTTTTCTTTATTTTTTTTATAACACCACCAAAAGTTAATCAAATCGAATAAATTTGAATTTAAATTATTTTATTTTTGAGCGAACAACAAAACCAAAACAAAGAACAAATCAACTAATAGTTGTCAAAGTACTCAACGTACGTTAAAAGTTAAAAGTTGCCCAACTTTGTACTTTGCGTTGACGGAGAAGTACCGTATGTGATCAAGTTCATAAGAAAACATGTATTTTAACTTAGCTGTCAGTTGAAAAAGGCGACGTATGTATAACGTATGACGGATTCTATGTGTCTCGGCCTTAACACACCATATACATTGTTACGGATTTTCTCTATAAGAGCCTTGCTATCTGACTTTCAATATCTGAGTTTTCAATTCGCCCTTTTGATAGAGTAGCCAACCCAAAACAAATACAACCCTGTCTGTGCGAACTAGGGAAAAAGGAAAACAATCGCCTTTTCCTTTTATCGGACTTTCTACTGCATTGACAGTTATCCTGCTGGCCAATCAGAATTGGACATCTAAAAAATCGAACAGACACAGTCTGTTCGACATCTTTTTTCAAAAAAAGTTGAGCGCGTTTTAAAAGAAAAAGAAGATCGGGCGGCATTCAGTTAACGACCACGGCCAGAAAAAGAAGAACGAAAAATCTCGGCAAGAAAAAAAAGAAGACATTTTTTCCTTACTTCGAGAATCAAAGTAAAATTTTAAAATCGGGAAAAAAAATGTAAAAGAAAACGCTATGGATTCTTCACGCCATGAGCCTAATTCCGTTTTTTTTCTTTAATTGTGCTAAGAGATTAATATTGTGAGTGGATGAAATAAAATATTTGTATTTCACATTATAAATGCATAAAGAAATTTGTAGAACATTCTACTACCAAACGAATATGAAATACTGTGTATGTATGCTAACAGAAAAAAAAAAACAAGTAAAAAGAATTTTCTATAATATTTAATCAAGGACTGAATAATGTGTTTGTATTAAGCTAACGCTAATGAAAATAACTCAATTTAACTCTTTAGTTTTATTTAATACGCAAAAAAACGCATGCTACAATATAATTTCGGGTAACAATGGGTTTTGCAAATTCACGGCGCGGGGCTTCCTTTTCATCATCAAAACGTGCTAACTGCGTGAAACGAAATATCCTGGTACCGGTAGAAACATAGCAATAAAACAACGGAAATAAGTGACTCGAAATAGAATTGTTCAACTTAAAAGAGTAAAGAAAGGAAAAACTAAACGAATGAAATAAAGAAAAGTGCTCTAAATAAACGGCAGAATATTCATAATAAAGTTTTACTTTTAATATAACCTCATTTTCAACAAAACTTGTTACTTCTACTAAACAAGTTATCCTGGCATCGGTACATACACAAAAATTCACACTAAACATCTTAAAAATAAGTGTATTTACCACATAAACCTATAAATGGATAACGTTTTAATCCAATGATTAGAAATTTGCAAAAATAAAACCTCATGATATAGTGTCGCCTAAGGAAGTTATACCCGGATATAAATAAATTACCCAAAATTTTGATAACATACAACAAACAAAACATGCTAGAACTAATAAATAAACAACAATACGTAAACTATACCTAAAATCTGTAACACACTACTTTAATAAACGAAATAAAAACGTAAACAAGAAATGAACAACGATCTACGTGTATCATCAGGCCATATGACCATCCCGTACGCCATCGCTCAAAATTACTCATCACCCTGTTACGTCAACAACCATCTTCATCATCAACCGTCTACATCACCATCGTCCATCGACACCTGCATCACCAAAAACCCTACATTCAACGAAATATGAGTAAAACAAATATGTATGTATGTATGTATATTATTAATATAAAACCCATATAATTACCATGTATTATTATAAAACCTATATATATTAAATTTAATGTTAGTATAAACTCTATGTACATATGTATAAAATTATTATTAAAATTCTACCTTACCATTTATTACTATAAAATCTTTATACTTACCTTCTATTATTATTATTATTATTAAACCTATATACTAACCTAATATTGTCATAAACCTTATATACTTAATTGTTGTTTTTATAAACCCTACATACCTACCTATTATTATCATTATTATACCCTATATATATATATATTCACATATTCTTATTATCAGGTTAACCTGAATGACTGAATATAGATGTATAAAAGTGTTTATTTCTCTTTATAAATAAAACAATGAATTCAACCATGCATTAAATTTTTTTTTGAAATCCAAGGAATGCTAGGGAGGTAAGAGTAAGAGTAAGTACGTGCTTTACGCCGTCTCATTAATCGCGCAGATTCACCGAATAACACCTCGACTTAAATCGTTCAAATCGGCCGGCATCGTTTCCGCCAAACTTTTTTTTTCCAACACCCTCTAATAAATAATGAATTTTTGTTCTACTTTTGGTATTTCAGTGCGGCATGGAAGTAGAACTTATATGATTACGCGTTTAGAATCGGGTTAATAACCACAATACCTAATATCCATGTAGCTAGCTGGGATAACCATATCTTTCATGCCTTTTAACCTTTTTCTATAGAGATCACCGGTTTTTTTATTTAAAATCTAGTCAGCGCGTAACATATATGGCGCCCAACGTGGGGCCTAATTAAAGGCTAAACTTTTGAAAATTTTAAAATAAGAGGAGTTTACAAAAATAATCTATGGTATTATTCATGTATATAACCACATAGATGTGTAAATGTACCCTTAAAGTTTTCATATGATAGTGTTGGAGGGTTTTGTGATTCAATTTTGGTCGAAAATTGCTTTAAGGTACCAATGTTTTGCATAAGTCTTGATTATTGAGTATTCTAATCTTAATTTCAATTGCGATGCGGAACATTGTACCGAGGAGTAGTCCGTTCTTAACAAGAACTTATTTGAACGTATCAAATTTAATACGTCGATATGAAGACTTCACAAGTCCAGAGCTGACATCAATGAGAAGTTCAGTTGCTGTTTGCGGTGATGATTTCATATCGACCAAGTTATGCACGCGTAAATTATAGATCGTTTCAGTCCATATCTGACCATTTTATTTAACGGCGGATCTGCTGCGACGCGATTTGGGTTTATGCGTGTAGAAAGTGGTGTAAATCTGCGCGGTTTCTAATTACAAGATTGCTGTTAAATCGTTCACATGCCTCATCATGACAATAATCATTACGATTATTATTCTTACCTTGTTGCCTGCATCTGCCTAGCATTCCAAGGGAATTTAAAAATATACGTTTTCAAATACATAAAAAAAAAAAAATATATAAATTTTAAATTAAAAACAAAACTAAAATACATATATAAACATAAAATTAAAAAAGAGAAAAAAAAAAATCGAAGGTTTAGCATATTTGCCCAACAAACATTTTTCTTCAGCACAAATCAGAACTTTCACAAAATTTAAATTTTCTTAATAATTATTGCACTAGCACTTCGTTTTACAGCACGTAGTGACATTAAACAAACGTGAGGCACGTATTCGAAATTTTTCTTTTTTTTTCTTCTGGGTTTTAGTGTGCAACTACCACGTAGCACTACAAATTTTCCTCCCTTCTTCTTTTTCTCCTGGCAATACGCTTGAGTGGGCCACATCAACCTTATTAAGCGTAGTGCGTTATGCACCAACACATCACGCGGACAAAATCGGAGCAAGAAAAACCAACCCTACGTAGTAAATCCAGTAGTCAGGTATCAGCAGCCTGCACGACGAGAACGGTCGCTGCCACTCGCGGCACAGGGTCATCCAATACAAAGGGAAGAGGGCGCGGTAATACACCCATATCTCGCAGGACAAGTAGTGTTATTAGTTCCCAGTCAAGTACTAGAGCATTAAGGGCTTAACCTGCTTCACTTTCTTCTGATCCAGCCTATCAAGAATTTGAAGTTTCGGCAGAAGACAACTCAATTAATCTAGATCTAACCATAGCCCAATTTGAAACCCGCCCAAACCAGATATGGCAACTGGAGGTCGCCCTGACACGCCACCACCGCAGGAAGTGCCCAGTAGGCCACCTGCTGATACGATAGAGGCCGTTATCGCATACGTTAGGGACACAATGAGGAGCACACAAGAGGAATTTAGGAGAGAAATTTCAGAAATTAGGAGGAGTCTCCATCGAACTTCGACAGATAGAGTGACAATCGACTCTCAAAATTCGAATGTCGTCTCGAACGCCTCAACCTCAAACTTTCCGATAAAACTAAAAGATTGGAATGTCTCGTTCTGTGGTGATGAAGACGTACAAGAATTTTTATTCAAAATAGACACGCTCGCTGGAAGAAGCCAGTGTTCTCTAGAATACCTAATGGCAAACTTCCACATTTTCCTCAAAGGCAAAGCAGAATCATGGTTCTGGCTTTTCATTAAGCAAAACCCCAGAGTAAATTACTCTGAATTTAAAAGAGCAATTACCAAACAGTTCGGCACATTTGAAGGTGACCTAGAAATTTTAATGAAATTATCAGCCAGAAAACAGCATCCAAAAGAGTCTTACGATGATTTCCATTCATCCATAATTAAATTGAATTTAAAATTAGAAGATCCTCTTGACGATAGGGCTTTGATTAGAATCATCAGGAAAAATGTTCGTCCTGAACTCTTGAATATGACGTTTGTTTCTAGACCCGATGACCTAGAGTCATATCGTGACCTACTTCGAGAGGCGGAGAAATCGCTCAAGGCAAATTATGTTCCCAAATTTCAGACAAACAGGCCGCGACAAGTAGATGAGGTCACAGTAGACTCAACCCCAGACCCAAAGGTAGATGAGGAACTGGATCTAGAGTTCGATCCACAAATAGAGGCTCTAAGAGCAAATAAACAGTTTGTAAAGGGAGATTATTCCAGTATCAAGTGCTGGAATTGCCAGAAGTTAGGCCACAGTTATATATATTGCCCTGAAAAGACCCGAACTCTTTTCTGTTTTAAGTGCGGTCAAATGGGGGTTACCACTCCAGCTTGTAGCAACCCTCATTCGACAAACAGGCGAAGGAGCGAGCGGGCGATCGGGGGTGCTCGTTCCAACGACTAAATCCCGTGTCAATTTCGAGCGAAGAGAGTAAACCTTCACAGGGGGATTTATTCTCGCGTGCTCAAAGCAACCCTGTTGTACGGCCTTGTCCACCTACCATTCCTCACAATCTTAAACAATGTATAGAACCAAATATTCCACGCAAAATTTCACGATGCAGAACACGCTGCACCTTAAGGAGGAAATTTAGAAAATGCGTTGAGACATCTGTGCTCACAAACACGGACGATGGGAGACCATACGAAAAAATTAAAATACTAGACCGAGAATTATCTTGCCTTTTGGACTCTGGAGCAAATGTTACAGTGTTGGGAAGAGGTAGCCCAGAATTTATAAATAGTCATGACATTCACCTAAAAAAATTTAGATCGTGTATTTCAACTGCAAACGGGTCGAAAAATGAGGTCTTAGGATACTGTAAACTTCCAGTAACCTTTAAAAGTGTTACGAAAAACATTGTTTTTTATATAGTACCAGGTCTAGAGCAACAGGGATATCTGGGTATAGATTTTTGGCGAGCTTATGCTATCGCCCCGCAAATAATTCCATCCATAGACTGTTTACAAATTTCCAGTAATGCCGATGTACTCTACCATGACCTCAGCTCCGAACAAAAGTTACGTTTAGAAAGTGTAGTACTAAATTTCCCATCTTACGAAAGGCGAGGTTTGGGATGCACACCCCTGCTGCAACACCATATCGACACAGGTGACGCGACCCCTGTAAAAACAAAACATTATCCCCTATCTCCTCCCAAACAAACTGAAGTTTACGGCGAACTTGACCGGTTATTGAATTTAGGTGTAATAGAGGAATCAAACTCTCCATGGTGTAGCCCCATTGTCGCCGTGCAAAAACCGGGGAAAATAAGACTCTGTTTAGACTGTAGGAAATTGAACTCGTTGACCAAAAAGGATTCGTATCTACTGCCCCACATTAATGGATTACTTAGCCGTCTCAATGACACGCATTACATTAGTGGGATCGACGTAAACGATGCATTTTTTCAAATAAAATTAACTGAAAGCTCGAGAGAAAAGACAGCCTTCGCTATACCTGGCAGAGGCCTTTACCAATACAAAGTAATGCCTTTTGGCGTATGCAATGGACCCCAAACGATGAGTCGCCTGATGGACAAAACCATCCCGTCCAAATTAAGGGAAAACGTATTCGTCTATCTAGACGACCTTTTAGTGTGTAGCCCAGACTTTGATAGTCATCTTCGATTACTAACGGAAATTGCAAAGTGCCTAGAGTCTGCCGGCCTTACAATTAACGTGAGCAAAAGCAAGTTTTGTCAGCGGGAAATTAGGTACTTAGGGTATCGAGTAGGTGGTGGAACCTTAAGGGTCGACCCAGATAAGGTAGAAGCGATCACACAATTCCCAATTCCAAAAACTCCCAGACAAGTTAGGCGCTTTGTCGGAATGGCAAACTGGTATCGCACCTTCATTCGAAACTTTTCTGATCTAGCAGGTCCGCTCACCGATAGCTTACGTAAGTCATCAAAACCATTTCGCTTGAGCTAAGACGCTATCAGCTCTTTTAATAAACTAAAAATAGCACTTTCTAGTGCTCCTGTTTTGGCACAGCCAAATTTTTCCGCTGAATTTATCATACAATGTGACGCTTCGCGCGTGGGCGTAGGCGGAGTTTTGGTCCAACGGGACAACGACGGCAAGGAACACCCTATTTCATTTGTATCGCAAAAATTAAACAAGGCACAGCGAAATTATACTGTAACAGAGTTAGAATGTTTGGCGGCTGTAATTTGTGTGAAAAGATTTAGACAATATGTTGAAGGCCTACCCTTCAAAATAATCACAGACCATTCAAGCCTGCAGTGGCTAATGCGCCAAAAAGACCTAAGCGGTAGATTAGCTCGAATTACGTGTTCACTATAGAACATCGGAAAGGTTCCCAAAATGTGGTGCCGGACACCTTATCACGGCTAGACGTCGATGAAATTCAAAGGGAGACATACCATTTCGAGGTGGACCTAGATTCCCCTGAATTTGATAGCCCTGATTATAACAAATTAAGGGAAGAAATATGTCAGCATACTAATATTTTACCTGATTTACGCACAGTAGACAAGCACATTCATAAACGAATCAAATTTAGGGACGGTATTGACCCCGAAGAAAGCCTCTGGAGATTGTGGTTACCCAGGAAATTAGCAGAAGTAGTAGTAAAAGCCATTCATGAAGAAGGTTGTCATGGCGGATACCATAAAACCCTATCCAGAATCCGACAAAAATATTTCTGGCCACAAATGGCTCGCGATGTCAGAAATTTCGTCAAGAGTTGTGATGAGTGCAAGACCATAAAGCCTACGAATCAAGTGACACGCCCCTTAATGGGTAACCAGCTTTTGACGATGCGACCTTTTCAACGGCTATATTGCGACTTTCTGGGTCCCTACCCACGCACTAACGCCAAGAATAGCCAACTGTTTATTGTAATCGACCATTTAACTAAATTTCTATTTTTAAAGACTTTGAGAGCTGCTACCTCATCTAACGTGATAGATTATTTTCAGAACTACCTTTTTACCACGTATGGCGTGCCACAATTTATTCACAGCGATAATGCTAAACAATTCACCTCTAAAGAAATCAGCGAATTTTTCGCTGCATATGGCATTACTCACATAACAACCGGATATTACTCACCGCAGGCAAATGCTTCTGAAAGGGCAAACCGAGAAATTGTCTCGAAAATACGCCATCTGCTCAAAAATGATTCGGATCATACGAACTGGGATCGAAGTATACCCATAATATTGCAAGTTTTGCGCAGCGACATACATTCAGCGACTCAGTGCACTCCATATTTTGCCACTTTTGGGCAAAACATGATCCTTCACGGATCTTCATATCATCTCCTAGAAAAACTCGACATGACTACCGATGATAGCATTATTCGACATTCCGATAAACTCCAAAACATTCGGGAGAAGATACGGCATAACCTAAATATTGCACACGAGAAGGCTACAAGGTCATATAACATAAGGGCAAACTCCATCAACTTCGTAGAAGGTCAAGAGATTTTCCGACGGAATCACACCCAAAGTGATTTCAAAAAGGGCGTAAATGCCAAACTTAACCCAAAATTTGTCAAATGTAGAATACGGAAGAAAGTGAGAAACACACTTTATCTGGTCGAAGACTTGCAAGGTAATTACGTGGGGAAATACCACGCGTCCGACCTTCGCCAATAGGAATTTTTTTCTTCTCGTATCCTAAACCAGATTTGCCCGGCTTCGTGGGTCGAGCCACACACATATACCTTTTCATAGATAGATTTTCTGCAAGCCACAGCAACGACGCGACAAATGGTCAAGCGAAATCCTTCCTGTTCGATCTTTAGGTATACCGTAGATACCAAACAGGTTTGTTACGGATTTTCTCTATAAGAGCCTTGCTATCTGACTTTCAATATCTGCGTTTTCAATTCGCCCTTTTGATCGAGTAGCCAACTCAAAACAAATACAACCCTGTCTGTGCGAACTAGGGAAAATGGAAAACAATCGCCTTTTCCTTTTATCGGACTTTCTACTGCATTGACAGTTATCCTGCTGTCCAATCAGAATTGGACATCTAAAAAATTGAACAGACACAGTCTCTTCGACATCTTTTTTCAAAAAAAGTTGAGCGCGTTTTAAAAGAAAAAGAAGATCGGGCGGCATTCAGTTAACGACCACGGCCAGAAAAAGAAGAACGAAAAATCTCGGCAAGAAAAAAAAGAAGACATTTTTTCCTTACTTCGAGAATCAAAGTAAAATTTTAAAATCGGGAAAAAAAATGTAAAAGAAAACGCTATGGATTCTTCACGCCATGAGCCTAATTCCGTTTTTTTTCTTTAATTGTGCTAAGAGATTAATATTGTGAGTGGATGAAATAAAATATTTGTATTTCACATTATAAATGCATAAAGAAATTTGTAGAACATTCTACTACCAAACGAATATGAAATACTGTGTATGTATGCTAACAGAAAAAAAAAACAAGTAAAAAGAATTTTCTATAATATTTAATCAAGGACTGAATAATGTGTTTGTATTAAGCTAACGCTAATGAAAATAACTCAATTTAACTCTTTAGTTTTATTTAATACGCAAAAAAACGCATGCTACAATATAATTTCGGGTAACAATGGGTTTTGCAAATTCACGGCGCGGGGCTTCCTTTTCATCATCAAAACGTGCTAACTGCGTGAAACGAAATATCCTGGTACCGGTAGAAACATAGCAATAAAACAACGGAAATAAGTGACTCGAAATAGAATTGTTCAACTTAAAAGAGTAAAGAAAGGAAAAACTAAACGAATGAAATAAAGAAAAGTGCTCTAAATAAACGGCAGAATATTCATAATAAAGTTTTACTTTTAATATAACCTCATTTTCAACAAAACTTGTTACTTCTACTAAACAAGTTATCCTGGCATCGGTACATACACAAAAATTCACACTAAACATCTTAAAAATAAGTGTATTTACCACATAAACCTATAAATGGATAACGTTTTAATCCAATGATTAGAAATTTGCAAAAATAAAACCTCATGATATAGTGTCGCCTAAGGAAGTTATACCCGGATATAAATAAATTACCCAAAATTTTGATAACATACAACAAACAAAACATGCTAGAACTAATAAATAAACAACAATACGTAAACTATACCTAAAATCTGTAACACACTACTTTAATAAACGAAATAAAAACGTAAACAAGAAATGAACAACGATCTACGTGTATCATCAGGCCATATGACCATCCCGTACGCCATCGCTCAAAATTACTCATCACCCTGTTACGTCAACAACCATCTTCATCATCAACCGTCTACATCACCATCGTCCATCGACACCTGCATCACCAAAAACCCTACATTCAACGAAATATGAGTAAAACAAATATGTATGTATGTATGTATATTATTAATATAAAACCCATATAATTACCATGTATTATTATAAAACCTATATATATTAAATTTAATGTTAGTATAAACTCTATGTACATATGTATAAAATTATTATTAAAATTCTACCTTACCATTTATTACTATAAAATCTTTATACTTACCTTCTATTATTATTATTATTATTAAACCTATATACTAACCTAATATTGTCATAAACCTTATATACTTAATTGTTGTTTTTATAAACCCTACATACCTACCTATTATTATCATTATTATACCCTATATATATATATATTCACATATTCTTATTATCAGGTTAACCTGAATGACTGAATATAGATGTTTAAAAGTGTTTATTTCTCTTTGTAAATAAAACAATGAATTCAACCATGCATTAAAATTTTTTTTGAAATCCAAGGAATGCTAGGGAGGTAAGAGTAAGAGTAAGTACGTGCTTTACGCCGTCTCATTAATCGCGCAGATTCACCGAATAACACCTCGACTTAAATCGTTCAAATCGGCCGGCATCGTTTCCGCCAAACTTTTTTTTTCCAACACCCTCTAATAAATAATGAATTTTTGTTCTACTTTTGGTATTTCAGTGCGGCATGGAAGTAGAACTTATATGATTACGCGTTTAGAATCGGGTTAATAACCACAATACCTAATATCCATGTAGCTAGCTGGGATAACCATATCTTTCATGCCTTTTAACCTTTTTCTATAGAGATCACCGGTTTTTTTATTTAAAATCTAGTCAGCGCGTAACAACATACATACATACATACTTATGTACATACATATGTATTTTCTCGTCTTGATTTTAAGAAACAAAAGCAGTACCCCTGCCTCACAATTAATGTTTTTCTGAATTGTTTCTTAATATACCGTTTTACCTGATACTTTTATTTCTTTACTTTTTTCCGTTTCGTTAGCAAAAAATTATTATGTTTCTGGAAGCAGTAACAAAATTTCATGCTTTCGAGATGCGCAGTTTTGAAGCGCTTCCAAGGCTGCACAAAAAGAAGGCAGAGAGATCGCTCAATTAATTTTTAAGCACGGCGAAGCTGGTCGGCTATTTACATTTAGTTGACATGAATAATAAAGTAAAGAGCGAATGCTCTCTGCCTCTCTCTATCTCTCTCTTATTTAATTAAACTTGTGTATTTGGCTACAAATGAATTATGTATGTATGTTAGCAGATGACGCAGTAAAACAAAGGCATAATTCAGATAATTCAAACATGATTTTAGCGCATTTTGGATGATTAGAAAAAAGGGCTCTTTTATGTAAAAACAAGAGCTCCAAGGTGGGACATCGCGAAGAAAAATCATGCATGTTCGAAGCGCTTTTCGCAGCAGGAGGCACAACAACAACAAGCATCTCTCCCTTACAAACCTGCTTCGTCCGAAGCAGTAGTTTTTGCTGGGATCTTCTCTACCTCGCCCTCTATGAATTTTCTTTTGGTGGATGCAAATTTCAGCTGGACAGTTTCAACGGATTGAGCAGGGAATACACTTCTTTGTAGTCTTTCAGCCCCTTTTTGTCACTCCCTTTCACTATAATGATATTTAGATTCATTGGCTTGTATCTACTATTTTATATTGTTCCACTTGGTTTGAGCACTTCGCTTTTAGTAATGATCTCGCTTTTCATGCCTACATACATATATATTTTCTACCTACACAAATTATCCAAATATTTGAACTAGTGGTCTGAAACTATCGATAGTCAGTACTATCGATAGTATGCGATAGTTTTTATAAAACTATCGATAGTATGCGATAGTTTTTATAAAACTATCGATAACTATCGATAGTTTTCTTTACTTATATTTTAGCTGTAAAATTTGTTTGAATATCTCGGAGAGCTGGTAGATACAAGTAAAATAAAGAGATGACAACAAACATAACTT
Source organism: Lypha dubia (assembly GCA_947311025.1). Classification (NCBI taxonomy): domain Eukaryota; kingdom Metazoa; phylum Arthropoda; class Insecta; order Diptera; family Tachinidae; genus Lypha; species Lypha dubia. The sequence continues at coordinate 68,972,602 of OX371260.1, forward strand.
CAGAGATTTATTAAATTCACAAAATTTATGTTTAATTATTAAATAATTTAAAGAAAAATAACTTATTTAAATATGTACATAAATTTTATGTACATTAATTTTATGTACCGATTTAAATAAGTTATTTTTCTTTAAATATTTTTTACAATCCAATCATTTTTGTGCATATTTGTATGTATTATTATTATTATTATTATGTCATTGTCCCAGCTTAATTTGGCATCTATTTAATTATTAGTTTTAATTTATATATAATTTTATTTATTTTATATGAAATACTTGCCCTTCCCAATCCTTTTGATGAATCTACATATTTGTGCCAAACTAAATATCTTTACAATTTTATAAACACTTGTTGATAAAAAAAAATTGTTGTAAATGTACGTTGAAAATTTTCTTTTAATAAAAAGTGCTGCCAATTTGTTTTACTGTCACTACTAGCGCATGCAAACAAACGATAAAACACTAAAATAAGAAAAATAAAAACTATCGAAAACTATCGACAGTATTAAAAACTATCGATGGTAAAACGATAGTCAGAAACTATCGATAGTATCAATAGTGCTATCGATAGTTTCAGACCCCTAATTTGAACATACTTTCCAAACTTTGCCCCGACAAAACTACAGTTAATTTAGCCTGTTATTTTTCCATCAATTCAAAAACAAACCCTGAACAAACAAAAATACCGTCATACACCAACAATTCAGTGCTACATTTTACCTCATCCCGTGAATGAGTCAACTAAATATTGCACCCTTGATATTAATTTGTGCTGGCAATACCCTCTTAATTTGCCAGTATTAGATCTGTCTAGGTATTTTTCCAGTAGCAAATACTCAGTAACTTTTTTAGGGAGAGTAAGACCAATTTTACTCTGTCGGCTGAAAATATCTCAAAAAGTACGCAGACAGCATCCAGTGAAATCTTGCAAGAAAACAGCTGATCGGTGTGTAAACAATTGAAATAAGAAAGCAAAAGAATTTTAGCATACTTATGTGTACGCAAAAGTGAATTCTCGAGGTAAATTAAAAATTATTAATTAAACTGAAGCCTAAAGAGTGTTGTAAATTAAAAAAACTTATTTATTACACTGTTATTAATTTGGTAAGTTCAATTTCCCAACATAGTGCCAGCTTAACAATGGAAAAAAAGAAAATGTGGGTGGCCATTGCTGCAAAGCTTTGTGCTAATGGCCACAATTTCAACGCCTCCCAGGTGGAGGGGAAATATTTTACGTTGGAGCGCCAATATAAAAGAGCGCAGATTAACAACAAGTAAACTGGAAGCATTAGACAAGCGTGCCCTTTCCAAAGGTAAATAAAGGTTAGTAAATATTTGATGATTATGTTACTTATTTTGTTTGCATTTTTATAGCGAATGGGATGACCTGCTTCGGGAGAAAAGATCAGTGAATCCTGAATACTTTTTGGATAGTGAAACGGAGGTCAACTCAAATAACTGCAGCGTATCTGAACGCTCGAATTCTTCGCAAGGTGGTTATTTATTATTTCATTATTTATTTTTCATTTACTTATGTTGTATGTATATTTTACATTTGCATTTATAGAAAATCTGATTATGACGGCTTCATGCTCTAAGCGAAGGAAAACGTCTTTACAAGAGTACGTGGAAAATGCAGAGAGACATTCGGAGAAGAAGGAAGCTACAAACTATTAGAAGCGAATATAGCGGTGCAGAGGAAGGGAAGAGCAGAAAGGAAAGAATGGGCAGAGAGAATGGAAGCAAATGATGTCAGAAAAATAGCATTATTGGAATCATTGGTTCTGCTTTTAAAAAAAGAGTGAGTACTTTTGTTGTTTCTGTTTAATGAATTTAAGTGAATTATATTATTTTATTTTTTTTTCTTTACAGTGACTAATAAAATCGAAATAAAAATAATATATGTATGTATGTACATATGTAATATTGAATTCAAAATATAAAAAATTTAAAATAAATATAAAAAAAATATAAAATATTGTTTAAAAATAATGAAATAAATTTTTAATTATTATCTGTCAGAATTTGCATTGCTTGGCAAATTTCATCTCGCACACTATTTCCACCAGAAACCTGGTGATGATTTAGAAATTCTTCATGAACATCTCGTGATATCTCGGATGTAAAGTTTAGGTCATCTTCATTTGCAATTTTGTGTAAAACACAACACGCTCTAATAAAGTGGCATAATTTTTTAAAACCTCGTAATTTTCAGTAGTACAACTGCCTAAACCTCTGTTTTAAAATACCGAACGTATGTTCGATACGGACACGACCAGAGCTTAGTTTTATATTAAACTCTATCTGAGCTCTTGTCAGATGTCCGTTATCTTTGTAAGGAGTTACCAAATATTTATTGCATGGATAAGCAGAATCCACCAGTAAATAATAATCTGAAAGCATAAAAAAGTTATAATAATATTGCTTAAACTTTTATAATCACTATTACCTTTAGAATACGATGGTAGCTTATCATATATAGGTGAGTTCTTCAACTCCCAACTGTCGTGACACGACCCAGGGTATCCAACAAAAATTTTTATAAATTTTCTGTTTTCGTCACAGACTCCTTGCATACAAATTGTTGTATTGCCTTTCCGGTCGATATAGTGATCTTTAGAAGTAGACGGAGGATCGATGACTATGTGCGTACCATCAATGCATCCTAAATGAAGATATTGTTTAGTATATTCATTAATTTTTGGCTTTGTGTATATCAGTCATGACACCTACCTATAGCCTTTGGAAATAAACATTTATCGGCGAAAAATTGACTTCACATTTCCTTTTTTTTGTTCACTTGGCCACCGTATGACTTCCTTACTAAGGGAACTTAGAAACATTGACACTATTTCTATTATTGCACCTACTGCAAATAGACTCATGTCAAAGCGATCTGATACATCTCTAAAGCTGCATGCCTCCTGCCCAGCAAACCATAAAAATACCAACATGTGAGCACTTTCGGGTAGCCTTTTGTCGCAAAGCATTTTTTTAAACATTTCCCAGTTTGAAAACCGATCGCATAGGTTTTCAAACAGTTGCCTCGATATCCGGAAATGTCTTCGAAATTCCTCTTCGTTGTAATTGCATTCGGTTAGTAGAATACTTAAAATTGGCTATGAATCATCATCTTCTTCACTCTCGGACGACGAAGAATCCAGCACCATCATTGCAGTAACTATTATGTGCTTCCTCATGTCTCTGTTTCCACGACGAACGCAATGTTTCTTTGGGGGATTCTAGCATTGAAAATAAATTACTGTTAATAATACTTTGATTATACTAACATATAACACAATTCCAAATACTCGCCTCTTCAATTGCAAAGTTTGTCCCACAAAGCTCTGCTGGTTCTATCGGTTCTGCCATCTCCAATCCACTTACATCACGGTTGCACTGTATATATGGAGGTTTCTAGCATGAAGTAAAATGTTTTGTTTATTATAATCTATATCTTAATATATAAAAACGAATGTGTGTTTGTTTATTTGTTTGTTTGTTTGTTTGTGTGTTTGTTTGTTTGTTCCTTATAGGAGGCCAAACCCTTAGACCGATCTTCCTGAAATTTTCACAGTATTTAACTGGAACTCTCGGATGAATAATAGGCTATATGAAATTTTGATTGGACAAAGAGGCGTGGCACCGCACATATAACCCAAAAATTTAAATCGCCATATTTTGGGCATTTTTTGACCTACGTCGATGATATTTGGTACATATGGTATTGGCATAATTTGTAATACGTACCAGGAGAAAAGTGGGTGGGACCACGCCCCTTTTTAGGAAAATTAAAAATCGTAATATAGTCGTAACTACTGGACCGATTGTCATTAAATTTTCACAATAGGATTTATAAATACTTTTAATTTTATTTTATACCGAGGAGGGTAGCGAAGCACACCGGGATAAGCTAGTTCATTATAAACGTTAAAAATCAACACAATCCTAACTACTTACCTCTGCCATTGTTAAATTTCATTTTTTATTTTAATTTCACAAACATTATTTCATAAAAACAGCTGTTCAATGTAGTTGCAAAATCTTGTAAGTAGAAATTTCTACAGCAACATTTTGCAAGTTCTCTAACTTCCAACTGTCAAAAAATTCTCATTTTGCCTCTCTCGCTGCAAGAGATTTGGAGTACGCAGACAACATTTTGTAAGATTTTGCACAAAATTATGCAAAATATGTGTACGCAGACTGACCTATTATCAGTGCTACCGTTATAATTGACAATTTTTCTATTTATAATACAGCACATCAAATACATGAAACAAGAACTCTATTCCTTATACGGATCAATACACAAAACCTTGTGCAAGGCACATCAATACCAAACCTCCTGCTGGATTACGCCTGTAAAGACTCAGAAAATATAGTCTATGAAGACCAGAACAATAGAACGAAAGAAATTGTACCAATCAAGACCGCACACATGCCGGTCATTGCCGTGTCCGTTCATCTTTCCTAAGACACTAAACAAAACTATTGCCACGTTGTTGTTGCCTACGTGTACATATTAATTTATTCTGTATGTACATATATTCAAACATTGAACGTGCCATTAAATTTTTTTCCCTGCCACAACACGCTTTCGTAAGTGCAGGCTTACAGTTTGATCCACAATAAATTACAGTAGTAGGTTTAACCAGGGACCGAAAATAACAGTTATCAATATCAATAAATTATTTTATAACAGTTATTTTGAGAACTAAAGAAATCCATCTAAAACAGTTATTTTTCAACGTAAAAATATAAGCTTGGATGAAACTCTTATAAAGAGAGTTTTATTTTGCCGTCATAAAATAAAACTCATTTAAGGAGTTTTATTTTTTCTGTCATAAAATAAAACTCCTTTGAGGAGTCATTGAAATAAAACTCTTTTGAGGAGTTTAATTTTTCCCGTCATAAAATAAAACTCTTTTGTGGAGTTATAGAAATAAAACTCTTTCTCGTTAGAAAATAAAACTAGTTTTATGTAAATTGATACCCAATATAAGCACTTTGCATTGCAATTGAATAAATCGTTTTTAAAAAAATCATGTGCGTTTTTAGTTTGTTGTTGGTTGTTTCCTATTATTAAAATGTTGTTTTGTTTATTATCTCTTTATTTATCGTAACCAGCCAAATATAACCGTATTATGACTGCATAAAGGGATAAGAAATTAAACAATAACAATTTGAAAAGGCACGTTTTTATTATGCATTTTTACTTTCCGTAAGTAGGTGAAGTAATAAACTCGTTCAAAACTTTAAAAATATAATTTTCTATAAAAAAAGGCTTTGTATAGTAAAATCGTGAATATGGGTCGCAATTCCGATATTACTAGTCGTACTTTTTTTTTGAAAAAGTTGATAATATTTATAATAATTTTTAAGGGTGATAATGTTAGCAATTTAAAGCGTCATTTAATTAACAAGCATAATCAACAATACAACATAGAAATGAATAATGAGGCGAATAAAGATGAAGTACCATTAAAAAAAATTAGATTATCGGTAACGATGGCTCCTGAAGAAATGAAAAAAGCATGCGTTGACCTAGCCACAACAGAAAAATTACCGTTTGCCATTTTTGATTCAGATGCTTTCAAGGAAATCACGAATCAACTCTTTGAAGGACTTGGTATTCCAGCAGTTACGTCCAGAAATATAAGTGTGTTAATTAGTGAAGCGTACGAAAAGGAAAGAAGCTTGCTCCTTGAAAATTGACATGGACACAAGACTTCAACGCCGCATAATGGGTATTAACATACATTTTTACAGTAAATCGAAAATTATTATAGGCTGCATTAAGCTGACGGAGCCGTCATACAGGTAAATATATTAATTACACATTGCAGCTGAAAGCTCTTCTTAATAGAAATTTATAGCTGAGTATCTTAAAGATAAATTGAAAATGTTTTGGAGAGTTTTGGTATCGGAAAGAACAAAATTTATACTATTACAACGGATAATGGCAGGAATTTGATTAAAATGGTGAGATAACTGAGCGAGGAGGATGAAACCGAGTCTGATTACGTTGTCTCTAGCGACCTTCTTTAAGAAATATCCGTATTCTCAATGCAATCAGTGAATTGTGCTGCTTATTCACTGCAACTGGTTGTTAAGGATTATTTAGATACGATTAATAAAGATTTACTGAAGCGAGTTCAGGATTTAGCGAAGCTCTTACGGACGGCTACTTACAGGTTTGTTGTACGCAAGATACATACGACTGAAATTTTTAACGCAGTTTTTACGTCAAATTGCATCATTTCCATGTCTGCAATGGCAGTCATCGCTATAGCAGCTCTCACTGAGTCATATCTCAGAGTAATGCCATTGTTTGACAACAGATCAGTTACAGTTTTGTTTATAAACTCTGTACCATTGTCACACCTTAAATATTTTACCCGTTCTCCGGTCATGTTGTGGACCATACAAAAGAAATTTTTAAGTTTTTCAGCTACTTCAGATTTATTTGATATAAAATACATATACCTGAAACATGTGCTTTCGTCTTTAAGCAACATGAAGTATCGAACACCTCCAACCCCAATTTCACTCATGGGACCGCACAGGTCCATGTGGAAATATTCACACTTTGCTGCTGTTCGTTTTTCTCTTATTTTGTGTGATGAACGATGCATTTTACCACGTTCACAATCCTCACAAAAGAAATCTCTTTTATCTGCCACTTGTATACCGTTAGCCAAATTTATGTGCCCAAGTCTGCAATGCCATTGTTGAAGAGAATCTTGCTTTCTGTGTTTGCTTTACAATTATTTCTTAATTGAAATATCATTCTAAATTAATTTTTAGAATCTCGCACCCCTGTCGCCAAAACATTTTTGTTTTTGTCTTTTAAAACACAAAAAGTCGAGTCAATCAACATCGTGAACCCCTTACTTGTGGCGGATCCAGTGGAGAAAAGATTTTGTTTCAGTTGTGGGACGTTTTGCACGTTTGTTAGTACGCGAGGTACCCACTTGTCGTTCACAAGAGCATTAATGAGGATAGTACCAAAACCTTGATGGGTAATTTTTCATTATTCGCAATATAAACGAACCGGTTAGAGTGGGTTAGCTCTAACTTGGAAAACCACTCCATACGGGACGTCATGTGTTCCGTGGAACCAGAGTCTGCAATCCACACATTCGCTATCTGGGGCAGATATTACATCTGTAGTTGATGCAATAAATGCAGCCTCATCATCGATTTTGTCCCCATGTTTGACCCGCGCTTGGCTTTGCTTAAGTTGGTTTTACTTCGCACGGCATTCCCTTTCCCAGTGCCCAAGTTTATGGCAAAATTGCATTTTGTCTTATTCTTCCACTCTGCAAAAGATCTTTTTTGCTTCTCCGATTTCACATTAAAAGCTGCTTCTCCTATCTTTGTGTCGTTGTTCTTTTTTAGCTGATCTTCTTCTAGTTGAAGTTTTGCCATTGTGGAGATCTGGCAACGCTGTTGATTGAGTTTGGGGTTGTCGAACAGCGCTAGAGCTGAACAGAGGTGCCTTGAGTTAAATGTACATAAATGTGATTAACTTTATAAAACATATAAATAAAAAAGAATTGAATTAGTTAAATATTTTGTAGTTCGGTTTTATTGAATTGGTGAGTTATTACAATGGCGACTGAGGTAAATTATGTTTTATTAAAAATAAATTAAAATATGATGCGTGCATTCATACGTACATACGCACATACATATATGATTTGTGTTGTTTTTTTTTAGCATCTATAAATTGATATTGCACATTTTTGGTAAACAGGAAGAACACACAAAGAAAAAAAAAAAGAATAACAAACAAAGAAAAGACCATGTGAGTTGGTGGTACATTTAATTGTAACAAAAGAAAAACATTAAATGGTTTTGCATTTAATTGCAGATAAGACGGAACATTAAATTGTTAAAACGTTGCAAAGGCAACAAGTAAAATTACATTAAATTGTAAGGATTGTCTATTTGAATCAGTCGAATATCATTTAATTGGAAGTTGGTAAGAAAACAAACATTGACTGGGTTTCTTTTGCTAATTTTATTGTTTTGCATTTAATTGCGTAATAGGAAGATTTTAAATTGACTTGCATTAAATTGCGAAAAGGAAGTAGAATGAGTGCGGCAATCATACCACCTTTTCTTTGCGATGCCATAGATAAGTCTCTTCTTCGTTCAGAATGGGAGAAATGGTTTCGCTCATTTTCCATATTTCTTGAAGCGGAAGAAATCAAGGATGCAAAGAAGAAGAAGAATTAATTATTGTATTTGGGTGGTACGCAACTCCAAGAGGTGGTGTACAGTATTCCCGGAGCTCTTGTGGAAGCTGAAAATGTAGATGAGGCTAAAGACGTGTACGAAGTCCTTGTTGAAAAGCTCAATAAATATTTTTCGCCCGAAAGGAACTCTACTTTCGAAAGACATTTGTTTCGTTCATTGAAACCTGAAGGGGGCGAGTGTTTAAACAAATTTCTTGTAAGATTACGGAATCAAGCCGCAAAATGTCAGTTCGGAGAAACAAAAGAACATATATTGGTGATTCACTTAAAAGATAAACTTATTGATGCCTGGGCTCCGAATGATCTAAAAAAACGACTCCTAGAAAAAGAATTTACGCTTACAGAAGCCATTGAAATGTGCCACGTTCACGAACAAATAAACAATCAGTCTGAAACAATGAAATTGCCGAATGCATCTCTAGATATCAACAGATTTGAGAGCAATAAGCAAAATATTGAATGTGGCAGATGTGGGCAACGAGGACATACTGGCACAAGTGCTGGCTGCCCCGCTAAAAATTCAAAATGCAACAAATGTGGGTTCATTGGCCATTTTGCTCGCAAGTGTAAGACGAAGGGTACTAAGCGCATGCAGTTCAATTTTGAAAATGCAGAACCGAAAAGGCAAAGAGGCCCGTATTCAAACATTCAATTTGTGGCGAATGATAAAAGGCCGGAAACTGGATCCATGAAGAGTGAGTGGACTGAACACAATTGTTTTCAAGTAACGGACAAGTTAGGCGAACATATGAATGAAATAATAGGATGCTATGTAGGAGGCTTGAAAATTTCGATGTTGATTGATTCTGGCTCAAAATTTAACTTGCTGAGTGAGAATGATTGGGAGTATCTCTGCAGGGAACATGCCACTGTGTGGAACATTAGAATTGAATCTGAGAATCAGTTTCGTGCGTATGCTGGAAACGATCTGCTCAAGATTAAGACAGTTTTCGAGGCTGTAATAGGTCTAGACTTAACTTCAAACCTGATTGCCTCATTCTATGTTATTGAGAATGGGAGTCAATCTTTACTGGGTCGAGATACCGCCATAAAATTAAACGTTTTAAAATTAGGCCCTGGAATCAATCAAATCCAAGATAGGCAAATATTTCCGAAAATAAAAGGCATTAAAATTTCACTATCAATTGATAAATCCGTGAAGCCAGTCCAACAACCACTGCGTAGAGTACCATCGGCTTTAGAGGAAAAGGTCGAAGAAAAATTAAGCGAAGCAATTAAAGAAGATATCATAGAGCCAGTGGTAGGACCTAGCCCTTGAATATCTCCAGTGGTGGTTGTATTTAAAGGGAACGGCGATATCCGTCTATGCATCGACATGAGGCGTGCAAATTTGGCAATATTGAGGGAGAATTATCCACTTCCAACATTCGACTCTTTCATGACCAAACTTCAAGGAGCAAAACATTTTTCAAGACTCGACCTCAAAAATGCCTACCACCAACTTGAGCTGGACGAAGGGAGTCGTGAAATAACTACTTTCATTACGTCTAAAGGGCTATTCAGATACAAAAGACTTCTGTTTGGGGTAAATTCAGCGCCAGAAATATTTCAAAGAATCATGGAAAGCATTTTGGCTCCGTGTAATTGTTTTGTAAACTATCTGGATGACGTTATTGTATTTGGTAGCACCGAGACTGAACACGACAAAAATTTGGAAAAGGTGCTGGCAATTTTTAAAGAAGCGAATGTCTTGCTGAATAATGAAAAATGTGTTTGGAAAACAGGAAAACTACGGTTTTTGGGGCATATTCTTTCTAACGAGGGAATTAACCCCGATCCTGAAAAAATTAATATTATAATGAAATTTCGACCACCAAACAATAAGGAAGAGTTAAGGAGTTTCTTGGGCATGGTAACATACCTTGGAAAGTTCATACCGGATTTAGCTAATTTGACAGAACCGCTCAGGAAACTGATTAAAAAAGACGCAAAGTTCACCTGGAGTACATGCCAAGATGTTGCTTTTCAAGAGCTCAAGAAACAATTAACCAAGATGCCAACATTATCTTATTTTAATCCGAAGAGTCCCACTCGATTAATAGCTGATGCAAGTCCCGTAGCGCTAGGAGCTGTTCTACTGCAATTCGACAATAATCTTCCTCGAGTAATTTCGTTTGCAAGTAAAAGTCTGACTGAGACCAAACGAAGATATTCGCAGACGGAGAAAGAAAGCCTCGCTTTAGTTTGGGGAGTAGAACGCTTTTACTATTATTTGGCAGGCATTGAATTTGAACTGGTCACGGATCACAAGCCCTTGGAGGCGATTTTCAAGCCCACGTCAAAGCCGCCTGCCCGAATCGAGCGTTGGGTTCTACGCCTTCAATCGTTCAAATTTAAGATCATCTATCAGGCTGGTAAATATAATATCGCCGATTCCTTGTCCAGGCTGTGCAAAATTGAAAATTGTATGTCTTTCGATCAACATTCAGAAAATAGTATTTGTTCTATTATAGAAGGATCTACACCGCGGGCGCTCTCGATTCTTGAAATCGTGGAAAATAATCAGTCCGATCCAGAACTGATTGAAGCGGTGGAAAATGTGAAAAACGATTCTTGGAGCTTAAATACTTCGAATAAATTCTTCCCTTTTCGACTCGAGCTATGTACTTTGGGAAATATCCTGCTACGGGGAACCAAAATAGTGATACCATCTTCGTTAAGAACAAGAGTGTTAGCGATAGCACATGAAGGTCATCCAGGCGAAACGGTGATGAAGCGGCGCGTACGATCAAAAATATGGTGGCCTTTAATTGATCGTGATGTCGAAAAATATGTTAAGAACTGTCGAGATTGTTTATTAGTGTCAAAACCGACACATCCAGCACCAATGAGTCGACGCGTTTTCCCACAGGGCCCTTGGCAATGTCTGGCAATGGATTTGCTGGGACCGTTACCCAATCATGATTTTATTTTTGTGGTTATTGACTATTATTCAAGATATCAAGAAGTAAAGTTCCTGAAGAAAATAACATCGAGTGCCATAATTGATTTTCTTGACGAAGTATTTGTGCGACTGGGCTACCCAAAATCAATTACTACGGATAATGGGCGTCAGTTTGTTAGTGATGAATTCAAAAGCTACTGTTCAGACAAAAACATTGAAATTATGACGTCCCCGCCATACTGGCCACAGGCAAATGGGGAGGTAGAAAACATGAATCGGTCTATCGTTAAGTGGCTACGGATAGCTCATAGTAATGGAACAGACTACAAAAAGGAAATTCTAAAATTCTTGCTGATGTACAATGTCACTCCCCATGGAACAACTGGGAAGGCCCCAACGGAGCTGTTGTTCAACCGCGTAATTCGAGATAAAATACCATCGATCCTTGATGTCAACGAGAATATTTTAGATGCGGAAGCTAGGGACATGGATACTGTTAATAAAGAAAAAGGGAGACAGAAGGCAGACAAAGATCGTGGGGCGAAAGACAACAGTATAAAGGTTGGAGACAAAGTATTACTGCAGAATGTTATTTTTCCAAATAAACTGACTCCGACATTTGGTGCAGATGAATTTGAAGTGGTAGAGCGGAAAGGGAACAATGTAATTGTCCGCGGTAATGATAAAGTCTACAGGCGTAACATTAGCCACTTGAAGAAATTGCCAACAACGTCGAAGCCTAACTATGGTGATTCTGCAGCATTTGATTCTTTGTCGGAGCCGTTGGAGACACACATGGAACTGGAGAACCCTAACCCGAGGTTGACGCTGAAGCTAAAAAACATTGGAGGGATGTGGAGATCTGGCAACGCTGTTGATTGAGTTTGGGGTTGTCGAACAGCGCTAGAGCTGAACAGAGGTGCCTTGAGTTAAATGTACATAAATGTGACTAACTTTATAAAACATATAAATAAAAAAGAATTGAATTAGTTAAATATTTTGTAGTTCGGTTTTATTGAATTGGTGAGTTATTACAGCCATCAAGTTTTCTATGGTTCGGCCTTCTTTTATATTGTACCACACGGTTTTAAAATTTTGGTACCTTTGTGGCAAACCGCTTATGATTCTCACCATATATACTGTCAAAATGCTTGATATATGTATGTGTACTTGACATCAAGCATTCCCAATATCAATTTTTTTTTTTTTTGATTTTTCATCAAGTGTTGTCGGTGTCACACATACAACAAATTTTCATTGATATAACTTGAAATTCTTGATGTCATTTTGATTAATATGTATGTAGATTTTTTTTTAATCAAATATAGTGCCTGTTCGCCGATATCGAAGAAGTTCTTTCTTTCGAGCAATTACATTTGAAACAAAAACAAATTCAAAAATTTTGTTTTTGTATCAAATGTATTTGTTCGAAAGAAAGAACTTCTTCGATATCGGCGAAGAGGCAGATAATTTTTTTTATAATGAAAAAAATTAAATGTTCATAATGTTGCTTCGAAACAAAAATTCTTTTAGGAAAATTTTTATTTAAATTTAATGCTTAATTTTTGAAGGTATTTTTAGTTCACGACTAACTAATTACAAAAAATAATTTTTGTTAATGTAATAAATTTTGAATTTAGTACTTATATGTACTAGCTGCACCTGTATTATACTGTAGTAGTGAAGTGGTTAGAGTTCCTATCAACGAAACCTGTAAGCTTCGCAAAATTTGATTGCCTTTCTAATATGGGAAAGAATTCTTTAAAAAATATTGCCAAGCTTATTGGTTGCCTAGAAGTGAGATAGAATTGTACCTCCCATGAACTTGGTCCATATTTTGCTCTCAGTACTTTTAACGGCCGAAATATTTTGGATAGGAACTTGGCCTTATTTTCACATTTGTGTTTTTGTGCGGATTATTTATCTTTCTCATACTTTTGAATAGTTTCTTTTATTTGTGGAGAAGTTTGCTTATTGTATACTTTATTTTGTTTTGTTTCCATACTAATAGGAATAATAAAAACATAATTGATACCAAAATTATCACCGATAAACTTATTCCATAAGAAACATTTTTATGTCATTCTAGTTCTTTTATTTGTTTAAGATTATGAAGGGTATAATTTTTTATCTTTATGTAGTTTAAATGTGTGTTTTCCGTAAAATTATAAGTTTTATATGACAATGATATACAAATTTATCAAATACAGTTTCATTCTTATTTATAAATGCATAATAGTCTATTTTTATTTCGCAATCATAGAAAGACAATATATAATTGCCATTTAACATAATATCTCGATCATCAAAATTCTGTATTATTTGTTTATTCCTGGCATTTTTTACAATTACAGTTTCATCATCGATTGCAATTAAATTGAATTCATTGTTATACTTTAGTTTAAAATTTAGATTAAAAGTGCAGCTTTAACTTCTTTCCACATATTTTAGTGACTTATTTTCTTCATATTTATACGTTATGTTGTTAACTGTTATAATAAATTCTTGCTCAGAGTCAATTTCGAAAATTTTGGAATTTGGCATCGATAGGAGTAGTTTTAAATCAGTTGTAATGAAATTTATAGGAATTTTTATGGTGATAACAATGAAATTGTTTTTGTAGTATAAAATGTCTAGCTTTGTTAATTTAAGTTTGTAAAAGTCAATGTCACACACGTTGATTTCGTCCGGTGTCATTATTAACAATATGGTCATCAGGATCTGCAAATTTGAAAGAACGTTTAATGTTATTAACGTGTACGTAATTAAGATTTCTTTTTATAAATTTTGGTTCCTCTCTGTGTCGGACACTTTTGTAATTTTTCATGTCTCTCTCTCTCGTCTATGTTCGATTTAATTTTCACGGTTTATGTTTCGTTTGTTCAGTGTTCTATATTTCATATTCTCTATACGATTTCGTATTGTATTGTGATCGATACGATGTTGCTCAAATTTAGTAGGAGTGCACTTTATTGTGGAATGAATAGTGTTACTATAAAATCTTATAGCTTTAGCCATTTGCTCCACTACTGGAACTTCATCTTCCAGATTCAATACTCTAATTTTTTCAGAAATTGTATAGTCTTTCTACGTCTGAATTCCCAGTATAGCTATTAGGTTTCGTCGCATGATAGTTTATGCTTTCCTCATCTAAGAATTTCCGTATATTAACGGTATTAAATTCATTCTCAAAAACAAATTTTTTTACTTTTCCTTTTACGAGTATTGCTAGGAATTCCCGCATTTTTTGGGTAATAGTTTGGTTATTTCTATCTGGAAGATGGAAATTCATTTCACAATTTTTTATTATCTTATGAATAGTAGTTTTCTGCTCTGGATTGTGTCCTACTTCGTTTTTATGAAATAAGGATATTTGCATTCTCAATTCCTCCTGATCCGCTGTATCTCTAGCAAAATATGAACATTTTACAAGTTTAATATTGGGCCTATTGCAAATAACCACTCCCATCAATCTTAGAAATCCGCGGTAAATACTTTCTTCCACCATAGAGAAAACCTTTCAATGAATATTTATTAAGAATATCATTCAAACTTTGAAAATTCAAATCTGTTCTATCTAAGTAAATTCTCCTATTACCAAAGATCTCCTCCAGCTCAGAGTCTTTATTATCTGTTATTACCAATTGTGTTTTAAATCTATTTATAACTGTATCCAATACTGGAATATTTTGTTCCGAATCCAATGATGGAGAGTTATGTTCGTCTACCGAATTTTCCGCCGCATTGATACTTTCAATTTCGTCCAAATACCTATTCCCAGTATTCCCCATCACCATATTCGGCTTAGTAAATCAGCATTATGATTCTCCTTACCTTTAATGAATTGGATTGTGGCATTGTAGTCCATTAAATGAACTAACCACCTTTGAAGTCTAGCACCTATATGCCTCCCATTATTTTTAGCTTGCAACCACTTTAGTGGTAGGTATTCAAATCAAATTCAACACCATAGAGGTATGGTCTGAAGTATTTGACGTCCCAGACTACTGCAAGTAATTCTTTCTCTATTGTAGAATAGTTCCTCTCATGAACATTAAGTGTTCTTCAGGCATAACATACAGGATGCCCGTCCTGGGTCAACACTGCACCCAGTGCAAAATTTCTGGCGTCAGTTACTAGCTTAAATCTTTTATTGAAATTGGGATATCGTAAGATCGGAATGTTTATCGGAATGTCTTTCAACTTCTGAAAGGCTGCTATAAAGTTTGCATCATGTACATTTACGTTCTTCTTCAAATATTTCGTAATGGGATAAGCAATTTTTGCGTAATCCTTTATAAATTTTCTGTAAAACCCTGTCATCCCTATAAATGATTTGATTATTTTCTGTGTATCGGGTAGTTTAAGACGCCGGATAATATCAACTTTCCTTGTATCAGGTTTGATATCATCCTGTGTCAAGACGTGACCTATAAAATCGGTCTGTTTCTGCAAGAAGTTACATTTGTCAATTTGTATCTTCAATTTGGCTTCCCGTAATCGCTTCAAGACTTTCTTTAAGTTAATTAATTGTTCATCTTATGATGTGCTAAATGTAAGGATATCGTCCAAATAAACGATGCAAATTTTGTTTATATATTCTATCAAGACTGAGTTCATCAGTCTCTGAATAGCAGAAGGGACATTTTTTAAACCAAATGGCATACGAATGAATTCGTAATGGCCAAATGGTGTCGAAAAAGCCGTTTTCTCCCTACCTTCATCTGTCACCAAAATCTGATGAAATCCTTTCGCCAAATCAAGGGTTGAAAAGTGTTGGGCTTTTCCCAACTTATCCAATATACCCTCCATATGAGGAATTGGAAATTTGTCGGTTTTGGTGAATTCATTAAGTTTTTTTTTTGAGTCTAGTGCCAGAATTGTAAATTTTCTTTAGAACAACCCAGAGAGGGTTATTATATGGAGATGTACTTTCCTGAATAATGTTTTGCTTAAGCATTTCATCTATCTGTCTGCACCTTCACTTCGTGGATTTGTGGATATCTATATGTCTTCGAAAACAGTTGTTGGAATTTCATGCATAGTACTGACTTCTACACATAAATATAATACAAATCTTTATATTCTAAGGGAATTTCATTTAATTTTGACTTTTCCTTGCAGTTTAAGTGATCCAAATTATATGTATGCCCATAGTTCAATGAAGTATCCTGAATTGTCTGGATTGTATTAATATAATAAGGAGATTCCTCTTCGAAAAATATATTATTTCCCAATATGTCTATAAATTTGATTCTTAAATCTATCCTTGCACCAACTGGTAACAACAAATTAAGGCCAATGATAGCGTCATAGCTGCGTCCGGTGAGACTAACTACTTTCCAAGAGAGTGTACCATATTGAATAAATTCCTTAGGAAAAGGTGTTATTATCCCGATGGAGGTGGTGTTTATGCCGTTTAAGGGCGAAATTTAAAAGGTTTGTTCAAATTTGTTTCAAAAAACTCGCCCACAAAAAGATTTCTTTTAATAAATTTATTTGGATTATTGCTAAATTCTGTTTATTGTTGTTATTATTCGGATAATTTTTATAGGAATGATATGTGCACAAGCACATATGTAGTTGCTTTTTTTACAGTTCATCTCATAAGATTGTTGTTATGAGATTTATCATAACAACGCTCTCATAACAATTATCATAAGACTGCATGCAATAACATTAATTTGAAGTCTACACGTAACATAATTCTCTCTGCGATTGAATTTGACGTTCTCATCTCAGATATTATGTTACGTGTAGACCTCAGGTAAGTGATAAAATTTAATAATAACACACAAGTGGATGTGTAGAACTACAATAAGAAAATTATGTTCATATGTACATATATCAAAATTATAGTGTGTACGCTAATAACATTAAATATTTTGGAATATCAATTTAGAGTTGGTACATCTAAGCAAATATTTATATATTTATATATTTATGTATGTTTCTGTGCTTTTGTATGTACATAAGTAGGAGTATTTTCTATTAAATATTTTATTAATATGTTACATATTTGTACCAGACCACAAAAACCTGGTTAAGTTTTTTAACCAGCTCTTTACACATCGTTATATAATTCATTTATGTTGCTTACATACTTTTATATATTTGATATTTATCTATTCTAATATTGATCAGACTGAAGTTGCATGGCAGCCCTGACTATCGCACACATAATAGAATGAAAAGTAATTCGAACGGTATACAGTTTGTGGAAAAATACATTTTTAGTAATTGCACCATATAACGAATTTTTTTTTTTCTTGGGATATTCGTTGTGTCATGAGCTTTTTTATGAACATTGATTTCGTATGTTGACCCATTCCAAAGCATTTGTATCACCATCATTAGTTTGAATATAAATTTAATGTTGAATTTCCTTATTTCATATTTAAGAATTTACTACATGTTTGGTGAAATAAAAATGCACATTTATTATTATTTTCGACTTTCATGTTTTGTTTAGATCGGTTGCACGTTCCGTCCATCCGTCTGCCGGTTTGGTTGCTTCTTTTTCTATTGTAAAGTTGAAAAAGTTTTCTCAATATATATTTTCTCGTATGCTCGTGTATAATCAATTGGAAAGCATCCAATTTGTAAGTTTTCACCCCACCATTTTATTTCAATATAAAAACTGAAATAAGGCGCTCATTTGTCGCGTTTTGAAATTTCTTTTTACATGATGCGACATATACTGTTATTTAAGTATGAGTTTTAGTTTGTACACTTGCGAGGTTTTCCATGCCATTCATACTTTTGAAAATACAAATTTATTTTATTTGTTATTTTTGTTTGTTTGTGGAATTTCAATTTTTCTATAAAGATATTTAGAGAGTTGAAGTTGGCTCGAATGAAAAATAAGAAGAAAATATTATAATGAAAAGTAGGAAAAAGTTTAATGGAACCAATATAAAAGTCTATAGAATATATTATTTAAATATGTATGGTGCTTGCAAATACACGTAAAAAAAACATAGAGGAATTTTTTATTTCAGCACGCTTTAATTTGAAATTGATTGAATATATAAATATTATTAATCTAATGATGGTTGTCATTAGCGTGTGTAGTATTTTTCATTCTCCTCGTCTTTCTAGCATTTTTTTTAGTTATTTGATTGATGCAGGAACTTAAGTTTAATTTACATTCAGTATAACTTTAAACATCATCATATTTCTCTCCCGACTTTTTAAATAATTTTTCGTAGTGAACAGACGCGTTTTTATAATCGTCGCAACTGAATTAAAAAAAATATATAAAAGAAAAAAAAAAATTTCAAGTCACAAAAAATATAAAAAAAACAAAACATTTATTGAACAGTTATTTTACTGGTTTTATTTTATTTTTTGCTTGTGTGCAATACACATAAATATTTGCGTACACCAACTCATAAGAGAACAAAAAAAAGAGAACTCTAAATGAGTTCACCTTCTAACAACAACAATAATCCTACAAGCAGTAGGAATGTGCAATATATAACTTTAGTTGCTGATGACGACAACAAAAAAAATGAATTAAACAAAAACCTGAATTTAACAGAAAACACAAATACTCGTGTGCGATCATTATCTTTGAACATGTTAAATATCGATCAAGAAGCAACAACAATTGCACCTATTAGCAAACTTGTCAGCTTAGCTGTACAATCAAGCAAACAAACAATAAATACCCAGGTGACCAACGTGCACAAAATTGTAAATGCAGTGAGTGAAAATAGTGATAATAAAATCCAAACTGGTATGGACAGATACATAACCGTGCTAAAAAGGGGAAGAAGTCCCAAATCAGCTGAAATAGCGTCAACGGCGAAAATGCCCAAAGATGGGAAAAATAATATTAAACATTCTGAAAATCGTTTTGCGATTTTGAATGAACAAGTCGATGAAGACACAAGTACAACAAGGTCCACTAAACCACCGCCGATATATTTAAGAGAACAGAACTCCAACCTTTTGGTAAAAAGCCTTATCTCATTAATTGGAGAAAATGAGTTCTATGTAACTCCAATTAAGCGCGGCAAAATCAACGAAACTAAAATTCAGGTAACACAAGAAAATAATTATAGAAAAATTGTCTCAGATTTTGAGACTAAAAACAAAAACTTTTATACATATCAACTGAAGAGTGCTAAAGGCCTAACAGTAGTTATAAAAGGAATAGATTCAAGCGTGGATCCGGAAGAGGTAAAGTCTGGCCTTGAATATAGTGGCTTCAAAGTCAAAAATGTTTCAAACATTAAAAACAGGGAAAAAATCCCCCAACCTATTTTTAGAGTCGAGCTACAGCCAGGCGACTTGAAAATTAAAAAAAATTAATCGCACCCAATCTATAGCTTAAAATACTTGTTGCATCGAAGAGTTACCGTTGAGATGCCACATAAAAAAACTGGACCTATCCAATGCATGAACTGTCAAGAATTTGGCCATACCAAAACTTATTGCAAGTTGCCTACCGTTTGCGTTGTATGTGGCGAGTTACACAGTACCGCTAACTGTGACAAAATAAAAGGTGATACCAAAGCAAAAAAATGTAGTAATTGCGGCGGAAACCACACTGCCAACTATAGGGGCTGCCCTCTTTATTCTCTTTTTAAAAATTCGTCGAACAGAAAAACCAATGCTACTCCCGCTCAGCCCAACACTCATTTAAACTACCCACAGTTACCTCAACCGTCGTCTAGCCATAATCAATACTCAAATGTTTTAAAGTCTAACACGACTCTTACTCAACAAAAACCTAATAGTCAATCTTCATACGCTAATATTTTAAAGAGTAACCAGATTCCGGCGCAAAAAACTGTACCAGTAAATGAAGAATCAGGGCACAATTTTAGTCGTATTGAAGCCTCAATAGAGATCCTTATACAAACAGTAAATACATTCACTCTCAACATGTCCTGTATGATGCAGGAAATGTTGAAAATGCAGTCTACCTTGTTGCAGGCTGTATTGAACAAACCATGAACTTAAGAATCTGTTTTTGGAACGCAAACGGCATCTGCCAACACAAAAAT
Source organism: Lypha dubia (assembly GCA_947311025.1). NCBI lineage: Eukaryota > Metazoa > Arthropoda > Insecta > Diptera > Tachinidae > Lypha > Lypha dubia. Next base: position 68,992,791 of record OX371260.1, read on the forward strand.
GAAATTGAATATTTTCTTCTGGATAAACAAATCGATGTTATGCTTATCTCAGAAACTCACTTGACGTCCTGAAGCTATTTTCGAATTAGTGGATATAATTTCTACGACACCAAGGATCCTCAAGGTAGAGCTTGTGGTGGCTCTGGAATCCTAATAAAAACTCGAATAAAACACTACCTACTAAACGACCTTCGTGAAGAATATCTTCAAGCAACGAACATCTGCATTGAAAATTTTTATCAAAAGCTTGTGATATCATCTGTTTACTCTCCTCCCAGGTTTTCAATTTCAGAGAGTCAATATACCGCATTTTATACAACACTAGGGTCCCGTTTTCTAGCAGCTGGCGACTACAATGCTAAACACACTTTTTGGGGCTCACGTTTAATCAGTCCCAAGGGTCGTGTTTTGTTTGACACAATTTCAAAAATGGGCTTGAATGTAGTTTCAAGTGGTCAGCCAACATACTGGCCAACGGATCGTCAAAAAATTCCTGATGTTATCGACTTTGGGATTATGAAAGGCGTGCACAGCGAAATGATTGAAGTAGAAGCATCTCTGGATTTGTCTTCAGATCACTCGCCTACTATTATCACTATTTACTCACACACAACTACAACACCAACATGTGATTTACCGCTGACACCTGCACGTATTAACTGGCTGAAATACAAAAAATATTTGAGTGCTCATTGCACGGAAAATATGCCATTGATAACACCTGCTGACATAGAAAATTCTATTAGGTTGTTTGAAGCACATGCTAAACAAGCTGCTCTTAATGCTTCTTCAATTCAACCAAATCAACAAGCGATATTTAACAATATTTTTTGTGCAGATGTAGAAAGGCTATTGACTGAAAAACGGAGAGCTCGACGAGAATGGCAACGTTACAGATCGCCTCAGCTAAAATTAAGGCTTAAGGAGTGTACCAAACAGCTAAGAAAAGTTTTACAATCACAAAAAACAGCTTCGCTGCAAAAATTTCTGCAAGAACTCGATGCAACACCGTCAACATATTATTCGCTGTGGCGTGCAGCCAGAGGACTTAAAAGGCCAGTGATTTGTAAACCACCATTACGAGCATCAAATGGTGACTGGGCAAGAACTGATGCTGAAAAAGGTGATATATTTGTTAAGCACCTAGAAAAAGTATTTACCCCGAATATTTCTGCTGATATTGTTGAACTGCCACCAGTCGTCTCTTTACCAGAAATACCGATGAGATTTAACATGACGGAGATTGAAAATACTATTACTAGTCTTAACACCAGAAAAGCCCCAGGTGTCGACAAAATAAGCAACAAAATGCTTCAACAACTGCCTTATATTGCAAAAATAGTTATACTCTTCATTTTTAATAGTATTCTACGGCTGCAATACTATCCTGCAGAATGGAAGGTTTCGATGATTATTATGATACCAAAGCCCGGCAAGGATCATACGAAGGTTGAATCCTATCGGCCTATTAGTTTATTGCCCAACATTTCAAAACTATTTGAAAAGCTGTATATGAGCAAGCTGATGCCTATAGTGACTAGAAGTGGATGCATTCCAGATCATCAATTCGGTTTTCGCAGACAACATAGCACTATTGAACAAACTCACAGACTGGTGAACGTAGTTAGAGACACCTTTGAAAAAAAGAAATTTTGCTCTGCGCTCTTTATAGATGTTTCTCAAGCTTTCGATAAAGTATGGCACGAAGGTCTTATCCACAAATTAACACGCAATCTCCCCGCAAACATAGTCAAGCTTTTAAAAAGCTATTTAGAGGAACGAAAATTTGTAGTTAGGGAAGGTAATTTTTTAAGCCCTCCGCAGTCGATCGAAGCCGGAGTTCCCCAAGGCAGCATCTTCGGTCCCTTACTTTATTTAATTTATGCCTCTGACTTACCGTTAAGCAATAACATTCATACATCAACATTTGCTGATGATACAGCTTTTTTAAGCGTCCATGAAAATCCAGTAGAAGCTTCCATCAACTTACAAGGGTATATATCCAAATTGGAAAAATGGCTTAAACAATGGCGTATAAAAGTTAACGAACAGAAATGTGTACACGTCACTTTTACGTTGCGAAGGGAAACATGCCCGCCTATACAAATCAACACTGAGACTATTCCGCAGCATACTGTAGTCAAATATCTAGGCGTTCACCTTGATCGCCGTTTAACATGGAAATCGCATATAGACGCAAAGTTGATGCAAATGAAATTAAAAACTGCCCAAATTAATTGGCTTATGGGAAGAAATTCTATACTGAGCCTAGACTGTAAACTTCTACTATACAACGCGATCCTGAAACCAATATGGTCCTATGGAATCCAGTTATGGGGCACTGCCTCAGCATCGAATGTCGAAAGAATATAAAGGCGACAGAATAAAATTCTACGTACAATAACAGCAGCCCCCTGGTATGTCAGAAACCATCGAATTCATAAAGACCTAGACGTTCCGTTGGTGAAGACAGTATTTTCAAAACACGCGAAAAAATATATAAAAAAACTTGAGTTGCACCCAAATCCACTTGCGCGCAATATTCTTCATTATAGAGGCCACACCCGGCTGAAAAGAAGGGATACTCTTTTTCTCAGCCGTTCACGAGAGATGTAAAACAACCAAAATTAACCGTTGAAATTAAAAATGTTGTTTAGCATTGGCTAAACTTACATTTAATATTTTTTAGATTTAAGATTTGAAAAACTTATTGATAATTTAATATAAATAATTAAAGATTCAATAAATAATAAAATTATCAAAAAAAAAAAAAAAATATTTCTCTCCCAGAATGTGAAACACAACTTATAATAAATAGAATCATATCAAATCAGTAGTGAAAACAAAAAATATATCGTTGCCGACTTTAATATAAATGTTTATGTAAAAAGAGTCTCTTGACACTAACAAGTTCTCTAGTTATTGACCGATTTTCAAAATTATGTTTTCGTTTCTCGCGGTTTGGTTTCATTGAATTTTTTTGAAAATCGGAGAATCAAGTTTTTCCTCCAAAAAATAGTGATTATCAAATAAATAATCCATAAATTGACCGATTTCCAAAAATGTTTGTTGTTTGAAATGTTTTGCTTGTAGTTTAGTATCAGATTTTTTTTTTTTTTTTGTAAATTACTAGTAGGGGAAACCCCTATCATATATCATTATTTTGTTCCTTATAATATAAAAACATGTTGCTATACTCGTATACCCAGTTCAATCTCACAACTACGCAGGATATGTATCCATCTTATTAAATTGAATATTGCAAAAACAAAAAATTAATTCGTAACTGGTGATCGCCGATATCGCGCCTTTCTAACATAATTGTTTGTGAAATTTATAAATATATTTAAATTTTAAAAACGATATGTAAATTTTCTAAAGTGCATTTGAAAATGTTCTATACCATGACAACGTCATAAAATGAGGGTAACATCACAACGACAAATAAAAGCTATTTATTATTTCGTTTCCAACAGTTTTTGGGTTGGTTTTTTTCAAATGTTTTTTTTTTTATTTTTTGGCTTCAACTATCAATGTATTCTGGAAAAAAAGTTTAGAGACAAAGATTGTAAGCTAGCAGCAAGCAGCAAGTGTATGAAAGTTTCTTTATGAATATTGCCTTTTAAGTATGTTGCTTCAAGGATGTGCTACTCGTATTTTAGAAATACATACTATGTATTAATGTACGAGTATATGTATGTATTTAAACACAGTTACAATTGCATAAAAATGATAAAAAGATAAACTTAAACTCTCCTCCTTCTTTCAAACCAAAAAAAATCAAGCAGTTGTTGTAGTATTTATCATCAATAAAGTATTGAGAATACAGCGTCTCATTATGAACTTCCTGCTAATTTATAAAACCATGATAATTTATGTGAATAAGAACTTTTTTCATTGTAGTAAAAGTTTGTTGAAAAAACAATAATATAAAATTTTAAATTAAAAAAATGAAGCTAAATAATTTCAATTTATGCTGAAGACGTCTTTATTTCAATTTAATTGAAATTCATTCTCTACAACAATTGTTAAACTCTGCCGCACATTGTTTCGAAATCCATTATTTATATAGAACATCTGATTGTGTGGAAACAAACAAAAAGGAAATGAATATAATGGAAGCAAAAGATTTTAATGGATTTCGTAAATTTATTTTGTTTTATTTTTGTACCGTTTCTTGCTTAGCTGACATTTTTGAGCGTTTGTTTTTTAATTAGACCTAATAAGTGATGTGATTGAGTGAGTGCACACTAAATATTTTTTGGCATGAAAGTTAATGAATTTTGAAATTATTCGTATGTATGTATATTTTTTTAAAACGAAAAAATTAAATTGTCTTTGAATATTAAAGAGTTTTGTGTTAAATAATAAATATAGAAATTAATTACGTCTAAGTTACATGATAATGTAAAGGAATGGAAAACAACATTCCAACAAGCATTGGGGTACTAATAAACAAGAACGTTGTGGTACACTTTGATCAGTCGATGTTTTAAAAACTGCACATGGTGTTGGCTGAAGTGGTTAGCGCGTTGACTACTAAGCAAACAAAGACGTGGGGCCTGGGTTCAAACCCTGGCCAGAGCAAGTCAATCAACATCATTAATTTCTGTAATGTACATTAGTGAGACATTGTATTAATTGTTGCCGGACTATTTAAGTGATGAAGGCATAGCACTGGTCACTAAAAAACTGTTCCGACAGCGATTGATGATGTTCCAAGCTAATGTACACAACATCGCCCTCCTTCGTCGGTTAGCAGAAACATCGGCGAAGTAAAACAATTAATAAAATGCCTGCCAATACAGCTTAACAAAGTTAATGCGTCTACCTAACACCGGAGGCGCCTCAACACTGCTATAAAAATTAACATAACGCGCAAAGCAGAGTTGTAAAAGAGTTAAGTCTTCGTCATTTTCAACATCTATCTTCTCTACTCTATCCCTCTCTCTGAGTTCCGGCACTATGCACTGCATACGTAGGGGTCATCCCCTGAGTGCTGGTCCTAATTAAAAAAAAAAAAAAAAAAGGACTTGTGCTCAATTTAAGACAAAATAAGTTTTAATCAAAATAATTTTAAAAATTTATTATATGTATATGTATATGTAATTAAATTTTTATTAAAATTTTACAAGATTTATTTCAACACATTAAAATGTTCTAAACATAAGCAAAAATTAATTAGTTCATGTAACTGAAAATAGTACGGAGAACTTATGTCCTTGATGATTCTTCTTAAATCGTAAAAATTACCAATAGATAATGATAGAACTATTTGGGGTATTCAGACGGTAGTCATATGTCATAAAATAATAGCACAGCAAAATTGTGTTATAATTTAGTGCGCTATGTCATAATTGCGCCAGCTGATAAAAACTACACTCTATATTTCAGTCGGATTAGTGCGCATATGTTTGCATTTCGGCTTAAATGTAAATATTTCTTAATTCAGTCCGACTTGTTAAAAAAGATAATAATAACTTACCTGTAAATCTTCTAAAATGTCCATTATCAATTAAAATTTTCAAATTGTTTTTATCTCTACGAACTTGCTAAATTATATATAAACAAAAGCAGCTTTTGTCGCTAACATAAGCTGCACCATTTATTTTTTTTTGGATGGCGGCAAGTGGAAAAATGTTCACAATCTGTCAGGCAGATAAGTTACAGAAAAACATATATTTGTTCTTGTGTTATTTATAAATAGAGGGGGCTTGGAAATATTATCGCCGGCTTGACTAAAGAGTTTCAGCTGCTCGACTAAGGTTTCTACTGTTATTTTATGACAAACCATTAATACATCTCAAAAAGTCTTATTGTAAAATAATAAGACATTATGACAATATGGCTGATATGAATACAGTATGAACACCGCAAGTATAGATTATTTCCGGTTGATGATCTTTCAGTTTTTATGTGAACTAGCAGGTGGCAAGTTGTTAAACTGAAATACCCTGTTTAAATTCTTAAAAGCCAAAAACAGTTTTGAGTTTAATATAAGTTTTTTCCAGGACAGATAATATATCAACTAAAAATAGAAACATAACCCGAAGTTTCCATAGCTCTCCTAACATCAAAAACGTCTGCGTTCTTTAACGTTTTAATTAGTTATTGAAAATTTAATTGCAAATTTAACCTACAATAAGTAATCAAATCTTAAATGTAGTTTTTTTGATATTAAGTACAAGGGTATCTCTTCTTCTCAGCCAAATGTGGCGTTTTAAGTTAATGATGACAAATGTATGTTTTTACATGTTTTGAAATTGGAACATCTAGATCTTTATGGATGCGTGAGTTTTTTATATACCATGGAGCTGCTGTAATCAGGTGTAGGATTTTAATTTGTCGTCTTCGAATTTATTCTCCCCATAAGTGAATACCACAGCAGAATATTTGTTTTAGTATAGTGTTCTATAAAAAAAGTTTAAAGCTTTCAATTTTATTTGCCTTTTATTTTATTTTTAATTGACTTCAAATAAATTTCGCTTTTAATTATTTTTCGACACAGTCAATTTTAAAGGAGGTCTTTCTTGTATATTTTGCATTTAATCGCATATTAGTAAAGTTAGAAATTTACATTAAAAATCCAACTGATTTTAAAGAATTTCATTTGAGTCATAACTAACTTAAGCTAACCTGCATCTTTCACATTTTCTGCATATTTCTGTTTTAATTTTATTTGAATATATTCATAACAACATACATGTTCACTATAGCTTACTTTATTCGTATATCGCTACACGAAACCCAAATCGCCTACTAACAACATGCTAAAGCTAACAAATAAAAGTGGAAAGTAAAGCAATGTAGAGATTAATAATTTTACTGGTCAGGTCTATTTCGGTTTTGATATATTATTAAAAAACGACATTTTTGTTCGGGGAAGCCAGATACTTAGTTTTTATATTGATTTATATTAGTAAAACACATCGGAATACATAAAAACTCTCGATAATTTCTGCCGGTGAGTTTAGAATCGTGAAACCACAATGAGGGCCGAACAAGTCAATAAATAATAATAATGAGATTAACACATTTTCGAAATTGTACAATAGACGAACGATCGTGATGAGAGGTGTAGCGGAATCGAAATCAGCATACTGATAAGTTCTGCTAGTCTTATTGGATATACTAATGTTTTCAAATTATAAACTCTTAGTAATAATAATAATTTCTCATATATACATTAATATAGTTCAAATAATAATTTTCTTTATTCGTAATAATAATATAAAAATAATATTTAATAATTTGAACAAGAAAAATTTGTTTTGAGATCAGTAAAACAAGATAACACTTCAGTTTGGCGAACTTTAAAAAATTTAATTCCAGTTGCAATTAAATATTTTATATTCGGATAAAAGGAAGAACTGGCTGGCATTTTTAATAAACTTTCTTGGCGATAAAAAGTTATGATTTCCTTTAATTGTGAAAATTCTTTTTGATTTTGTTAAATAAATAAAATATATTGTATATAAACATATTATGTGCATCCATATATATTATTATCTAACAATGAGTTTAATTCAGAACTGTCGTTAGAGTATTTACGGAGCTCGTCTGGGAAGTATACTGAAATTCGTTTAATGAAGAGTTAAACTCTTTCATATATTAAATCATTATAAGAATGCAAGAAGTGTAGGGGCTTAAATTTTCAATACAAATATTAATGTTAATTTTTAATTATTAGCGAATCTGTTATTTTTTACGAAAAACAATTTTTTTCGAAAAAGACTTTTTAATGTAGAACTACACAGACATCTGTAACTTGAACAAAATCTTTCGTAGGCAGCAGTAACATTTTTATTAAAAAGTTCTTTAGGTATTGGATATAAACTAAAAAAAAACATTCTCTTTTAAAATTTGTTCTTTGAGAGCTACCTTTTTCACAATCGAAGAGCCCAGGAAAGCCAAGACCAAAAAGAGCACGTCAAGTTCGATCAAATATCAAGGTTTCGCTGCCTGTTTTCTTTGATTATCGTGGTGCAGTACATCAGGAGTTCTTTCCATATGATCGTACGGTCAATAAGGATTATTATCTTAAAGTTATGCGCCGCTTGCGAGAAGCAATACAAGGAAAACGACTGATATTGGTTAAAATCAATTCATGGGTTTTACATAAATATTTTTTTAGAACAATTTTAATTCACGTTATTTTTTAACAGACCTCGTATATTCAGTTATGAGAATAATACATTAAATTTAAATTTTGATAATAATATTTTCAGTGTAATCATATTAAAATTATATATACATAATTTCAAGTGACTAAAGAGATAAAGTAAACACAAACTTCAAAAATAAAATTTTAAAATTTTAAACCAGATAACCAAATCTTTAAACGCAAACAAGAATGAGTGAATACATTTTATCTTAGAACGACTTTATGATGTGGAATGTGTTTTTATATACATATATATTTGTGTATCTGTCTGAACTTAAGAATGTACTTTCGATTACATGCCAAACATAATTAAGTCATTTAATTTATGTTTGTATTTAAATCAACAAGATGTTTCCTCTTTTTAATTTGTTCTCCCTTTTGTCTTTGTTCATCCTTTTATTATCAGAGAACAAGAACATTTGCAATGGAATAGTCAAGATACATGAATTCACACTATTACATCCGTCTCCACATCAACTTATCTTGAAAATAAATATTTAGGGGGCTAAAAAATAAGCAACTTAATAATATAACACGAACCATTCTTCTGAATAAGACCAACTGGAACACAAAAACTGAAAGAGAAAAGACACATTCCATATGAAATCCCCCAACAAAATATTTATTATTTAATTTTATTTTAAGATAAACAGTGGCTACAAACATGCAATAAAATTAAATAAATTCTTATGTGTTTTTCTAAAATACTGCACGATACTTGTTTATGTATTAAATGTTTGAATTTGTATCTCAGCCTTCATGTGTGTGTATAAACACACAACATTTTACTTATAAACAGTTCGTATGGGTGTATGCCACCAGGAAAAAACATAGAACGTGAGACATCAAAAGCTGATCGAATTTTAACGATTTGTTTTGATATTTTTATGATTATGGCATCGTTTACACTACATAAATAGAACATAAAAATTCACAAAACATAGCGGGATACATTGAGTAAAACAACACACTCTAACAGATACTCCCTTTTAACCACACCGCTCAGTCGACTTCAAACCCATGAGTTACAACACGGCAGTAATACAGCAACACATTCATGTCAAGTTGGATTCTGTAGTTAATGGTTCTTTTCCAGTCAATTCTGCACCACTTTAGTATATGTTTGTTTTCTATTAGTATTTCATGTTTTATGCTCAACAGACATACAGAGAAGTTCTATTCTTGGAAAAAGGACATGTGTTGCAGAAGGAGTGTGTGTAAATGGGCGACCGTTTGTACAAATAATAAAACTATACAAAATCTTAATTTAATCTATTTTAAATTAAATTATGTATGAATTTTCTATTAATATGGTAAGTTCAAGTTCTAAGCAAGAAATCGAGCGACAGATTTTTTTCTCGTTTAGTGCTCCTGAATTGCTTTGCTTTACTAATATGTATTTTTAAATAAAAAAATAAAATTTAATAACGTTTATAATAAAAATATGATATTTTTGTCATTAATGCTATTTATCACCTTCGCTTCTAATTAAATATTATTGGCGAGGCAAAGTAAAATTTACACCTTTTTTGGTTTAACCTTATCATTTGTTTTAATGTCAGTCGTATTAAAAGACATAATTTCTGTAAAAGATGTATCGAAATTATGTTTTGTGTTTTAATAAAATCTCTATAAAATATTTTTTTTTGTTTTTGAAAGATTTTATTTATTTATTGTGGGTTATCTATAGGGTGGACGGTACTCTCCCGCCAACCGATTCTTGAAGTTGCCCCAAACAAAATAAAATTTATAGAAAATTAAAAAAAAAAAAAAGAAAAAATTAAATAAAAAAGTTGGCGGCAACGCATAGTTTTCGAGTTATTGGCCTCTGAAGTTTTTATATATATGTGCGATTTCCCTTTACATTTTTTTCAACGTATAAGACCAATTTGCATAGCCGGCCTTCGGCCGGGCTTAATGAATTTATCCACCATGGTATATCCCGACACGGCGGTATATAGAATAACTCCTAAACTATAAGTTTCCGGAAGTTAAAATTTTAGGAGTGGACTAAAGTAAGTAAGGGCTACCAACCATATAAATTTCAACCCTTAAATGGGGTGGCGGGAGAGTACCGTGGAGCCTTATCTATATAACAACTCATCAGTAGATCTTTACCATTTATGTTTGAAAAGTTCCAAAACCCATTTACTCATACATAAACTCGCAAAAACATTTTGCGAATTACAAAGCACCATCAAAATAGCTTTTCAAAAACTTTACAAACATCACAACAACCAATTTTCTTCATTCATTATGAATATGTTTACTTTTCTACAAACCTAAGTATATATACAATTAAACAACCAATAAAATTATTTATAAGGCAAAATGAAAAACAAAATTTGACATTTATTCGAGCAAATACTCAAGAATTTATGTTTTTAAAATAAAATAATTTTTTTTTTTTTTTTTTTTTTTTTTTTTGATAAATTTTATTATTTATTGAATCTTCAATTTTAAATTAAATTATCAATAAGTTTTTCAAATCTTAAATCTAAAAAATATTACATATAAGTTTAGCCAATGCTAAACAAAATTTTTAATTTCAACGATTAATTTATGTTGTTTTACATCTCTCGTGTACGGCTGAGAAAAAGAGTATCCCTCCTTTTCAGCCGGGTGTGGCCTCTATAATTTAAAATATTGCGCGCAAGTACATTTGGGTGCACCTCAAGTTTTTTTTATATATTTTTTTGCGTTTATTGAAAATACTGTCTTCACCAACGGAACATCTAGATCTTTATGAATCCGATGATTTCTGACATACCAGGGAGCTGCTGTAATTGTACGTAGAATTTTATTTTGTCGCCTTTGAATTTTTTCGACATTTGATGCTGAGGCAGTGCCCCATAACTGGATTCCATAGAACCATATTGGTTTCAGGATCGCGTTGTATAATAGTAGTTTACAGTCTAGGCTTAGTATAGAATTTCTTCCAATAAGCCAATTCATTTGGGCTGCTTTTAATTTCATTTGTATTAACTTTGCGTCTATATGCGATTTCCATGTTAAACGACGATCAAGATGAACGCCTAGATATTTGACAACAGTGTGTTGCGGTATGGTCTCGGTGTTAATTTTTATAGGCGGGCATGTTTCCTTGCGCAACGTAAAAGTTACGTGCACACATTTCTGCTCGTTAACTTTAATACGCCATTGTTTGAGCCAATTTTGCAATTTGGATATATACCCTTGTAAATTGCGGGAAGCTTCCACAGGATTTTCGTGAACGCTTAGAAAAGCTGTATCATCGGCAAATGTTGATGTATGAATGTTACTGCTTAACGGTAAGTCAGAGGCATATATTAAATAAATTAATGGACCGAAGATACTCCCTTGGGGAACTCCGGCTTCGATCGACTGCGGTGGGCTTAAAAAATTGCCTTCCCTAACTACAAATTTTCGTTCAATTAAATAGCTTATTAAAAGCCTAATAATGTTTGCGGGTAGATTTTGTGTTAATTTATGTATAAGACCTTCGTGCCATACTTTATCGAAAGCTTGAGAAACATCTATAAAGAGCGCAGAGCAATATTTCTTCTTTTCGAAAGTGTCTCTGATAACATTCACAAGTCTGTGAGTTTGTTCAATTGTGCTGTGTTGTCTGCGAAAACCGAATTGATGGTCTGGAATGCATCCACTTCTAGTCACTATAGGCATCAGCTTGCTCATATACAGCTTTTCAAATAGTTTTGAAATGTTGGGCAATAGACTAATAGGCCGATAGGATTCAACCTTCGTATGATCCTTGCCGGGCTTTGGTATCATAATAATCATCGAAACCTTCCATTCTGCAGGATAGTATTGCAGCCGTAGAATACCATTAAAAATGAATAGTATTATTCTTTTAGCAATATAACGCAATTCTTGAAGCATTATATTGTTTATTTTAGCGACTCCTGGGGCTTTTTTGGTGTTAAGACTAGTAATGGCCTTTTCAATCTCCACAATGTTAAATCTTAACGGTATTTCTGGTAAAGAGATGACTGGTGGCAGTTCAACAATATCAGTAGAAATATTCGGTGTAAATACTTTTTCTAAGTGCTTAACAAAAAGAGCACCTTTTTCAGCATCAGTTCTTGCCCAGTCACCATTCGAATCTCGTAACGGAGGTTTGCAAATCACTGGCCTTTTAAGTCCTCTGGCTGCACGCCATAGCGAATAATCTGTTTGTGGTGTTGCATCGAGTTCTTGAAGAAATTTTTGCAGCGAAGCTGTTTTTTGTGTTTGTAAAACTTTTCTGAGCTGGTTGGTGCATTCTTTTAGCCTTAACTTTAGCTGGGGGGATCTGTAACGTTGCCATTCTCGTCGCGCTCTCCGTTTTTCAGTCAATAGCCTTTCTATATCTACAGAAGAAATGTTGTTGAATCTTACTTGTTGATTTGGTTGATTTGAAGAAGCATTAAGAGCAGCTTGATTAACATGTGCTTCAAACAACCTAATAGAATTTTCTATGTCAGTAGGTGTTCTCAACAGCATATTTTCCGTGCAATGAGCACTCAAATATTTTTTGTATTTCAGCCAGTTAATACGTGCAGATGTCAGCGGTAAATCGCATGTTGATGTTGCAGTTGTGTGTGAGTAAATAGTGATAATAGTAGGCGAGTGTTCTGAAGATAAATCCAATGATGCTTCAACTTCGATCATTTCGCTGGGCACACCTTTCATAACTCCAAAGTCGATAATATCAGGAATTTTTTGTCGATCCGTTGGCCAATATGTTGGCTGACCACTTGAAACTACATTAAAGCCCATTTTTGAAATTGTGTCAAACAGAACACGACCCTTGGGACTGATTAAACGTGAACCCCAAAATGTGTGTTTAGCATTGTAGTCGCCAGCTGCTAGAAAACGGGACCCCAGTGTTGTATAAAATGCGGTATATTGACTCTCTGAAATTGAAAACCTGGGAGGAGAATAAACAGATGATATCACAAGTTTTTGATAAAAATTTTCAATGCAGATGTTTGTTGCTTGAAGATAATCTTCACAAAATTCATTTAACAGGTAGTGTTTTATTCGCGTTTTTATTAGAATTCCCGAGCCACCACAAGCTCTACCTCGAGGATCGTTGGTGTCGTAGAAATTATATCCACTAATTCTAAAATAGCTTCGAGACGTCAAATGAGTTTCTGAGATAAGCATAACATCGATTTGTTTATCCAGAAGAAAATATTCAATTTCATTTTTGTGTTGGCAGATGCCGTTTGCGTTCCAAAAACAGATTTTCAAGTTCATGGTTTGCTTAATACAGCCTGCAACAAGGTAGACTGCATTTTCAACATTTCCTGCATCATACAGGACATGTTGAGAGTGAATGTATTTACTGTTTGTATAAGGATCTCTATTGAGGCTTCAATACGGCTAAAATTAGACCCTGGAGCTTCGCTTACTGGTACCGGTTTTTGCGCTGTATTGTGGTTACTTTTTAAAATGTTAGCGTATGAAAATTTATTATTAGGTTGTTGCTGAGCAATAGTCGCGTTTGATTTCAATACGTTTGAATATTGTTGCTGACTGGTAGACGGTTGAGGTAACTGAGGGTAGCTTAAAAGTGTGATAGGCTGAGCGGGGATAATATTTTCTTTTTTGTGCGAGGAGCGTTTAAAAAACGAGTAAAGAGGGCAGCCTCTATAGTTGGCAGTGTGATTTCCGCCGCAATTGCCACATTTTTTCGCCTTGGGATCGACTTTTGTTTTGTCACAGTTAGCGGTACTGTGTAGCTCACCACATACAACGCAGACTGTAGGCAACTTGCAATAAGTTTTCGTGTGCCCAAATTCTTGGCAGTTCAGGCATTGGATAGGTCCAGCTCTTTTATGTGGCTGCTCAACGGTAACTCTCCGGTGTAACAAATACTTTAGATCATAGATTGGATGGGATTCAGTTTTTTTTTATCTTTATGTCACCTGGCTGTAACTCGACTCTAAATATTGGTTGGGGGATTTTTTTCTCTATTTTTGATGTTTGAAACATTTTTCACCTTGAATCCACTATTTTCAAGGCCAGACTTGACCTCTTCTGGATCCACACTAGAATCTATACCTTTTATTACAACGGTTAGACCTTTAGCACTCTTAAGCTGATATGTATAAAAATTTTTATTTTTAGTCTCAAAGTCTGAGACTATTTTTCTGTAATTATTTTCTTTAGATACCTGAATTTTTGTTTCATTAATTTTCCCACGCTTGATTGGAGTTACGTAAAACTCATTTTCTCCAATTAACGAGATAAGGCTTTTTACCAGAAGGCTGGAGTTCTGTTCTCTTAAATAAATCGGTGGTGGTTTACTCAAACTTGTATTAGTTGTGTCTTCATCACCTTGTTCCGTTAAAATCGCGAAACGATTTTCGAATGTTATAATATTTTTTCCATCTTTAGGAACTTTTGCCGTTGACGCAATTTGAGCAGATTTGGGACTTCTTCCCCTTTTTAACACAGTTATGTATCTATCCATACCTGTTTGAATTTTATTATCACTATTTTCACTTACTTTATCCATAATTTTATTCATTTTGTGCACGTTGGTCACCTGGGTATTTATTGTTTGTTTGTTTGCTTGTACAGCTAAGCTGACAAGTTTGCTAATAGGTGCAATTGTTGTTGTTTCTTGATCACTATTTAACATGTATGGAGAGCATGATCGCGCACGAATAGTTGTGTTTTGTGTAGAATTCAGGTTTGTGCTTAATTCAATTTTTTTATTGTCGTCATCAGAAACAAAAGTTAAATAAGCATTTCTACTGCTTGTGGGTTTATTGTTGTTGTTGTTGCCAGAAGATGAACTCATTTAGAGTTCTCTTGTTTTTTTCACTTATAAGAGTTTGTGTATTCAAATATTTATGTATACACAAGCAAAAAAAAATAAAATAAAACCAGTATAATAACTGTTTAATAAATGTTTTGTTTTTGTATTTTTTGTGACTTTAAATTTTTGATAATTTTAATATTCAGTTGCGACGATTATAAAACGCGTCTGTACACTGCGAGAGTTGAAACTGAATAAAATAATTAAAATTTTTTTAAAACATTAAGTCTTGAGTATCGAATAAATGTCAAATTTTGTAAAAATGTACATGTTTTTCCTTCTGGAACGATTCACATCATAAGCGAATGTAAACAATCGATCGTTTTGCTTGTTTGTAATGCAAATAAGGGGCTGTGCACATATTACGTAACGCTGTTTTCAGAGGTTTTAGTGTTAAGTAATATGTGCACAGCCGCTAATATTTTTAATATATTATCATATTAAATCGTTGAAAGCTAAGATTACATCTGCTGTCGGCGTTCTATATACATAAGTTAAAAAGAAAATTAAATGTATGTGGGTGTAGATTGGAAACCACAAAACAAAGATTAGAATATGCAGGGAGTTTAAACTTTAACAACTTGCCAAGTAACTTGGAAGTTTGCAACGTTTATCAATATTTAAAACAAATATAAAAAACTTTCTCTTCCAGAACTTAGAAATGCTTCTTTGAAAAAAAAAACTCATATGTATATATTTTATAGTAATGTAGTATTATTAAATTTTTAATTAAAAATTATTATACATTTGTATAACATCAAAAATATATTTCTCTAGTTTTTCCAACTTGTCTCTTCAAGTATGTTATATTAATTTCAATAATAAAAAAAAAATTTAACTGCAGTATAAGAAAAATTCTGGTTACTGCTGTTTCTTTAATTACGAGCAAATGTTTGGAATTTCTCTTTATTTAAACTAATATTTATTTATTATCCCAAATAATAATAAATGCCTCAATTTGGATTTTATTTTGCCTTATAAATACTTTTATTGTCATCCAATAGCATAAGGTTAGGTTAGGTTAGGTTAGCAGGCTGCTGGTAAAGGGAAGATTAGATTAGATTCCAGCTCACTTGGGTCCTGATATGGTCCCATTGTGCTACCTGTAATGAAGACGAGTGATGGTGGAAAGGAGATTAGAAGAGTCGGAAGAAGAGTAGATGAGGGAAGACCATAGAGGAGCAAGAGAAGACTAGAAACAGAAACAGGTGGGAAAAACCAAAGCAAGGGGTTGTCTTGCAGAACAGCCAGGATGTCGAGCCCCCTATTGGGCGAACCATCCACTGCTCCTGATGAAGGAGCTAAGACAACCGAGTTCCGTATTTGAGAGCTCGGAGAGGGTACTGAAGGATCTCCTGCCTAGAGAGCGGAGGCGGTGATCCTCCATAGCTGGGCGGAGGCATAGAAGGTGTGCGATGCTTTCTTCTTCTTCCTCGACATTGCAGCTGGAGCAATACTCATTGTATGGTAGATCCATGCGTCTGGCATGGGTTCAGAAGGTGCAGTGTCCCGTGACCGTGGCCACAAGATTGCGCAATTGCGTTTTTGGAAAGTTCAGCAGATTTTTGGTTCTGTTGATATCTATGCAACGCCATAGGGTCCTTGCTGTGGTACAGGATGGTTCATTAAACCATCTTGTTTGTGCGTTTTGCATAAGGGCTTTCTCGATTCGCCTCCAGCAGGCCGAGAGCGGAAGACCACAGAAGTTGTCAATTTCAGCGGACTCTAACTCTGTACCTCTCCCTGCCAGATTGTCAACGATGAGATTGCCTGTGCTTTCTCCATGTCCCCACATCCAAATAAGGGTAACACTAGAACAATTAGCCACTGTATTAAGTGATTTCCTGCATTCCAGGGTAAGGAGGGATTTTATGTACACACCCGAAATTGCTATTATTGCAGGTTTGCTGTCGGTTATAATTTGAATAACTCTATTTGTTAACCTATAGTACCGTAGCCAGTTTGTTGCCTTTTTGATGGCGGATATTTCAGCTTGTAAGATACTACATTCGTCCGGGAGTCTGAAGGAAACCCTGATCCCGAATTCTTCAATGTAGACACCCCCGCCAACCCTGGAGACCCGTTTGGAGCCATCCGTGGACACTCGTAGGGCCCCATGTGGTGTAGGCGGGAGGTCCTCCAATAGAGAGTAGTTAAATACTCTATAAAAGTAAGGTTTTGAAATGCAATAGTTGATGAGATCAGGGATGGTTCCCATGGTCTCTACAATGCTAGCGTGACCCCATGGTCGATATTTCCATGCGTCAGTTGTACTAAGTCGCACCGCAGTGCGTAGTGCTAGCTTCCTAGCCAACAGATCGACTGAAAGCCAGCCCAGCATAGCAAAAAGAGCCTTTGTGGGCGTAGTTCTAAGGGCACCAGTTATCATGTGTTATGATTCACAATTGAACTACCCTCCTACATTGCACTTATTTGTTAATGCAACAACAGTTCATTCACTTAAGTATTAATTGATTGTGCAATCGTCATTGCACTTATTTGTTAATGCAACAATAACAGTTCATTAACTTGAGTATTGTTTGCGTTGACAAATTGTGCAATGTTGCTCTTTCGCAATAGCCAAAATATTTGGGTCAGAATCAAATATGAAGAATTGCATATTCCCTTTGTGTAACTACTTTTAAGATAGTATAAATAGCTAGTGCTAAGTTATTTAGAGAGGAGAACGTTTGAACATGTAAAGAAGAAATAGTGTTAAAAATAAAACGAAGATAATAACAACATAACATTGGCGCAGCCGGTAACTTCAACAAAATTTCAACGGATTAAGTGTTAGTTTTCAACAGTACAGAATAGACAGCCTGATAAAAGACTAAATTCTAGCTACCTTCGGTCTGTCAAATCCTGCATTGATGAAAATATAGGACTTAATGCGCAACAGTACAGAATAGACAGCCTGATAAGAGACTAAATTCTAGCTACCTTCGGTCTGTCTAATACTGCATTGTTGAGGGTATAGGACTTAACAAGCTTCCATATCCTAACTATAAAAACATACATAATTTAAATAAACGGTTTTTTTTTTTCAAATAAGTAAAACGAGAAAGTTTCCGAATAATACTAATAATAAAAACGGTTCACTGCTACGTGTTTTTAAAAACGAGTGAAGAGATGACAAATTTAAGCCTGAAACTGGTAAGTACATTGTTATAGTTTTCTTTATTATATGAATGGACAGGCCACAGAGGAGCACAGACGATTTAGTTGCAAAGTTAGAGACATACAATTTTGAGGTAGACAGCTTACGAGTTCTAGCATGGGCAGAACTTGCTAATTTGAAGTCAGACAAGAGCTCTACAAGCGTGCATAGGGAGATCGTGAGGAAAAGGAGATTGACAAAGTTAGAGGAAGTAGGATACATATTACAAGTGTTGTTGGAGATTAATGAAGAACAATCAGACGAATTTTCAACAAGGGTAACCGAATTAGAGGAAACAAAAGAATTACTTGAAAATCATAGCAAAAAAATACGTGAACAACTAAGCTACACAGAAAATTTACTCGAAGAAGTAGTCAAAGAAAATACGGAACTAGTTAGTCAATTAAAACAAAAAGAGTTAAGTGAAAGGGAGTTTAAGAAGCAACTGAAAAAACAACAGCTGACAGAAACACAGGACGACACGGTTCAAAGACTGCAAATAGCGCTGGAAAACGCCCGGCACGAGCTAAATACAATACATAGGTTTAGGTCACCAACACCATCGTTACACGAGGAGTTATCAGAAGCAGTAGATACGAAAATTCCTTCAATAATTATAACTCAGGACCAAGAAGGAGTAGTAGACGGAGTAGGAACTTATAGGGAGGAGGCAGTTGCTCTAGAGTTATTAGATAAAACTAAAGTAATTTTGACTAACGCAAAAAAGGCAGGCAGTAGGGGCTACACGGCCGAAACTAGAGCAAGAAAATTAGAAGATCTTGAAAGAAACAAAGCGGAATTTAATAGATTAGACAAAACGAAAATATCCGACGTTGGAATTATTGGGGAATTTTATGAATTAATATCACAAACAAAAAATTATTTGCAAAAGCAAACATCTTCACCAAGACAAGTATTAAATAGGGAAAATATAGGACAGCAAACAATCAGGATGCCAACTTTATCGGAAATTACTAAAATAGTTAATAACATAGTACCGACATTTTTTGGCACTGATGGACCCGATTTATCGTCTGAGGTCTTTAGATATATCCAAGGATGTAAAATGGTAGAAAGAGAAATTTTGTCGGGAGAGGATAGTAGCGCACGGGATAATGTCATCGAATGCCTAAAACTACGGCTTATGGGTATGGCATATTCTAGAATATCGCAACAGAAGTTTGAATCTGTGGATGCATTGTGTAATGCCATCAAAAAAGCATATTTGAAGAAGAAAAGCCTGGACCAGATCAGAGAGCTGATATTAGGATGTAGGCAGAGCATCAGAGAACCAGCCAGTGGATTCGGAGACCGTATTGAGGTCATGCTCAATGACGCGATCAGCACAATAAAGGAAGAATGGTCAGCAGACAGTGTTGAGGTTATGATAAAGGACTTCAAACGAATAGCTGTGAAAAGCTTTATTAAAGGGCTTAGAGATCAAACTCTCAGAGCAAGGTTTATTGGACAAGAAAGACAGGAACTGAGAACTCTTATAGCCATAGTAGAAGAAGCGGAAGAGTTGTTCGGAGAAAACCCAGGCACGATCAACACAGTGTTGGAGTCAACCCCATGTAGTTTTTGCAACAAAAAGGGACATGAGAGGTTAAATTGTAGGGAGCGATTAAATGCACCTTATTGCATTAACTGTGGGAAATATGGCCATGAAGTAGGTCCTCAGTGCGGCGATAGGGAAAAGTTTTACAACACTTGCACTTACTGCAGAAATAAAGGGCACACCTTTGACAACTGTAGTAGGAGGTTGTCATCGCTCTACTGTAGAACTTGTGGGACAAACGGCCACATCGAAAATCAGTTTTGTAGTTCACGGCAGCCCGAAAGGATGAACCAGAGGCAAAGAGATAAGTCCAATGATACGGGCCAAGCACAGCAAAGATATAGAAACGGAAATATACCACAACACTCTAAGGGACCTCCACAGATGAGATGCTACAAATGCAATCAAACAGGGCATTTTGCACGTGCCTGTCGGAGTGGATTTAGCGCAAGTAATGAACCAAATGACAGGAATTTTACAAATGATAAGAAGGTAAGAAATAAGGAAAATAATACTGGTAACATTTCGGGAAACTTTATTCGGCCCAGCTACAGCCAATAGCCGGGAAACCGAAAAAAAAGGACGAACTTAATTGGCAACAAGATAACAAGAGCAGAATATGTGAGGGCAATGAGAATGAGTGTGAGGAATTAATAGATACGGTGAAATATAAAAGGGATGTGAAGGGGTTAACGGATAATATTGTTAAAGAGGCGCAAAAGGTGAAAGTGGAAACAGAGGAAGTCAGGAAGTCAGGTAGTGACTCTGAAGAAGACGTACCTGTGCGAATAACGCATAAAGCAGTAGTACATAGGGAAAGTGAGGAGGATACCCCTAATAATCCTGGGCATGCATTTCATAGGAAAAATGCATCGGTAGAAGAGTGCACAGGAATTGTTCTGGGGAAAATTTCACAGCATATAAATATTAGCAACAATGATGTAGCATCAGCGGATACAATTTTCATTACTATTCCTTGCATAGAAGCCAAGGAAGGGAAACTCGTATTGCTTGTAGATACTGGAGCGGATTCCAGTATAATAAACGAAGAAGCAATGAAGGCTTACCCTAACAAGAATTTCAGGGAAACAAAAACACTGAAGGGCGCATTTGGAGGAAACGCCACGACATTATTTTCTATGACGTTGGACATACACGCTAGAGAAAATATACAGTGGGATTTCGGTGTAGTATCCCATCACAGCAAATTCCCAGGGGATGGCATTCTCGGAAGGGACAACATTTGGAATAAGAGTATAATAAACTCAGTTAATGGGACGTTGAAGCTGTTCAATGAAAACAACCAATGTATAAAAACCTTCAAACTTCACAATGGAATGACCGATTTTACAACTTTAAATCAGAGAAAGTTGAGTGTCGGCGGAAGAACGGTGACCAAAGTACCAGTCAGAATAAAAACAAAGGACAGGACAGTCGTTGTCCACAAACAAGAAATTTTTCCAGGAGTTTATGTTGGAAATACTGTGGTCAACATTAAAAATGGAGGCACAGCAGTACCCATACTGAACGCAACCGAGAAAGATATCCCATGGAGGAAGGAAATCCTCCTCAACCACTATACGCTGTATGGAGGAACACATCAACACACATTGTCATTGGCAAAACAAGAGGAAAGAATAAGATGTCTAAAAACCAACATTAGGACGGAAATGAATTGGAAAAAGAGAAGAAGGAAAAACTCACCACAAAATCGACACTGGAGCAGTGTTGTAATACCATGCCTCTCATGGTCTTAAGGTCTTCAATGGCTGAAATAGAAAAAAAAAATACATATTTATACAGGTCTAATATAAGGAATAACGGAACTTAACATGCCGTAGGGAATTTTTTTTTATTTACCCCTCGTTTGTAATTTCCAATTACTTTTATAGGTTGGCGTCAAGGATCTGAAAGAAGCAAAATAATTAGTAAAAGGGAAAGGTTAAAAAAAGGATGGAACGCTACTTACACGGTATCACCTTCTAATCGACCAACGGATACTTTTCTAAAAATAAAATTAAGCAAACAGATATTTCGAACTCACGACCCAAATCTGCATCAATTGATAGACGCTTGCTGTCTAGAGTCATGAGGAAATGGTCGAAAAGGAATGTAGGGGACAGAGGCAGTACTAACTCAAACATCAACAACACAGTCCAGTCGTTTCTGCAGGACATGGAGGAAAAATGGACAAAAGGCAAGTATATGAGGAAAGATATAGAGATGAACGACATAACCTACCGATTGACTGTTGACAGACACGGTACAGGAACGGTAAGGCTATTATAAACTTTTATGGGCGCCTAAAAAAAACAAAAAGAAAAATATGAAAATTTTTTCTGTTTTTGACAGAAATACAGCATTTTATGCTGAGATTATCTAAAAAAAGTAGAAAGGGTTTACCGTGACTGTTATCATTGAACTTTAATTTTTTTTAAGAAATTGTAATAATTATTTAATTGTAATTATTATTTAAATTTTTAAATGCTTTAAAATCACGGATTTGATTTGAATTTCAGTAATTTTTTTCATTTAGTGAAAAACTTTAATTTTGAAAGTTCAAATAATATCATACGAACAGATAGACACAATGATAAAATAAAACCCACACAGTAACTTAGTTTTCCATTGCAAATAAAAGTCAATTACAGGGAAAATTTTATTCGAAAGTTGATAACAGCAATTAAATTAAAAGAACCGAAAAAAAAACCCAATTCGAAGCAGCATTTATATTATAGATTTTCTTAAACATTTCTCTTTAGTTTTTTTATTTGGGAAATTTTTACTAAAATGTATAAATATTTAAAACAAAAAAATTCATTGTATTAAACTTGTATTGTATCATTAAACTTTAATTGTTTGTAATAATCTGCGTCCAAATTTAAAAAGAAAAAAAGAAAAAAAAAACGGAATGAAGTCGCGTCATATATTTTGCAAAAACTGCGAATTTAAACATATAATTTAACTACTGAATTATTTCTGCAACAACAGAAAAGAAAAATTTTTTTTAACCGCATATGCATACAATTGTGAAATTTGAAACAATTTAAAAAACGTCATACAATGTTTACAAAGCTGGCTTCATTTGCACAGACATCAGGCTTTGTTTGTTTTTGCAACTGAAGCAAAAATTTCTACGAGTTTTCTTAAGATAGGTCAGTTACATATGAGTTCACTGAAAAAAAAAAAAAAAAAAAAAAAGAAGAAATATATATATATTACAAAGCAATAATGGTATTTTTGATAAAATGCATAATCAGGGATATTAAAATAAGAAAGTAAACAATTAGTCACAGCTATATTCAAATAAATTAATAAATAATATTAAAAACTAATTCCAAGAAATGAGAAAAATCATTCTTAAATTTAATTCTAAATAATTTGTAAAAGGGTTTATGAACTAGAAAATATACAATACATACTATGTATATGTAAACAAAATAAAAAAAAACCCTTCCAATAATAGTTCAAGAAAAAAAAAATAAAACTATTAAATTAAAAGAAAATGAAAATGAAAAATTTTGTAGTAATTAAAATTTTATTAAATTTTCATTTTTCAGTAAAGTAATACATATAAAGAAAGAGTTTGTTGTAATTTTTACAGACTTAACTAGTTTTTTTTAATTGTAATTTAATCCTTTATTGAAATTAGTGTAACGTAGGAATAAGGAAATAAAAAGTTTTTGAAAAAATTATATAATCACCTAATATTAAAACACTTGTATAAGCAAATATTAAAAGACATGTAAACAACAAATAAACTAAGTAAAATCTATATTGAAAAGGAGAAAATAAAAAATTTTTTAATATTAATAATATAAATAAACAAAGAAATAAAATAAAGGAAGACACACACCAAAAGGACGACATCAAAGATTGCGTAGCCAGCCTAAGAGGATGGATAAGGTTGTTAAGGAGGAGAGGGAAGTTGCGGAAACAAAGAACAAAGTGGAAGATATGGATATGCAGAAAAAAGAAGTGGGGTCGATGAAAGTATTACGGCCGCGGAGTATCTAAAAGAAGATAAGAAAGGGAAAACTGAAGAACGTTAAAGAAAACCATGGAGAATATAAAAGATCATGAAGAAATGTCAGAACCCGAAACAGCCACAGTAGGGGAAAAACACGAATAAGTTACAAAGAGTAGCCTACTAAACATTTTTTTTTAAACAAGGTCATTACAAAAAGAAGAAGAAATGGACTCTTCGGAATCAGTGGTATCAAAATAAGAAATCGAAAAAGACGAGATTGAAAAAAGTGGCTGAAAAGAATTACGAAAACAAATAAATAAATATGAAAAGCAAAATGATAAAGAAATATAACGAGAATAACATTCAAGAAATCAAAAGGATAAAACAAAAAGAAGAAAAAAAAAAGAGGAGAAGAAACAAGAAATAATATAAGTCATTTCACAAAAAATCGGATGACACAAAGGATAAAAACAAAAACAATATAATTGGAGTAGAGAAAATTTTGAGGAAATAGAAGACTGCACAGAAGACATGAAGAAGAGACCACCAGCAGCAAAACTACACCAACGATATCAACCATTATGTTTGGACGTTTCCAACTGCAACTAACTTCTCACCCTAACCAACCTCACAACAATAGTAGCAGACATAAGAGATTTTTAACAACATACCCAACTACATCAACGACAACCAATAACCAATGATGATTTTCTCAGACTCGTTATCAACCGTAATGCAGAAGTCTATTTATATTAATTTATTAAACTAGAAATAATTTGCAAAACAATTGTCAGTAACTATTTATAAATGATTCTGTCCCAAATAGCTGAAAATTTTCCTAACTGAAAACATTTATATCTAGATGTTTTCTTCCGCAAAGGGGGGAGGGATGTTATGATTCACAATTGAACTACCCTCCTACATTGCACTTATTTGTTAATGCAACAATAACAGTTCATTAACTTGAGTATTGTTTGCGTTGACAAATTGTGCAATGTTGCTCTTTCGCAATAGCCAAAATATTTGGGTCAGAATCAAATATGAAGAATTGCATATTCCCTTTGTGTAACTACTTTTAAGATAGTATAAATAGCTAGTGCTAAGTTATTTAGAGAGGAGAACGTTTGAACATGTAAAGAAGAAATAGTGTTAAAAATAAAACGAAGATAATAACAACATAACACATGATTGCCATTAAGCGGAGAGTTCTCTCAATTCGCTGTCGGTTTATTGCTAAGTCCAGTGCTTTCCACCAGATTGTTACACCATAGAAAAGAGTTGGTTTGATGACCGTTTCAAATATCCAATTAATCCCCTTGGGACTTATGCCCCAGGTAGGACCAATGGCTTTCTTGCAAACATATAATGCCACTACGGCTTTTGTTGCACGAGCATGAAGATTGTCTCCCCATGTTAATTTATTATCAATGATAATGTCTAAGAATTTGCTTTATCCGATAGGGCTAGTGTAGTGCCATTTATTTTGGGTAGAGTGAAGGTGGGAATTTTGTATCTTCTAGTGAAAAGCACTAGTTCCGTTTTGGTTGGGTTGACGCTGAGGCCGTTCTGTGAACACCATTTGCAGACCTCGCTGAGTGTATCTTCCAGCCTGTGCGTAATTATGTCAAGATGGAAGCCCGGGATAGCCACTGCCACATCATTTGCATATGCAACAGTATTGACGCACATGGACTCCAGTTTTCTAAGCAGAAAGTTTGTTGCCACATTCCATAGCAGAGGGGATAGGACTCCACCTTGTGGCGTACCCTTGCGGGCGTACCTGGTAATGCGTGCTTCCCCCATGGTAGATGTGATGGCTCTGCGTTCAAGCAAATTCTTGATGAATTGACATAGTGACTGGTCTATTCCTAGCTCTGTGAGAGCTTGGGTAATAGCATCCGAGTTGATATTGTTAAAGGCACCCTCAATGTCCATGAGGGCCGCTAGAGTATAATTCTTATGCTCAAGTGACCCTTCAATGTGACCTACGAGCGAATGTAACGCCGTTTCAACCGATTTGCCTTTGGTGTAGGCGTGTTGATTGGCTGATAAAAGATTTCTGTCGATTGTTATAGTTCTAATATGAACGTCGATCAGAGTTTCTAAAGTCTTTAAAAGAAAAGATGTAAGGCTGATAGGTCTAAAGTCCTTTGCCTTTGAGTGCGATGCTTTTCCCCCTTTTGGGATGAAAATTACATCGCATTTGGGCCATTGTTGCGGAATATGGGACCAGTCAAGACATGATCTGTATATTATGAGCAGCCAGGGTGTAACAAGGTCTAAATTGTGTTGTAGATCTGCGGGAATGATTCCGTCCGGACCAGGTGATTTGTACGGATGGAAACTTTTAATAGCCCAGTGAAGTCTGTCAGTAGTTATTGCTACGTTCGTCATACTCCGGGCAGGAGGGGAAGTGTTTTGTACCTCCATAAAAGGGGAGCAGCCCGGAAAGTGAGTTTCCATTAGGGCTTCTAGGGACTTCAAGGAGTTAGTAGTCCATTTGCCATCTAGTTTCTGGATGAATCCAGGTACGGATGGTTGTTTGGCCAGAATTTTGCGCAGCCTGTTAGTGTCGGAGAGGGATTCCACATTTCCGCAGAAATCTTTCCAAGACTTACGTTTTGCGTTTCTAACCTGATTTTTTAATTTATTCAATGGGGCTTTGTAAAGAGCCCAGTTACCTGTTCTTTTTGCCCCATTAAAGAGTCTGCGGCAGCTCCTGCGAGACTCTTCTAGACTGACATACCACCAAGGTGGTTTGCTATTTTTGCGTTGTGTGGAAGATTTGCAAGAGATTCTTGTTGCTTCCTTAAAAGCGTTAGTTAGATTATTGACAGCTATTTCTATATCAGCTAAGTGTGATGTCTAGTACCTCTTGTCTGTTTGAGACTACAAAAGTTGGTTCTGAACCTCGATTCAGCACTACTAAGTTTTTATCAAAAATGAAGTCGAATAGACACTCACCTCTTTCGTTGGTATTTGAGCTACCCCAGATGTGGTGATGTGCATGAGCGTCCACACCCAACAGGATTGGTATGCCTTTCAAGTTGGCATTGTGTGCCATTTTGTGGACCAGATTGTGTGGTGGTTGGTCCGCATGATCATGCGCCATGTAGCAGGATAGGATCCATATGGTGGATCCTCCTGTCTCCTTCCGCCCCAAAAACCTTGACCACCTTCCAATCACTGGTTGGTAGGTCAGGGTTCGCACGACGGAAGATGCCTAGGATAGCCTCTGGGTCATGCGGCTCTGCCGGAATGGTCGCAACTGCTCTCGGTCTACGAGGAATTTCGTTTACCGGGACCAGTTCCAACCTCGCGCCAGGCCACACCTCGCCAAGAGACTCGATCACAAGCTTGAGTTTGGTGACCGACCTCTCGTCCGTGCAAGAAACCAGTTTAACACGGCCCTGGACCCAGCCAGCGTCCGTGAATTCAGGCGAGCTTTCTTGGACCTCGCTGGTATTGAGCAGGTAGACGTCAAGCAGCTTTTGACAGATCAATCCCCATTGAGCATGGTCGATTGATCCGTCGCTGTTGCTGCGATCCAGAACAGCTCTTATCAGCGGATTTTTTGCAACCTCGCTGTAAGACCTGTTCGTGATTTTGCCGTCTCCTTGTCTCGGTTTTTTATTTTGTGGCTGCATCTGCTGCTGAGACGAATCCTCTCCTGATCTTTGTCTTTTAGGGCCAAAACTTGAAGCCGGTTTGGCAGTGCCCTCAGGAGAAGATCCGTCTACAGTAGCCAGATGTGTCTTGGCCCAAGCTAGCGAGAATTTCTCCTCGCTAGTGAGTTCCACCGCCGCTTTATTGCCCAACCGCTCGATATATCGTCGAGTGGCCCGAGTCTCGGAAATGGCTTTACGGGACGAGAACTTCCTGTCTCGTGAACTTGTCGAGGCGGATACATCAGGCACAGTTGGCTTCGCTACAACCGGCGTATCCGCTTCGATGCCCACGACCCGAGGTCTGCCGCAAGACCACCTAAGGGTGTGAAATTGCACCGACCCTACGTCGTGCAGCAACCCCTCAGCAAGAACTCATTCAGGGGTTGCTGGGTGATGACCCTCCCTCATGACCACACTCGTACCAAGCACCAGCATGAGCTGCCTGCTTGAGACGAGTATCCTCATGTTTCGTTAGGATGATCTAAAAGCACCTGGGACCTCGGCCTGGCATAATACCACGTGTACCCCTGGTGTGCTGAGCACACGTAGTATGAGGCCCGACCCGAGTCATGCCGTTGACTTATCAACCGTTTGTTGTTTAATAAGCCATTCACATTTCTCTACCACTATCCGCCACCTGGGGACGCGCCCGATGGGAGACTACCACCTCTCCAAACGGGATCCAATAGCATTCTAATTGTATAAATTGTGTAAAAATAGAATTTTTCATTCTAATTGTTTAAATTTTGTAGCAAAATAAAAAAAAATCATATCTACTATAAATTATTTGTGTGGTTTGTATAAAATATTATTTAAATTCTCAAATGATTTTCGAAAGAAAAGAAATTTTAAGCTTTTCGAAAGGATATATTGAAATCTACCGGTGATTTGATAAAGCTGCAATGAAATGCAGAAATTGCAATTGAAAATTTTAATTACATTTTATCAAAAATTAAAAGCTATATAACAAGAAAAGACTCTGTGATGAGATGTGCAATAACTCCTGCAGAGAAATTAGCTACCACACTCCGATACTTGGCCACTGGAGAGTCCTACAGAAGCATATACAAACAAACCAGGTTGTGAGGCAATTTGGAAGAATTTTAAAGATAAATTTTTAAAGGTACTTATATTTGTTTAATTTTAATTGTTTGATAACAATTAGTAAAGGAAAATACAAATGGTTTTTAAAATTAATTATTTTATTAACATAAAAAAATCCATTACTTCTTATTCAGTACATAAATTAAAAGTACAGTATTTAAATATAAATTAACATAACACAATCCATTAAAAGAATAAATAAAAAAGGTTTTTAAAATTAATTTGTTGATAAATCTTCTTGATCAAAAGTCCTCATCTTCCAATATACGATATAGCGATTGTTGCAGTATGTCATGTGTCCAGACTGATGGTGATGATTGGGTGGAACATTCCGGAGTCAGTTGGTAGTCTGATGGTGATGGACGACTTGGATTAATGAGTACAAATGATGATCCTGGCGATGGTGCGAAGATTCAACCGGATGGTTGAGGTTGTGCAGCTTGCGCATCTTCAAGGGACGATTTTCTTAATATTTGCTGAACGATAGGCAACGATAGGTGAATGAGAAGCCATAGCTGACAATTTCGTAATTAAGTGGCAATTTCCGCATTGTCTAGGCGCACTTGATGGCAAGTACGCTCTTTTCAAATCTCGTCGATCAGATGCACGGTTGCCAGATTTTACGATCTATCGTCATTTTGACGATTTAAGATGCCAAAAAAGGCAGTTTGACGACGTGACTATTTTGGATATAAATTTGACGATTTTTAAACAATTATAAGTTGGCAGCGTTCTACAGAACATTAACACTACCATGATGTAATAAAAAAGGTGTCAGCGCTACGAAAACTGAATATTTTTTGCTCTACTTATTAGGTCGCTTCAAATGTCAAAGAGCAGTTTTTCTGGTAATATATTGTGGAGCATTCTATAACTACAAAAACGTTGGCTCTTACATTACAACAACATATAGCTTACATCTTCAATTTCAACAGTCGGCTAAATAGGCCTTAAACCTCTTGATGTTCATAATTTATCAACTGTTATTAACATACATACATACATTTGTGTCAATATTTCAAAGCACGCCAAAAACTTGAACTTGAATAATTGAGATTGTTCCTATGTAAATACGTATGTATATTAAAATTGTTACACAAAATTTATGAAAATGGAAAGTGTGAGATCATTAAAAATTGTAGAAAGTTTTACGTACAACTGTGTGACCAAGTTTTATTGAGATTTGACTTTGAAGACAAATTCAAAGCATTAAGCTAAATTAATCCCTACAATCGTATAAAAGAAAATAACAATTCATTTAATGATATTCTTAAAGTATTTTCAGAATTTGTTAAAGAACGTGAAAGACAGGAAATTGAATCTGAGTTCCGACAAATTAAATTACTAAATTTAGAATAATTCTTCCCGGATACGGACATAAAACTTTTAGATTTTTGAAAAAAGATTTCAGTGATGAAAAAAAACTCGAGTCTTTTATTTCCCACGTTAATTAATTTTATTTACCACATTCTTCGGCAAATGCAGAAATAGTACTTAGCCAAGTTAATTCAATAAGACAAAAGTTAGAAATCGGTTACAGAAAGCTTCTTTGGAGGCAAGTTTATATACTAAAGATCATTTAAAATTAAACAAGTGTAATTGTTTTGACATGAAAGTAGTACCTGTTTTAATAAAACGGTTCAACTCCAACATATATGTTTAATTTTTTTTAATTTTTACAAATGTGTTGTAACATGAATAATACTATGTATCATCATTTTCAATTTAAACGAAAATTTTATCACTAATTTCTCTAAAAATTTAAAATTGCTAATATTTTGTGGATATTGTATGTAGGTATTATATTAAAAAATACACAAAACACCTGATTATACTTTGTTTCATCAGCTGATCTCTTTATTGATAAGAATTTACTTTATTTAATATAAAAACCCTCGAATTTTATTTGTTATGTTTTGTTAAATAAAATGAATCTTTTGTTTGAAAAAATTGTAACTGAATAATGTTTTAACAAAAACAATTTAAATTAGTCAGTCTAAAGTTCGTTTTCTTAAATTTAATTTTTAAATTAAATTATTATTTTTATTAATGTAGAAAAGAATTCTAGTAATTGAACAGACAAAGAAGAATATTGAAATAACATCATGATGCTATTTACCTCTTACTCCTGGCAAACACTGGCAACCGCGACAGATGCAATCAGCTAGTTAAAAATCCTCTTTCGTTAATTGAATCTGCTGAGTCACAAGAAAGTCTTTTCTCACTCTACAGTTCGTTTTTCATTTTAGGGGCTTGGAAGTTTATTGTTTTTCTTTTTCATTCGTAGGCGGCGGGCGACCACCGGGTATTTAGTTGATGCTTAGCGTACATAAAAGGTTTTCCAATAGGGATGATATGATTTTGAAGTGACGTTTCGGTAATTTGTGATATTTCAATATCTGTCATTTGTTTTTCATTGTATTCAGTAGTGTTTACAATTTCATCATGGAGACATTAGACAATTTCTTGTAGGGTTATTGGAAGTCATTGGTCTTTCGAAGTAAACCAGACTCTCTTCAAGCTTTACAAGTCAATATTGAACGTGCCATTTAAGACACACGACTTGATTTAGTGGAAAAAGTGCTCGAAAATTGAGTTCATCGAATTCGTTCCTGCAGAAGAAGTCGTGGATGGAATTTGAATGACGTTTTGATTGAATTGTATCGATTGTACTTCACATGATATAAAAAACTTTTGAATTTCCTTAACAATAATTGTGTTTTTTTAAGAAGTCATATCACTCTTACTGGAAAACCTTATATGTATAAATTTTATGTTTCTGATTTAGAGATATCTAAAAATTTTATATTTGCAAATGTTATGATTCTTAAACTAATTGGTTTATAATCATGAAGTTTCTCTAATATCTAAATTGCTAAAAAGAAAAGTAAAATACAATAGCTAAGTTTTTACAAATGAAAAGTGTGTTTTAATAATTCAAGTTGCCAGTTTTTATGTTTCACGGAGTAACTTCTTGTCTTGCTATCAAACTGTGTCATGAAATGAAAAATATATGAATGCATAAATATTAAAGCTCCAGTATCCTGTAAAATGTCGCTATGTGTGGTCTTGCAAAATGCGGCTGTAGCCCTGTTGAAATCTTCTTTAAATTATCTTAAAGTATGACGTTTCTTTGATAAAATTCAAATTGTTTTTTTTTTCTTTACATTTGCAATATTGTTGTTGTATTTGTTGCTGCAGCAATTAGTGCATTACCATAAATTACGCTCCGCATGTAGATGTAAAAACAATAAAAATATTATTCAAACTTAAAAAATAATATTTATTATAACTACATTTTTTTATTATTCTTTTTGTAATATCCTTCAGGTTTTCAGATGGAGTGAGTAAACAAACACATGTGTTGTGTTTTTTTTTTTGCGTATGCAAAGTAGTGGTATTTAGTTCTTTGTTGTAGTACATGCCACGTTCAATGTTTTTGTTTAAAGAAACACAAAAAATGTTACATATTCTTGAGTTGGACAATACCAGTATTGCTTTAAGAATCTTAGAATACCAAGTGAAAAAATTGTATATTACATACCTACGTGAAAACATACGTACCTACAAACGTACGTGTGGATTTTTTTGCTTGACTTTAATAAGTGCTGGCTTTCTGCAATAATTTTCTGTTTCCGTGAACTAGTGGTTTAGTTTTATTTTCCAGTTTCAAAACTAGTGTTACTTTTTGATTTAGGTCTTGTTGACTTTTTATATTTTTATGATTTATGACTACCTATTCGGATTTGAAAATAAAGGCCAAAGAAGTTTGACTTGAAGCATGACGTGAATTAAGAGTTTAAGAGAATACCTTAAACAAGAAAAACCCTTATTTAGAACAATTCATTTAAAACACATTCGTAAATATATGGAGATCTTTTAAACTGCTTTAAAATTACTTTGGGATATTTTTTATAGATCACTTACTAAAATTGCAAGTAGCAGATTGTTATTCCGAAAAATATTTGACATAATGGCGTTTTTATTAATTTATTATATGGAAATACCATTTTTTTATGTCAATAACACTTGAATAGAACAAAATGTTATAAAATACATATTTGAAAATAAACTTCTACTGTACCACGTTTCTGTACCTTTCAAGATGTTCTCAGATTGAAAGAATATGTACGATGACACACTGAATATTAGTCTGATTTTTATAAGACCCACCCAGCAAACCTAATGAAACTACGATAAATTTAACCCTTATCCTGTATTTTATGCATGCGTCTTGTGACATTAGTGGATCAATTTAGCCCAATACAAAAATTCATATATATTGATTCTGATTATTTTTTTTACACTCATGACATGTAATAAAGGTTTCAGAATGAGTTTTACAAAAAATTTTGCATGCAGAACATTTATTAGAATTTATTGTGCTGTTGGATCGATTTGGACAAAAAAACAACGGGCCCTCTTTAAACTGCTTATTTTTATATGTAAGCTTTTGTCACTTTGAAAATTTTAACATACGATTAACATACGAAACTTTTAACAAACCTTGTGGCATATTCGATCTATGAGATATCTCTTCGTTTATTAGTTCCATACCTAAGTTTTTCAATTAAATACGTCGTTTAATCTTTTTATTTCGATTCCAGTCTGGATTAACACTTAAACACATTATGTGCGCATTGTATGCTGATATATCCAAAATTTTGTATAAAAGAGTCTGATTAGTCTATAAATTTGCAATGAAACCCGTTTGTGCAATTTTGATCCATTAATCAGGATAAGGTTTTAATTTGTTTCTTACTCATCCTGTTTTTCTTAGAATGATAATAAAGTTGTGGATGCGAGAAACTCTTAAATGTGTTGCAATGTTTGCTACACATAAAAAAATAGTCCCAAAAGTACATAAATCAATCACAAATGGTGCCAAAATGCGGGAAGTAGGAATTTTCTTGAATCTTAAAAAAAGATTAATTCAAATACGATTAATTAATTTTAAGATACCCTCAATAAAAAAAGACGTGTGGCACTCGGAGACTGCCGCGGTAAAGCTATTGTATAGCATTTTTTATCAACTTATGCATTTTCAATTTCAATTTCAGTTTTCTAGCTATACTGGAAGTGCCCCATACAAAAAAGGGCACCCTAGTTCCCCCCCTTACCTTAGTATCCTATGTCCTTCTCCTGGTTCTAAGCTACCTTTTTACCAATTTTCAGTCAAATGTGTTCAGCCGTTCTTGCGTTATAAATAGTGTAACTAACACGACTTTCTTTTATATACATATATAAAAATCCCCTCAAAAACCCAGAAAAAAGTGGCAACACTGGACGGGAATTCCCAAAAACTTGGACCACAAATCTCCTCAAAAGGTGGCAACACTGGAAATTTCAAAAATTTCCAAAGCGGCAACACTGTATAGTCATCATATATCAGTGATGGAAAAATGAAAAATTGAAATGGTACTGTCCGAAAACAAAAAGAGTACTTTTTCAACATTGTGGTACTTTTTGTGAAACATATATTTTTATTCAAAAATAAAATTAAAAATCCATTTTATAATAAAAAATATATTAAATGAAGAAAACATGGCAACTTGGTTGGCATAATTTTTCAACCAGGTTCAACCCCGCATTAGCAGAACAAAATCAATACATGTACATTAAAAAAACAAACGTGTGCAATATACACTAATAGACACATATATGTATGTATATTTTTACAATTTTATGCCAGATTATTTAGTCTCGTGTGTTTTCGAAAGAACAAAAGTTGTGCGAACTATAAATTAATCTCGTGTAAATTGGACCAATAACATTAAAGGGCACTATACGTTCGCCAAAATCACATCAAGCATTTAAAGTTGTAACAGTAAAAAATTGTTTGTATGTGTGGCACCGACGACGCTGGATGAAAAATCAAAAAATTTAGATATTGGGTATGCTTGATAGCAAGCATACGTACACGCGCTTGATGTCAATGACAACTTAGGCAAAAAACACACACTAACAACAACATGAATAACGAACTTGTGCATTACTTATGTTTTTGTTTTGAAGCCAATGTTGTCAATGATTATACAAATAACGCAGATTTCTAAACAGGGAACAAAGCAAAACAAAAAAGTAGTACTAAATTTGACGTGGGGGTACTTTTGTTGTGAAAAAGTACTGAAAATAGTACAAAAGCACTGCATTTTCCATCACTGTCATACAAAGACTATACAAAAAAGAAGTTTTCACTTCAAAAAACAAAAGACTTAAGAAACAAACTTAGTGCCAGGTTTTTTCGTTTCAAAAACAAATGACAGACTTTTTCCAGGTTTTTTCGTTTCATAAACAAAAGACTGAAGAAACAAACTTTTTAAAATTTCTTAATTCGGTCGCCTCAAAGCCCGCGATAGAAGCTATGCATTAGCTTAATAAAAAAAATAATCTTGTTTGATTTACGGCGGAAATAAACGGGTTTGGATTGGATTCAAGAAACCACCGTCAATATTATCATGCATCCGATTGAAAGCCGTAAACATATAAGTATGTTACCTAAAATCAATCCTTAAATTTGTGTATTTACGGCTATTTTCAACCTAAAAAAACAATTGTATTAATATTTTTTTTTTAAATTTAACTAAATTAATTTTTTAAATTAATAATTTCAATTGTCGGTATTGGACATAGAGTCATATATTTGAAAGAGATCTTCTTAGACAACTTACCCACATTATAATATTAAAATAGACAAATAAAAACCAAGAAAAAAAAATTTGTATTATCAATATTTTTTGTATGTTGGCTTTAATAATAAATAGTGTGATCCCTTTGGAACTTTTCATGGCTAAGCTTTTCTTGTATAATTTTTGGTAATATTTATTATAAATTTGTGTATTATTATGTTCGTTTATATACTTCTTGCCACATTTAAATAAAAATTACACAGTGGGACAAAAAAAAAATACCTGGGACGTCATACTACTTTTCTTGTAGGTTTTGTCGGTGGCACGAAATAAGCCCCAATGAAATAAGCCCCAAATCGAAAAATGAAATAAGCCCCAAAAAATTTTCAAATTTTTTGTTTGGGGTTTATTTCATTTTTTTTGGGGCTTATTTCATTTTTTAAAAATTTGGGGCTTATTTCATAAAATTTTTTGGGGCTTATTTCATTTTATTTGGGGCTTATTTCATATCCGTAAAATAGATCTAAAATCCTTAGGCCGGTTATGCAGAGAATGCTTTGAACGCGAAGCCGGTGTTCGATATACCATAGAGGATAAAATCCTTGCGTCCGGCCGTAGGCTGGTTATGCAGAGAATATTTTGAACGCGAAGCCGGTGTTCGATATACCATAGAGGATGAAATCCTTGTGTCCGGCCGTAGGCCGGTTATGCAGAGAATACTTTGAACAGGAAGCCGGTGTTCGATATACCATTGAGGATAAAATCCTTGCGCCCGGCCGTAGGCCGGTTATGCAGCGAATGCTTGGAACGCGAAGCCGGTGTTCGATATACCATAGATTATAAATTCCTTGCGCCCGGCCGTAGGCCGGTTATGCAGCGAATGCTTGGAACGCGAAGCCGGTGTTCGATATACCATAGAGAATAAATACCTTGCGCCCGGCCGTAGGCCGGTTATGCAGAGAATACTTTGAACGCGAAGCCGGTGTTCGATATACCATTGAGGATAAAATCCTTGCGCCCGGCCGTAGGCCGGTTATGCAGCGACTGCTTGGAACGCGAAGCCGGTGTTCGATATACCATAGAGAATAAATTCCTCGCGCCCGGCCGTAGGCCGGTTATGCAGCGAATGCTTGGAACGCGAAGCCGGTGTTCGATATACCATAGAGAATAAATACCTTGCGTCCGGCCGTAGGCCGGTTATGCAGAGAATACTTTGAACAGGAAGCCGGTGTTCGATATACCATAGAGGATAAAATCCTTGCGCCCGGCCATAGGCCGGTTATGCAGCGAATGCTTTGAACGCGAAGCCGGTGTTCGATATACCATAGAGAATAAATTCCTTGCGCCCGGCCGTAGGCCGGTTATGCAGAGAATACTTTGAACGCGAAGCCGATGTTCGATATACCATAGAGAATAAATACCTTGCGTCCGGCCATAGGCCGGTTATGCAGCGAATGCTTGGAACGCGAAGCCGGTGTTCGATATACCATAGAGGATGAAATCCTTGTGTCCGGCCGTAGGCCGGTTATGCAGAGAATACTTTGAACAGGAAGCCGGTGTTCGATATACCATTGAGGATAAAATCCTTGCGCCCGGCCGTAGGCCGGTTATGCAGCGAATGCTTGGAACGCGAAGCCGGTGTTCGATATACCATAGATTATAAATTCCTTGCGCCCGGCCGTAGGCCGGTTATGCAGCGAATGCTTGGAACGCGAAGCCGGTGTTCGATATACCATAGAGAATAAATACCTTGCGCCCGGCCGTAGGCCGGTTATGCAGAGAATACTTTGAACGCGAAGCCGGTGTTCGATATACCATTGAGGATAAAATCCTTGCGCCCGGCCGTAGGCCGGTTATGCAGCGACTGCTTGGAACGCGAAGCCGGTGTTCGATATACCATAGAGAATAAATTCCTCGCGCCCGGCCGTAGGCCGGTTATGCAGCGAATGCTTGGAACGCGAAGCCGGTGTTCGATATACCATAGAGAATAAATACCTTGCGTCCGGCCGTAGGCCGGTTATGCAGAGAATACTTTGAACAGGAAGCCGGTGTTCGATATACCATAGAGGATAAAATCCTTGCGCCCGGCCATAGGCCGGTTATGCAGCGAATGCTTTGAACGCGAAGCCGGTGTTCGATATACCATAGAGAATAAATTCCTTGCGCCCGGCCGTAGGCCGGTTATGCAGAGAATACTTTGAACGCGAAGCCGATGTTCGATATACCATAGAGAATAAATACCTTGCGTCCGGCCATAGGCCGGTTATGCAGCGAATGCTTGGAACGCGAAGCCGGTGTTCGATATACCATAGAGAATAAATTCCTTGCGCCCGGCCGTAGGCCGTTTATGCAGAGAATACTTTGAACGCGAAGCCGATGTTCGATATACCATAGAGGATAAAATCCTTGCGCCCGGCCGTAGGCCGGTTATGCAGCGAATTCTTGGAACGCGAAGCCGGTGTTCGATATACCATAGAGAATAAATACCTTGCGTCCGGCCGTAGGCCGGTTATGCAGAGACTACTTTGAACGCGAAGCCGATGTTCGATATACCATAGAGAATAAATACCTTGCGTCCGGCCGTAGGCCGGTTATGCAGAGAATACTTTGAACGCGAAGCCGATGTTCGATATACCATAGAGGATAAAATCCTTGCGCCCGGCCGTAGGCCGGTTATGCAGAGAATACTTTGAACGCGAAGCCGGTGTTCGATATACCATAGAGAATAAATTCCTTGCGCCCGGCCGTAGGCCGGTTATGCAGCGAATGCTTGGAACGCGAAGCCGGTGTTCGATATACCATAGAGAATAAATACCTTGCGTCCGGCCGTATGCCGGTTATGCAGAGAATACTTTGAACAGGAAGCCGTTGTTCGATATACCATAGAGGATAAAATCCTTGCGCCCGGCCGTAGGCCGGTTATGCAGCGAATGCTTGGAACGCGAAGCCGGTGTTCGATATACCATAGAGAATAAATTCCTTGCGCCCGGCCGTAGGCCGGTTATGCAGAGAATACTTTGAACGCGAAGCCGATGTTCGATATACCATAGAGGATAAAATCCTTGCGTCCGGCCGTAGGCTGGTTATGCAGAGAATGCTTTGAACGCGAAGCCTGTGTTCGATATACCATAGAGGATAAATTCCTTGCGCCCGGCCGTAGGCCGGTTATGCAGAAAATACTTTGAACGCGAAGCCGGTGTTCGATATACCATGGAGGATAAATTCCTTTCGCCCGGCCGTAGGCCGGTTATGCAGAGAATGCTTGGAACGCGAAGCCGGTGTTCGATATACCATAGAGGATAAATTCCTTGCGCCCGGCCGTAGGCCGGTTATGCAGAAAATACTTTGCACGCGAAGCCGGTGTTCGATATACCATGGAGGATAAATTCCTCGCGCCCGGCCGTAGGCCGGTTATGCAGAGAATGCATCGAACGCGAAGCCGGTGTTCGATATACCATAGAGAATAAATTCCTTGCGCCCGGCCGTAGGCCGGTTATGCAGAGAATGCTTGGAACGCGAAGCCGGTGTTCGATATAATTTAGAGGATAAAATTCTTGCATTTTATGATTTCTTCTTAAGCTTACATCATAAAGTTAACAAATTTGGGGCTTATTTCATTTTTTTTGGGGTTTATTTAATTTTTTTAAAATTTGGGGCTTATTTCATAAAATTTTTTGGGGCTTATTTCATTTTATTTGGGGCTTATTTCGTAAATTTTGTTTGGGGCTTATTTCATTTTTTTTGGGGTTTATTTCATAAAATTTTTTTGGGCTTATTTCATTTTTCGATTTGGGGCTTATTTCATTGGGGCTTATTTCGTGGTGCCGGTTTTGTCAAGTATAACAAAACTACGTTTTTGGAATTTCCAAAACACTTCCAAGATCTGGATTTACGGGTAAAAAACCTGGTTTCGTGCCTCTACGCACTTATAAGCCAGTAACTCAATGGAATACAAACCGATTTTTAATTTCTAAAAGGATTTAAAAAGGAAACACTCAGGCCTTTCGAGTAATATATATAATCAGGGTATAATTTCGAATAAAACCATTTTTTTTCTTTTTTTTTTGGAAAATTTTAAAATTTGCGCATGTTTTTGAACGCTATTTTATTCCACAGCTGTACTATCTACGGAAATATTTAAAGATAATGTTTAATTGTGAGTATAACGCAACTTAATTTTTAAAAATCGGGTAGAAATTTATTGAGGTATTAAACTTTTTATTGAAACATAATTTTTTCCAAAATTCCCGTTTTGGCCATTACATTCAAAAATATTTTTTTGTTCCTTTTTTTTTAAGTCATCATTATTATTGTTACGTCACCAGCAATATTCAGAAATCAGTTTTCTTTTGTCTTTTCCTATAAAACGTTTCTCTATCTTAGCCATTTCCCGTTGAAAGTGTTTGCCTTGTTCATCGCTGAACTGACCGAGGTTATCTGGGAAGAAGTCGAAATGCAAATACAGGAAGTGAATTTTTATGGACATGTTTTAGCCCATTTCACTATATGGTCTTAAAAGTTCACGGACAACCTCCATATAAACGTCACTCCTGTGTTTTCTCAGAAAGCAATGGCATAAAGCAATATAACTCTTCCAGGCACGTTTCTCTTCGGAACCTAAATCAGCCATGATTTTTCATTTATTGGAAGTTTCGTTATA
Organism: Lypha dubia; assembly: GCA_947311025.1. Lineage (NCBI taxonomy): Eukaryota > Metazoa > Arthropoda > Insecta > Diptera > Tachinidae > Lypha > Lypha dubia. The sequence goes on from OX371260.1 coordinate 69,032,515, forward strand.
TAAAAAATATTTAATAATTTCTTTAAAAAATACATACTTTTACAAGAACCATCAATGAAAAGTCGCCATGGTTTATTGCCGAAAATATTTTGGGTACATCAGTGCAGTACACAACATTCCAATCAGTTTCATCCGTCTTAAAACTTTCTTTACATAGCGAAATCCGGTCACTTTTCCTGCAAGATGTTACACGAAAATCTGCTTCAACTAAACTCCACTCTTTAAGCGCTAACCGAGGCCTTCAGATTGTCGTTTGCACAAATCTAGATCACGAACGAGATCTACTAAACCTGCGTTTGAAACTAAATTCCGTACCATTGACGCTGATTTGCATGGAAGGTATTCTTCCTGTTTCAACTCGTTTTTACTTTTAACTGTGGTTTTTCATTGGTTTATGTAGGCTTTGTAACTGTTAAAACATTAGCATATAGTATATTTCTACAGGTTTTGAATGTGTAGCCTGTGGTAGTAGTTTGGCGAAAGTAGCAGTCATCTGATTAATGAAACATTTGATGATGCCAGCTCATTGGGGAAGACAAAAGTAAGGAAACTAACGGTTGAACTTCCCATTTTTTTAATGTTGCGCAGCAATATTTACAAGTATTTTCTGGCTCATACCAGCGACTAAATTTATAAAGCCGATTAAAAGCTTTGTTATATACTTTCACCACTCCAATATTGCTTTAAAAATCACACATATGTATGTCCGATATCCGCGAATAGTTCGCAAATATAGCAACATTTATTACGTTTTTCGCACATTTTTATTTTAATTCCACACGGTTATAATGAAATTTAAATCTTTTTTTTTGTGTTTGATAAAAAAATCAAATAAAACGTAAAAAAACAGACATTTTTGAAAAACTTTGTTTTAATAAAATCTTTAATAAATCAGTCGCCATGTAGCAGATTTTTAAAAACTAACTGACGTTATACTCTTAAGTAAACATAATTTTAAAATATTTTCAGAAAAAGTACGGTTCTTAAAAAAATCTATCCCCAAAATTGAGAATTTGTAAAAAAAATTGCTTTTATTGCAAAATTATACCCTGATTTCTCAAAATAACTTATATTTTATATATATTTTTAGAAAGGCCTGAGTGTTTTTTTTCTAAGCCTCTTTAGGAATTAAAAGTCGGTTGGTATTCCAGTAAGTTAATGGCTTATAAGTGCGTAGAGGCACGAAACAGGTTTCTTACCCGTAGCTTCCGATTTTTGAGGTGTTTCGCAAATTCCAAAAACGTAGTTTTTTAGTACTCGACAAAACCTGCAAGAAAAATAGTATGACGTGGCAGGTATATAGACTTCATTCTTTTTTGTAACACTGTGTTATTTATATCTGTATGTGAATAGATAAATAAATATTACTCAGGCATTTTTCCACCCATGTCGAGCATCCGTGAAGTAACCAAAAAATCTACTCGATAAATAAATAAACATCATTCAATAAAATTGCTACATTTCTGTTTATTTATATTTTTTTCATATCAGTATATTAATTTGCCTCTCCTTTTTTAATACTTTCATCATTTTAATTCTACGTAAAATTATTTTTTATACAACTGCTGTGAACAATAGAATTTATTATTTTCTTCGCAATGAATAAATAAATATGTACATAAATGAAGAATACAAAAATAAATAGAACATAATGAATATGCCTTCATATTCAAGAGTGAAAAGGTGAAAAGACACTCTAAGGGACTTAAGTAGTATGTGTTATTATCGTGTTCAAAATTAGAGTAAATTGGGAAATCGCAGCGGGAAAAAGAAAATATTTGTACCCAAAAAAACTAACATGAAGAGCAAAGCCAACAGCAATTAAAAAAAAAAAACATATAAATACGTTTGGCGCAAAGCAGTGGCGCTGTATTCTCTAAATGAAATCGACGACCTATAGAATTATGTTGAAATGAGGTGCGAAAATTTAGTTTTCTTAACACAGAAAATGCCGGAACTGAAATCGCCAAATTCCAAGCATTGTCTCTTTGTATATGTTTGTTACAACGTTTCTTAGAACATGACATAAAGCTTTTGATTAAAACTTTATTCTGAGATATTTGAAACATGTCCAAATTAAAAATCTATATATATAATTTCTTAGTATGGGCGGATGTTTGTATGTATGTCCTATTCTCTTTCCGCAACTTTCTAAGGTTATCTGATGACAATGGAAGCTGAAATTTGGCATACTTAAAGTACTTTCTGTGCAAGAGATCGCAACGGATCCAGATTTTTAATTTTCGGCCTGTGAGCGGAGCGTTATGCCTGGCATGGGTAGACTTTTCAGCTAGTGATATTATTATTATTATTATTATTATTATTATTATTATTATTATTATTATTATTATTATTATTATTATTATTATTATTATTATTATTATTATTATTATTATTATTATTATTATTATTATTATTATTATTATTATTATTATTATTATTATTATTATTATTATTTTTTTTTTTTTTTTTTTTTTGACGGGAAAGGTAGGGTTAAAAATGCCTTCGCACTTACAGCGACCGTCATCAGCTGCTTTCAGTGGTGTATCCACTAAAACAATCCCTCCTTTTTTTCTGGGGCAGTCCTTCCCGGAACTGCTTTCTATATGACTTCGGGAAGGCCCAGAATCATCGTCCTCCAGGGACTCACTCTCTATACCCCACGTCTGGGGCCGTCATATCTCTAGCTCTTACTACAGTGGTTGTCTGTGGTGTTGCGTCTAGATTTACTTTCTTCAAGCGTAGGACATGCTCGACTTAATTTCTAACAGCAGTCCAGCTATTTTCGCTCTCGCACATTTTTCCGACTATGTTGTCAGGAGTGAAATCACCAATCTGATTTATCAGTGCATTTTTCCTGCTTTGCCACCTGTCACAAGTAAAGAACGTGTGTTCTGCATCATCATATGTCGCACCACAATAGATGCAACTCGGGTCTTCTACTTTGTTCATGCGATACAGATACTTTCGGAAGTATCCATGACCAGAGAGAAACTGGGTAAGGAAGTAGTTAACTTCACCGAATCTTCTTTTGCTCCAGACTTCAATGTTGGGGATGAGTCTAGCCGTCCACCTGCCATAGCGTTCCTCGTTCCACCTCCTCCGCCATATTTGAACGGTTTGAGATCTCAGCTCAGTAGCATTAAGGTTCGTGTTCTCTTTCTTAAGATCCCATGCCTTTTTCCGTTCACGTGCCATGAGGTCCACAGGTATAACTCCACTTATAACAAAAACTGCTGCTGCTTATACCATGCGGTAGGCTGATGCGATTCTCAGTGCCGCTGTGCGTTGTACAGCCTCCAAAATAATAATAATTATAATATTTTTATATTATTATTATTACCAAAACCTCACTTAACAACATATCAAATAAGAATTTCACATAGATATGTACGCTATGTATAAATATTTGCTTGTGCTTCACATATAATCGTGCAGTTGCTTCTTATAATTAACGTTTAGTTAAGGGTTTGCTAACATTGCTGCAACAGTGGTTATCTTGTATGTAAATTACTGCAGTTAAGCAAAGTGATATGTATAACACAGCCAAATGTAAGTGGCCAGCTCAGTTAATTTAACACAGAACATTTAACATTAGTTAAAAACTAGTATTTTTACATCACTTTTCACATAAAGTCCACATTATTACATGCATACTGATCAATTTATATATGTTATATGAAATTTTTTTTAAGGAAATCATATTAACAAATAATACAATTTGAAATAGATAAATTAAAATGACCGAATCTAATCAAAAATCTGCAGATCAAAGGGTTAACATCGACGAGCTGAAACAATATCGCGGCTTATCAAAGGGTAGTATAACAAGAATGAAAAATACAATTGTACATAGTTTGTCTCATATAGAATTGGGATATAGATTAGACATAATCGAATCATATTACAAACAAGCTTCAGATAACCAAATTCAGATTGAAAAAATACAATCGAATGATGATGGTAAAACTGAAATCGACGAGTTGTATATTCCAGCAACAATCAAAATATTAACATTCACGGAAGATACCAGACATAGTGTGCACGAAGAATCAATATCAATTCCACATATTCCACAAGCACGACTTCCGAACATAAAGTTGCCAAAATTCGATGAGGTATACTCGTATATCGAATATAAAAATTTCATCAACACTTTTAATAATTTGGTAAGCAAGGTTAAGCAAATACCAGTTATGGAAAAATTTAATCTCTTGTTATTGTGATTAAGTGAAGAAGCTTTGGGTACTATTGAAGCCTATCAAGTTACAGACGAATACACTAATGAGACTTAAACTAGAAACTATACACTCTTTATTTGAAATACCGAAAACCAATAAGTCATCTCCTAAGAAACTTAGAGATATTGTGGACATTTGTCCGCCCGTTATGAATCTTTAAACTTTCTCGGTTCACCAAAACAAATATGTGATGCCATCATCGTATATCTAATTATAAGTAAGGTTGATTGTGAAACAAAACAAAAGTAGGAAGAATCGATTGACTTTTCTGAACTTCTAACCTGGGCTACGTGCTGTACAGAGTTGGACAAACGTTGTCAACAATTAAATGCACAATGCAGACGTAGTATTAAACCTTATTCAGCTAATCTCAACAAAATAAGCAAAAATCATTCTTGACAAAACAAACCAATAATGTATGCACGCATTGGTTAAAATCTGGTCATTACTGTAGAATGTAGAGAACACCAACATTGTGAGGAAGTAAATCTGCTCGGCAGTTATCGTGAAGTTGCCATGAATCGTTTTTAACGCTCTAAAGAAAATTACTAAAAAATTCGACACTACGTTCTTATTATAACCCATCCATCACTGAATATAAAACTCTTGGACACATGTCACGAATTGATAGTCAGCATAAATCATCACCCACCACTGTGTGCTTAAGCCTTATTAGCTTATCAAATAAGCTTCGAGTGATTTTTGATGTGTCATGTAAAGGCTCTTCACAGGCTTCTAAATGATATTATGATGGTAGAGCCCACAATTCAGAATGAGTTACTAATTACACTCCTTCGTTTCAGGTGGCATCGTTATGGATTAACTGCAGATATTACCAAAATGTACCGACAAGTAGTCGTACAATCTATTGATCGGCATCTTCAGTTAATTTATTGGCGTGATGATGGTTCTAAGCCTATAAATATATTCAGTTTGAACTCAGGAACATATGACACGGCATAAGCACCTTATTTGGGTATACGAAGTCTTTTATATGCATCTAAGCAATTTCCAGCTACTCATAAGGTTGGCAAGGCAGTCATTGCTAATGATTTTTATGTGGACAATATGTTAACAGGAGCATATGACTTTGCCAAACTTTAGGCTAGAAGCAGTCTGTGAGTCTCAATTCGAACTTTCTAAATGATACACAATGACCCAAAAATCTGTTCAAATTCGGCTGATGTAAGACAGTTACATATTGATAATGATATAAAAAGCACTCTAGGAATCGATTGGAATACCAAAGACGATACATTAAAGTTTCAATTTCGTTCAAACAAAGAGTTATCTGACATAACAAAATGCACGATTTTATATATAACGTCTACACCATTTGATCCAATGGGGTTGATAAGTCCTTTAACTATAAGGGCCAGAATACTTTTACAACAGTTATGGTTGAACAAGTTTGATTGGGACGAGTCATTACCACAATCAATTACCACAACATGGTTGCAACTGGTTAAAGATTTGGAGAACTTGCCGGCTGGTAAAATTCAAAGATTCGCATGTATCTCTAATATGGTTGAATTACAAATTCTTGGTGTTGGAGACACATCAATGCAAGCAAGTGTCTCTGTAGTGGATACATACGCTCTCGTCTGCCTTATCAACTTTTATAGGCAATTAAATTGCTGAAATTCAAGGAATTTCTAATGATATCATTTGGCGATACATTGAATCCAAAAATAACCCTACTGATTTGATTTCCAGGGGCTGCACAGTATTTGATCTAGTTCATTCCAAGTGGATTCATGGACCATAATTTTGAAATAAGTCACATGAATGGCCACCTAATCATAATTTTAACTTAAGCGAAGAAGATATGTGTCTCGAAATACTTAAAATAGTTTTTCAGCTCATATAGATGTGTTACCTTAGCAACTTAATATCTTTCGTAAATTCAGTAGCTATATGAAATGTTTAAGAGTGCTATCTTACATGTTACGTTAGAAAAACATGAGCTTCAGATCACGTAACAGGGTCGTCTGAAGAGCCAATTAATGCACTTCTACAGACATATAAAGTGGATAGTTGGTGTACACTTTGGTGATCCTATCCCCACTTACCTAAAAATTTGCCGCAAGCCTATCCTCAAAAAGCAGTGCACATAGAATGTGTACCTGATTTGTCTAGCGATGCATTTATAGCAGCTTTTAAACGTTGGATTGGCCGAAGAGGAATTCCAGAAAAATATATTATGACAATGCAAATAATTCTGTGGGAGCAAAAACAAGTTAAAGGAATTCAGCGAATACTTCAACCAGCCATCAACAATTAATGCGTTAAATTCTTCCAGTACATCAAGCTTTTTAGAACTTTCCTTTATCCCTTTATCGCATATGGTAGGCAGCTGTAAAATCTACCCAAATCTAACATGTATCGCACACTTTCATCAACACGTCTGACATTGAAGAGACGACTACAGCATTACTTGATATAGAGGCTGTTATGAACTATAGACCTCTAACACCGTCATACACCGATGCTAATGATCTAGAACCCCTCACGCATGGGCACTTCCAAGTAGGGTGTAATTTACAACATATAGAACATATTAATACTACATCTGACGTAACCAACTTAAAGCGATGGCAAAGAATTTCTGTGCCATGTGACATGAAGAATACTTATCATGTCTACAAAACAACAACAAATGGCGAACACCTTAATACAATTTGCATCCTATGAAATGGGTTAAAGGTCGCGTTTTAAAAATTTTTGAAGTGGCCGATTGTTTCGCAAGAGTGGCTGAAGTCATTACACCCGAGGCTATCTAGACCATTAACTAATTTAGGTGTTAATAAAAATTGGGAGTTTTAATAGGCGCCGGTATGTTTGAACCCTTTAGTTATAGGCATCAATGTATCGCGCATTTCATTATGCTTTGTACTTACATTCACTTGTTCAACTTAATATTTGCAAATATTTTACTCTTGTTACATATTATGATCATTGTCTTTGCAATTGGAATTTGACAGTTTTGAATATTCTTGTTAAACAACTTACTTTTTTAATTTTGTGAAAGTCTGCTACTAGACATTAACTGAATAAACACTTTTTCACTCTACATCGTTATCTTTTATTTTACCAATAAAGAGCTGTCCCTTAGTCGAACCCTAAGTTAAGGACTTTATAAAGTGACATACCATCTCAAGTACGGGTCAGTCAAATTAGGCTGTTCTTAAACATATAAATTTACTTAATTTGAAAACACAAATAGGACATAGGCATAGCCATATTTTCTCTTCAATGCGACGGCAGCTTTAACTAAAATACATTTTTTCCATTAAATCCGTTTATAAAAAAGTTTAACACGTCCTGAACTAATTAAACACAAAAATTAATAAAATTTAATAAGTTTCAGAACTCTAAATAAATAAATAAAAAAATTGAGGTCTACCAAACTCACGAGCGCGACAAAAATGAGACGGTGGCGATCCTAGTGCTATTGATCCGCTCAGTGGCGTTTTTTCATCCGAAGAGGGTTGTCACAATGACACCAATCTCTTTTGTCGACACAAAATTCATATATTTTTATCGTTTTGTTGCAAATTCTCCCTGAAATGTGTTTGATTATAAAACGCGATATACAAGCATTAAGTATTGAGAAATTTCAAAATTCTTCATAACAAAGTAATCTAGGCAGCAACACAAAATGACTTGTACAAAAAGAATTTTATTTTTCTTGGATGCCGTTTCACAACCTTGATAAGTCTTTAGCCGATATAGAGCTGATTTCCAAATGCTGCGATCTTCTGTGCTTCTTTTCAAATTTGTGTTTTTTTTTCAAAAGTTTCACTAACAACATTCATAAGTCTGTGAGTTTGTTCCATAATGCTATGTTGTCTGCGAAAACCGAATTAATGATACATACATCTATTGCTGGTCACTATATGGGTCAGCTTTCTCTTACATAGCTTTTCAAATAGTTCTGACATATTAGGCAATAAGCTAAAAGGCCTATACGATTCTACCTGTTGGATAGTTTTCCAGGCGTAGAATACTATTAAAAATTAATAGTGTTATTCTTTTATCAATATCAGGTAGTTGTTGAAGCTTTTGTTGCTTATTTTATCGACAAATTGGTCTTAAATCTTAGCGGTATTTCTGGTAAAGAGACGACTGGTGGCAGTTAAACATATCTGCAGAAATATTTGGAATAAATACTTTTTCCAGGTATTTAACAAAAAGAGCACATTTTTCAGCATCAGTTTTTGCCCAGTCACCAATCGAAGCTCGTAACGGAAGTTTGCATATCACCGGCCTTTTAAGTCCTCAAGCTGCACGCCATAGAAATAATCTGTTAATGGTGTTGCATCGAGTTCTTAAAGAAATTTTTTCAGCGAATCTGTTTTTTGTGTTTGCAAAACTTTCCTAAGCTGCTTGATACACTCCTTAATTTTAGCTGTGCCGATCTGTAGCGTTGCCATTTTCAATATCTACAGAAAAAAATATTGTTAAATCTCACTGGTTGATTTGTTTTATTTGAAGTAGCATAAAAAGCAGATTGTTTAATATGCGCTTCAAACAAGCTGAGAGAATCGTCTATGTCAGAAGGTGTTCTCAGCGGCATTTTTTCCGAGCAATGCGATATTTTCGTATTTCAGCCAGTTAATACGTGCAGATGTCATCGGTAAATCACATGTTGGTGTTACAGTTGTGTGTGAGTAAATAGTAATAATAGTAGGCGAGTGATCTGAAGACAAATCCAAAGATGCTTCAACTTCAACCATCTCGCTGGGCTCACCTTTCACAATTCCAAAGTCGATAACATCAAGAATTTTTTGTCGATCTGTTGGCCAATATGTTGGCTGACCACTTGAAACTACATTCAAACTCATTTTAGATATTGTGTCTAACAAAACTCGTCCCTTAGGAGTGACTAAACGTGAACCCCAGAATGTGCGTTTAGCATTGTAGTCGCCAGCTGCTAGAAAACGGAGGCCCAGTGATTTATAAAAAGCCGAATATTGACTCTCGGTAATTGAAAATCTGGGGGGCGAATAGACAGATGATATTACAAGTTTTTGATAGTAATTTTCGATGCAGATGTTCGTTGATTGAAGATAATCTTCACAAAGGTCATTTAACAGGTGGTGTTTTATTCGCGTTTTTACTAGGATTCCCCAACCACCACAAGCTCTACCTCGAGGATCCTTGGTGTCGTAGAAATTATATCCACTAATTCGGAAACAGCTTCGAGACGTTAAATGAGTTTCTGTGATAAGCATAACATCGATTTGTTTATCCAAAAAAAAATATTCTATTTCGTTTTTATGTTGGCAGATGCCGGTTTCGTTCCAAAAACAGATTCTTAAGTTCATGGTTTGTTCAATACAGCCTGTAACAAGGTAGACTGCATTTTCAACAATTCCTGCATCATACAGGACATGTTGAGAGTAAAAATATTTACAGTTTGTATTAGGCTCTCTATCGAGGCTTCAATACTACTAAAGTTAGGCCGTGATTCTTCATTTGCTGGTACAGTTTTTTGCGCCGTAGTCTGGTTACTTTTTGAAATATTAGCGTATGAAAATTGTCTATTTGGTTTTTGTTGAGCACTAGTAGCGTTAGACTTGAAAACGTTTGAATATTGATTATGGCTGGTAGACGGTTGAGGTAACTGTGGGTAGTTAAAGGGGGTTTTAGGCTGAGCGGGAGTAGCGTTAGTTTTTTTGTTGGATGAATTCTTAAAAAAGGAGTAAAGGGGACAGCCTCTGAGGTTGGCAGTGTGATTTACGCCGCAATTGCCACATTTTTTCGGCTTTGGATCACCTTTCATTTTGTTACAGTTAACGGCACTGTGTAACTCACCATATACAACACAGTAGGCAACTTGCAATAAGTTTTCGTGTGCTAAAATTCTTACCAGTTCTGGCATTGAACAGGTCCAGCTCTTTTATGTGGAAGCTCACCGGTAACTCTTCGAACAGTACTTTAAGTCATATATTGGATGTGCTTAATTTTTTTTATTTTTATGTCATCTGGCTGTAACTCGACTCTAAATATTGGTTGGGGGATTTTTTCTCTATTTTCAATGTTTGAGACATTTTTCACCTTGTAGCCACTATTTTAAAGGCCAGACTTGACCTCTTCTGGATCCACGCTAGAGTCTATACCTTTTATTACGACGGTTAGAACTTTAGCACTCTTTAACTGGTACGTATAGAAGTTTTTATTTTTAGATTCTAAATTTGAAACTATTTTTCGGAAATTATTTTTATGAGCTACCTGAATTTTTGTTTCATTGCCAATTAAATTTTTAGCATTATAAATTTTTTGAAAATGCTAATGCTTTTCAATGAAATAATTTCATTTTTAGTTATTTCATTCAGTTTCAACTCTCGTAGTGAACAGACGCGTTTTTATAATCGTCGCAACTGAATATAAAAAAAAATAAAAAAAATCACAAAAGTCACAAAAAATATAAAAAAAAAAACAAAACATTTATTGAACAGTTATTTTCTTGGTTTTATATTATTTTTTGCTTGTGTGCAATACACATAAATATTTGCGTACACCAACTCATAAGAGAACAAAAAAAAGAGAACTCTAAATGAGTTCACCTTCTAACAACAACAATAATCCTACAAGCAGTAGGAATGTGCAATATATAACTTTAGTTGCTGATGACGACAATAAAAAATGAATTAAACAAAAACCTGAATTTAACATAAAACACAAATACTCGTGCGCGATCGTTATCTCTGAACATGTTAAATAGTGATCAAGAAGCAACAACAATTGCACCCATCAGCAAACTTGTCAGCTTAGTTGTACAAACAAACAAACAAACAAACAATGAGTAACAAGGTGACCAACGTGCACAAAATGGTAGATGCGGTGAGTACAATAAATGATAATAAAATTCAAACAGGAATGGACAGATACATAACCGTGTTAAAAAGGGGAAGTTCCCAGAGATGGGAAAAACAAAATAAAAAATTCCGAAAATCGTTTAGCGATTTTATCTGAACAAGACAATGAAGACACAACTACAACAAGGCCGAGTAAACCTCCACCGATATATTTAAGAGAGCAGACATCTAGTTTTTTGGTAAAAAGCCTTATATCCTTAATTGGAGAAAATGAGTTCTATGTAACTCCAATTAAGCGCGGAAATATTAACGAAACAAAAATCCAGGTAGTGCAAGAAAGTAATTACCGAAAAATAGTTTCTGACCTTGAGTCAAAAAACAAAAATTTTTATACGTACCAATTAAAGAGTGCTAAAGGTCTAACCATCGTAATAAAAGGTATAGACTCTAGTGTGGATCTAGAAGAGGTTAAGTCTGGCCTTGAAAATAATGGCTTCAAAGTTAAAAAATTTTTCTAACATCAAAAATAGGGAAAATATCCCCAAACCTATTTTTAGAGTCGAGCTACAGCCAGGTGACTTGAAAATTAAAAAAAATGAATCGCACCCAATCTATAATCTAAAGTACTTGTTACTCCGAAGAGTTACCGATGAGCTACCACATAAAAAAACTGGACCTGTTCAATGCCTGAACTGCCAAGAATTTGGCCATACCAAAATTAATTGCAAGTTGCCTACCGTTTGCGTTGTATGTGGTGAGTTTCACAGTACCGCTAACTGTGACAAAATAAAAGGTGATACCAAGGCAAAAATATGCGGCAATTGCAGTGGAAACCACACTGCTAACTATAGAGGCTGCCCTCTTTACTCTTTTTTTAAAAATTCGTCGAACAGAAAAACAAATGCTACTCAGCCCAACACCCCTTTAAACTACCCTCAGTTACCTCAACCGTCGTCTAGCCATAATCAATACTCAAATGTTTTAAAGTCTAACACGACTCTTAATCAACAAAAACCTAATAGTCAATTTTCATACGCTAATATTTTAAAGAGTAACCAGACTCCGGCGCAAAAAACTGTACCAGCAAATGAAGAATCAGGGCATAACTTTAGTCGTATTGAAGCCTCGATAGAGATCCTAATACAAACAGTAAGTACATTTACTCTCAACATGTCCTGTATGATGCAGGCTGTATTGAAAAAACCATGAACTTAAGAATCTGTTTTTGGAACGCAAACGGCATCTGCCAACATAAAAAATGATATAGAATATTTTCTTCTGGATAAACAAATCGATGTTATGATTATCTCAGAAACTCATTTGACGTCTCGAAGCTATTTTAAAATTAGTGGATATAATTTCTACGACACTAAGGATCCTCGATGTAGAGCTTGTGGTGGCTCTGGAGTCCTAATAAAAACTCGAATAAAACACTACCTGCTAAATGACCTTCGTGAAGAATATCTTCAAGCAACAAATATCTGTATTGAAAATTTTTATCAAAAGCTTGTAATATCATCTGTTTATTCTCCTCCCAGGTTTTCAATTTCAGAAAGTCAATATACCGCATTTTATACAATGCTGGGGTCCCATTTTCTAGCAGCTGACGACTACAATGCTAAACACACTTTTTGGGGTTCACGTTTTATCAGTCCTAAAGGTCGTGATTTGTTTGACACAATTTCAAAAATGGGTTTGAATGTAGTTTCAAGTGGTCAGCCAACATATTGGCCAACGGATAGACAAAAAATTCCTGATGTTATCGACTTTGGAATCTCGAAAGGTGTGCCCAGCGAAATGACGGAAGTAGAAGCATCTTTGGATTTGTCTTCAGATCACTCGCCTACTATATTATCACTATTTAATCACACACAACCGCAAGACCAACATGTGATTTACCGCTGACATCTGCACGTATTAACTGGCTGAAATACAAAAAATATTTGAGTGCTCATTGCACGGAAAATATGCCATTGGGAACACCTTCTGATATAGATGACTCTATTAGGTTGTTTCAAGCACACGTTAAAGAAGCTGCTCTTAATGCTTCTTCAAATCAACCAAGTCAACAAATGCGATTCAACAATATTTTTTCTGTTGATATAGAAAGGCTTTTATCTGAAAAAAGGAAAGCTCGATGAGAATGGCAACGCTACAGATCGCCTCAGCTAAAATTAAGGCTTAAGGAGTGTACCAAACAGCTTAGAAAAGTTTTACAAACACAAAAAACAGCATCTCTTCAAAAATTTCTTGAAGAACTAGATGCAGCACCACAAACAGATTATTCGCTATGGCGTGCAACCATAGGTCTTATAAGGGCGGTGATATGTAAACCTCCATTACGAGCTTCAAATGGTGACTGGGCAAGAACTGGTGCTGAAAAAGGTGCTCTTTTTGTTAAACACTGCGAAAAAGTATTTACTCCAAATAGGCAATTTTTCAAGCCCCCCGCAGTCGATTGAAGCCGGAGTCCCTCAAGGCAGTATCTTCGGTCCTTTACTTTATTTAATATATGCCTCTGACTTACCGTTAAGCAGTAACATTCACACGTCAACATTTGCTGATGATACGGCTTTTCGAAGCGTTCATGAAAATCCTGTAGAAGCTTCCCGGACTCTACAAGGGTACATCTCAAAATTGGAAACATGGCTAAAACAATGGCGGATAAAAGTGAATGAGCAGAAATGTGTACACGTTACTTTTACTTTACGCAGGGAAACATGCCCGCCTATACAAATCAACACCGAGACTATACTGCAACACACTGTAGTAAAATATCTAGGCGTTCATCTTGATCATCGTTTAACATGGAAATCGCACATAGACGCAAAGTTGATCCAAATGAAACTAAAAGCAGGCCAAAAGTAAAAGCATTACAAATAATCAATGCTAAAGTTTTTCAAAAGCATTATCAGTATTAAACGTCAATATTATTTCACATATTTATTGACATATATATGTATGTATGTGTATGTATTAAAAAATGTAGGTTCATAGCTTGGTTTGTATTTTAATTTATAATTTTATTTTTTCAAAAGCTTATGTGACCATATTTTTTTTTATACAGATAGTATTAATTATTTTTTTATCAATTGTAATTAGTATTTCAAAGCTTTCATTGTTTTTTCATTATAAATAGTAGAAAAATTATATTTAAAAAAAAGCAATGGCATTTATTGGTACTGATTTTTTTTTTTCATTGTAAATGTTTAAAATAATGCCAATAAAATTCAATGCCAATGAAAAAGTCCCATGTATGATATTAGGTCAACAAAATTAATTGAAAAGAATTTTTTGTTTTTTCTACTAAATAAATATTATATTATTTAAAAACTTAACTAAAATTTTTGAATTATGGATTAAATTTCTTAAAACAATGTCATAAACTCAGAAAAATTATTAAATCTTCACACTTTTTATGTAGGTATATACCTAATGAGCATAGCTCTAACTGGGTGTCCTAAGACACCTCTCTCCTTTTTTTATTTAATGAGACTTGCGAAGTTTTTAGATTTCAACTGAAATATAAATAATTTATTTAATAAAATTTTGTATAACTAAACCATAAATAATTAGTCTCTAAGTCATATGATCCAGTCAAAAAATTCATCCATACTTCGGTCAAAGATACTCATATTCTATATATCTGTTAACATGGTATAAAAATAAGATTAAAGTGAAAATATTCACACTATACTGCAGCATGAACTATCATAAATCATATGAAAATGCTCCCACAAAATTAATTTGTTTCGATAACGTTAAGTTTATTTCGAGAAAGATGTAGTTATCTTTCAAGCGTAAGTAAGGCATGTCAGGAGACTTTTGAAATATTAGTGAAACATTTCTTTTACACGAATGCAAAATGACAGACATGCAGTCAAATGCATTTAGTTGTCACAAATATCTAGAAGATACAATAAAAATCATTTCAAGCTTATCGAATAATAATTTCCATGTTTTTTTTTATGTTTTTGTGAATAAATGCTGACACATTATGGGTGAGATTATAATGCGCGATCACACGCCATTAGCAGCATTGCTATAAACACTAATAAACTTCCCTTGTGAAGGAAATATCCAACAACAATTGCAGTTATTGAAAATATTATTGTTTCAATAAGTAAAATGTTTTACATAAGTATTTTTAAATTCTATTATTATTGTATTGTATTGTTAACATGAAGCCTTAAGGAAAAACAACTTTCAGGAACAATTTCTTGCTGTTGCATTTGTTAGTTATTTTAAATCTTTGATTATTCAGACATGTGTAATCAATTTGTTTACACTTCATTCGTAAACATTTATGTTCCTTTCCTTTAGTAGCATTTTCTAAATCAAGCTGTAGGGGTGGATCTATGCTAAATTTTATTGGTATTTGAAATTTTCGAGGGCAAAATAAGAAAAACTTTTCTCATCAGCAATGATACGAATAGAGACAAAGAGAATGTACACATTAGATTTTATATAAAGTACAAGCAATTTTTATTTTATATTAGAAAAATATTTTACATAGTTGTGCGTGCAAGGAATGGCATTTTGTAATCTATTTTGAATTGATATTCAAAAACAAATGTTTTGAAAACTATTCGGCTTTAATAAAATCAATCTACACGTTGCTTCTACATTGTTGTCAATTTTAATTATGCAATAATTCGTGATTTATTTCAAGTCACTGCGAAAGCTATTTTCTCTAATTGAATGAATTTGTACCATCCTTGAAAGCAAGTTTGTAAGGGGTATGTGACACTTACAATAGTGTGTATAACAAGCACGAGTTTTATATAGAAAATACTAACTTGGAAGTTCTATATTTTATTTATGAAATAGGTTTAGTTTTAAAAATTCTACAATCTCATATTTAAAATTCTTTTAAAGACCAACTTCATTAATGGATTTCTGGACAAAGAAACTAACTTGCGTTTGTTTAATAATTGTTTTTTTTAACTTATTGATTGTTTATTGGCACAAACGTTTAACAAATTTATAAAATGGATGATTAGAAGGTCGTAAACCAGATGTTTATCGTCTACAATTTCAGCATTATTGATCGGTCGATACCGTTGAGCTGGTCGTTATATTTTAAGAATTTAAATATTAATTTTCTACCCTTTTTATTTTTGGGTATTATTTTTAATAAATTTATATACATAATTAATTTTTTATAATTTTGTATTTATTTATCTCGAGCTCACTTTGTTCGTTTAATATAGGAATCATTTGTTTCAAAAAATGCAGCACTATACGAAATTTACTTACTTGTCCTTGTAAAAAAAACCTATCATATTTTATTATTGAAGATAATTGGGCGGATGCATATAATAAAAAATTTATATTGACTGTTGATAGTCAGAATTCACTTATAACTAGGACTTAAACTAACAAATTATAATGATAGCAAAATATATAGCACTAGATGAACCCGGTGTGCTTCGCTACTCCCTCGTTATAAAATAATATTAAAAGTATTTATATATCCTATTATGAAAATTTAATGACGATCGGTCAAGTAGTTAAGACTATACGAGTATTTCGATTATAATTTTCCTTAAAAAGGGCGTGGTCCCACCCACTTTTCTCCTGGTACGTATTCCAAATTATGCCAATATCATATGTACCAAGTATCATCGACATAGGTCAAAAAATGCCCAAAAAATGCGATTTAAATTTTTGGGTTATATGGGCGGTGCCACGCCTCTTTGTCCAATCAAAACTTCATATTTCCTATTATTCCTTCCAGAGTCACAGTAACATGCTGTGGAAATTATAGGAAGATCGGTCCAAGGGTTTGGCCTCCTATAAAGCACAAACAGACAGACATTCATTTATATATATATATATATATATATATTTATATATATTAATAATAATAAAGGTTAACACCCCTGTTAGACCCTATAATTGTTTGGGATTAAAATTCTGGTAGGTAGTATTCAGTAAAGCTAGAAAAAAAGTTAAAATTCTCCTGCAAAATTCCAATCGGAGACCAATTAAATCCAGATTGTGCCCGAAGAACTAAAGCAATTAAATTGTTGTCGTGATTTTCAAGTCGATTAATAAACTTAGTAATTAACACTAGAACATATGAAGAAAGCGGTTGTATATTTCCTTTTTTTAAACAACTTTTTTAGAGAATCTCTTAAAAAAAACTTTCATAGTTCGGGTTAACACAAAGACTCAAAGAGCTGCGTTCTAAAATCTCCAACTCCATCATTTCTGTTGGAGAAATCGAAAACCATATGGGAAAACCTTGCAGCATAACGGGACGAATGCAAACTTTATAGATTAAGAGCTTGGCTTTCTGACTTAAATGTCTGTTAATAAATAGTTTCATAAACATGCCCTCAACGCACAAAGCTTTTGGCTTACAAATTCTTCCATATTGATTGTAGCTCTGTTTCGCTATATTACGGTGACCTATTACCGGAGCATTTGTACGCTCGGTTAAATGCATTTTTAATATCTAACGAAACGGCTACAGTAGATTGTTTTTATCTTAAATTACATATTACATCGTTGTGCAAATATAATAAAGCGTCAACTTCTGAAGTGTAAGTAAAGTGATTTGGATGCAACAAGTTTAAAGCACCATATGTGCCATTAAAATGGCAAAAAGTTGCAGAACAACTATTTAAGTAAAAATTGACTATATTCAGAACCACTTCTGCATTAGCGATGATGGAGCAGTAAATTTGTAAATATCTGCAAAATGAAGTTTGAACTGATCTTATTTATCATTGTATATCGCTAACCATAAGTTTATCAAAACAATTGGTTTTTTAATATGGCTAACTTGCAATTAAATACAAATTACATTGTTGATTGTAAAATTTTCCAACTTATTTCTAAAACGTCCAACATGAAATCAACAATGCGTTGTTGTTTGAAGAATGCATCGGCGTTAATTTCATATTGCTTCGTATTAAAATTGATTTTAACAACGCAGGTTATTATAATAAAGTTGTCGATTTCTTGAATCTATAATTTTATTAATAAATTCAAAGACGCACGTTTTAAATATAAGTGCGTGCGTTTTTAAAATAAAGTTTCTTCTTAATTGAAAATATGTTGATTTATTTATGAATCAAAGTTGAATTTGTAAAAATACAATGTCTGAGAATTTCATGTTGTTATTTCTTAATTCAATGTTGAACGTTTTTATAATAAGAAAATACTTTTTTGTTTTTGAGTCAAACATCAGCTTTAAGATTGTACTACGTTGATTTCATGTCGTTTTTCTTAATTTTAAAGTTGTTCTATCTCAATTTAAAGTTGAAATGCTCAAAGTTGAAAAATTTTCGTTTCAACAACGATATTCTTTGATTTTAAGTTGCGATTTTTCTCTTAGTGTTGCTCATATACAGCTTTTTAAATAGTTTTGAAATGTTGGGCAATAAACTAATAGGACGACAGGATTCAACCATTCCGGATTTTGGTATCATAGTAATCATCGAAACCATCCATTCTCTTGGATAGTATTGCAGCCGTAAAATACCATTAAAAATGAATAGTATTATTCTTTTAGCAATATAACGCAATTCTTGAAGCATTATATTGTTTATTTTAGCGACTCCTGGGGCTTTTTTGGTGTTAAGACTAGTAATGGCCTTTTCAATCTCCACAATGTTAAATCTCAGCGGTATTTCTGGCAAAGAGACGACTGGTGGCAGTTAAACATATCAGTAGAAATATTTGGAGTAAATACTTTTTCTAAATGTTTAACAAAAAGAGCACCTTTTTCAGCAAGTCGCCACTTGAAGCTCGTAATGGGTGTTTGCAAGTCACCGGCCTTTTAAGTCGTCTGGCTGCACGCCATAGCGAGTAAACTATTTGTGGCATTGCATCGAGTTCTTGAAGAAATTTCTGCAAAAAAGCTGTTTTTTGTGTTTGTAAAAGTTTGCTGAGCTGCTTTGTACACTCCTTAAGTCTTAATTTTATCTGAGGCGAACTTTAACGTTGCACTTCTCTTCGAGCTCCCCGTTTTTCTGTCAATAGCCTTTCTATATCTGCACAAAAAATATTGTTGAATCTCACTTGTTGATTTGAATGATTTGAAGAAGAATTAAGAGCAGCTTTTTTAACATGTGCTTGAAACAGCCTAATAGAATCATCTACGTTATGCTTGGGTAAAAAATATCGATATATCAAAATATAGACAGATGATATTACAAGTTTTTGATAAAAATTTTCAATACAGATGTTCGTTGCTTGAAGATATTCTTCACAAACGTCATTTAACAGGTAGTGTTTTATTCCCGTTGTTATTAGAATTCACGAGCCACCACAAGCTCTACCTCGAGGATCCTTTGTGTCGTAAAAATTACATCCACTAATTCTGAAATAGCTTCGATATGTCAAGTGAGTTTCTGATATAAGCATAACATCGATTTGTTTTTCCAGAAGAAAATATTTATTTCATTTTTATGTTGGCAAATGCCGTTTGCGTTCCAAAAACAGATTTTCAAGTTCATGATTTGCTTAGATCAGCCTGCAGCAAGGTAAACTGCATTTTCAACATCTGGCATCATACAGGACATGTTGAGAATAAATGTCTTTACTGTTTATATTAAGCTCTCAATTGAGATTTCAATACGACTAAAATTAGACCCTGGAACTTCGTTTGCTTGTACCGTTTTTTGCGCTGTACCATGGTTACTTTTTAAAATGTTAGCGTATGAAACTTGATTACACGATTGTTGCTGAGCAATAGTCGTGTTAGATTTCAATACGATTGAATATAGTTGCTGACTGGTAGACTGTTGTGGTAACTGTGGGTAGCTTAAAATTGTGATAGGCTTAGCAGGGATATTATTTTCTTTTTGTTCGACGAACGTTTTAAAAATAAGTAAAGAGGGCAGCATATATAGTAAGCAGTGTGATTACCGCATTGCCAAATTTTTTCGCTTTGGGATCACCTTTGATTTTATCAGTTAGCGGTACCGTGTAACTCACCACATACAACGCAGGCGTTAGGCAACTTGAAATTAGTTTTGGTTTGCCCAAATTCTTGGTATTTAGGCATTGGATATGTCCAGCTATTTTATGTGGCTGCTTAACTTTAATACATTTTTTACCTTGAACCCGTTATTTACAAGACCAGACTTGACCTCTTCTGGATCAACGCTTGAATCTATGCCTTTTATAACAACTGTTAGGCCTTTAGCGCTCTTCAGTTAATATGAATAAAAGTTTTTGTTTTTAGTCTCAAATTCTGAGTCTATTTTTCGGTAATTGTTTTCGTGGGATACCTGGATTTTTGTTTCGTGTATTTTCCCACGCTTGATTGGAGTTATGTAGAACTCATTTTCACCAATTAACGAGATAAGGCTTTTTTCCAGAAAGTTGGACTTCTGTTCTCTTAAATATATCGGCGGTGGTTTACTTGTTGTATTTGTGTCTTCATCGACTTGTTCATATAAAATCGCGAAACGATTTTCAAAATTTTTAATATTATGCTTCCCATCTTTTGGCATTTTCGCCGTTGACGCTATCTGCGCAGATTTGGGACTTCTTCCCCTTTTTAGCACGGTTATGTATCTGTCCATACCTGTTTGAATATTATTATCACTACTTTCACTCGTTGCATTTACTATTTTATGCACGTTGGTCACCTAATTATTATTTGTTTGTTTGTACAGCTAAGCTGACAAGTTTGCTAATTGCACCAATTGTTTTTGCTTCTTGATCACTATTTAATATGTACGGAGAGCATGATCGCGCACGAGTAATTGTGTTTTGTGTAGAATTCAGGTTTGTGTTTAATTAATTTTTTTTTGTTGTTGTCGTCATCAGCAACAAAAGTTAAATAAACATTCCTACTGCTTGTAGGTTTATTGTTGTTTTTGTTGTTAGAAGATGAACTCATTTATAGTTTTCTTTTTTTTTTTTGGGTTCACTTATATGAGTTTATGTATCCAAATATTTATGTACTAGATATACCCGGTGCGCTTCGCTACCCGCTCGTTATAAAATAAAATTCCTATTGTGAAAATTTAATGACGATCGGTCCGGTAGTTAAAACTATATTACGATTTTTCATTTTCCTAAAAAGGGGGCGTGGTCCCACCCACTTTTCCCCTGGTACGTGTTCCAAATTATGCCAATACCATATGTACCAAATATCATCGACGTAGGTCAAAAAATGCCCAAAATATGGCGATTTAAATGTTTGTGTAATATGGGCGGTGCCACGCCTCTTTGTCCAATAAAAACTTCATAAAGCCTATGTCACCCGCCTGAATATTCTGAAGATTCCCTGAAAATTTTATCAAAATCGGTCCAGTAGTATCGGAGCCTATTCATTTCAAACAAACAAACAAAAAATCAAATCTTTCCTCATTATAATATTAGTATAGACTCTATAGAGTATAGATTTACACACAAGCAAAAGAAAAAAATAAAAACCATATATATAACTGTTTAATAAATGTTTTGTTTTTGTATTTTTTTGTGAGTTTAACTTTTGATAATTTTAAAATATTCAGTTGCGACGATTATAAAAAACGCGTCTGTACACTGCAAGAGTTGAAACTGAAGTGTAAACATATGTATGTAGTATATAAAAAACATAAATGTATAAAAAAGAATTTTGTAAAATTATTACAAAAAGAATTGTAAATTTTACATTTTTTACGTTAAAATTTCAAAAATATTTGAAAATTCATTTGGTATTTTTTATATTTCTGTGCGAATTTATTTCGAGAATAAACGTACTATAACTGAGTTATCGCCTGTTTTATGCCCTCAGAAGTACAAATTCAGATTTTGTTAATTTTTAAGTAGTATCTTCATTATTTCCGAGGTATAGAAATGCAGATTTTACCCCTTATTACCCATTTTATTCTCTTAAAATTTTAATTTTAAAATATCTTTGCTCGTTACAAAGATAACAGTTTGAATCACTTTTTGAGACAAAGTGGACTCGACGAATGCCGTAGTCAACATTTCAAGTGCCTTGGAACAATTTACTCCAATTTTAACGCAAAATTTAATACATATTCTTTATCCATTTTATTCAAAAGTCAAAAATCGCAGAACACACACAAACGTGACTAACCTTTTCAGTTGTCAGCAACAAACTACTAATCCAAATGGTCTGATAATGCCAACATATGACTAACACATGTGTACCAAAACAACAAAAAAAAAAAAAATTCGATAATCGAATCTTTTGAACAAACCTCGTATTGAGTTCCAAATTAACCCCAAATAAAGAGTAAATACAGAAGTTTAATTTTAATAATATGATACAGAGCTCATTATCAATTTTTCTATTTCCTGAAAGGTAGGTCGAGTACATGATACCATTTTAATCTCTGGACTTGCTATCAACCAACAGGATAATTGCTAACACATTAGAATGATTACTAAGTCCATTTAGGTAGCTTGGACTTAAGGTATTAATCTCATCTCTGACTGTTTAAATTTATAGATCTCGGTGCAAGTTTCTCTTATTTATGAAAAATTATGCCATATGTTAACGATATATTTTAAATTATTTTTCTGCTTCCAATACTGTTATCAATTCTAAAATATATTTGTTTCATTAGTTATTATGAAAAAAGTAAACACGCTCAACTACTTGCCTCCGCGAGGTCAGCACTAAAATATGGACAAGTTTTCCTACCAGTTTTAAAATGAATACAAATATTATAATGCAACAATGTATACACATCAAACCTTTAGAAAGAAGCTTTCAATAAAAAGAGAATTTTGCTATACACAATTTTTGAAAAGAAATTTATTTAAAAATGTTATTTTAATGTCAAATCTAAATCATATCAATTTCAAATTACAATTTCTTAAAAGTGTGCCGACAATTGCCTTTGTTGAGTTCTCACAACTCTTTTGGTTATAAAAAAATGCTTAATTGCGAAAATTCTAATTTTAGAAACCAAATACAATACGAACAGCAATCTAAAACTAACAACACACAAACACTCTTACGAAACATACTCCTGTTAGCACAACTATAAATACACATGTTGTTAACATGCAAAAATATTTTCTTAACTCCACAGCAAGGACAATAATTACAACAATGATCACTGTGATGATGATGACTACATACAAAATAAATAGAATGAAATTTCAACAAAAGTATTAAAAGTGTCAGAGTGTCATAAAGTCATCATAATTTAGCACTTTGGTTTTATGGAAAATAACATGCAACAATAAAAGTATTAATGAAACGGAAAATGAATGAATAAACTATTATAAATAACGAAAGGATATGAAAGAAAAGGATATAGTACACATAATAAGCCGCACAATGGAATTTTTGAGTATTTTTGTGTCTATTTGCCTCTGATATGAGAGTTTATGTTTACAATAATAAACTACTTTCATATGCAAAGCACCCACAAAAACTGGACTGCAAGTTCTGCATCAGATTCTTTCAATCATGCTTGGCCATTAGGTATTGTATAATACAATCAACTTTTCACAGCTGCCGACAAAAGGAGTATGATCTGTGTGTAAAAATACTATTCTTACTACTAATAGCAGGTGCGGATTGAGAGAGAAAAGGTGTGGAGAAGGCTATTTATTCCTTTCCCCCAAAAAACGAATTATATTTGGATACTACTATATTTGTATCCAGTTTCTAAAAGAATATTTTGAAAGTAGTATGTATCATAATAATTTTAAACTTCCCTTAAAAACTAAAGACGGGTCCGCGCCTGAAATATAAAATAAAACACATACATACTTTTCATTACCATAGAAACTACCAGCAACAGACAAATGAAAGAAATTGTTTAAATTAAGACTAAAACCAAATTAAATCCATTTCAATTTAGTTCCTTTTGTATTGTTTCAAATAAACCAGAATATTTAATATTCTGGAATATAGTTTCGTACAACATTGTTTGTTGCTGCCTGTGTATGTTATATATTCGTGTAAATAAAGAAAGAATTTTTGTTTTATATGAACATTTCATGGGAGTTCTTTAGATTTAAAAACGTAAAAATATTAATTGGATTAAAAATGGAGCAGCTATACACAGTCTGCCGATAGTGTTAATTACTTACATATATAATTTGTAAACTACATACCTACTTTGAAATCTTTCAGTTTTAAAACATGAAATAGTAAGTAAGAAGGAGTTAACTTCGACTTTATTATCTGGCCCTCGTTTCTGTAACTTGTGAGAATTTCGTACAAAAAAAAAACATATAATAATAATTATACTTATCGCCCAATATTTTGTAGGACGATTCATAGAATAATAGCTGGAACCACAGTGAAGCAAATAAAGGTATAAATTCAGATTTTTCTTTCTCTTTCATCACAGATTTAAAGAAGGGATGCACTATATGGAATAACTGCTTAACAAGTTTATTTTTAAAAAAATGTATGTATGTACAAATATATATAAGGAGCCGCAGAACAAAACGTACTTTTTCGCTCATTTTAAATTTTAGGGAAATTAATGTTTATTTATTTCGTTTCCTTAAAAAACTGCATGAACCTAGAAATGGTGAAAAATTTTTTACTTATCAATAGATGCATCCAACTGCCAGAACTAATTACATTAATCGTTAAGGATATTTGATATCAAACCACTTTTATATTGGGAAAAGTTCGTTTTGTTAAAAATAAATGAAAAAAAGTACGTTTTGTTAAAAAAAAGAAAAACAACACGTTTTTTACGCGAGACTTTTGTAAACCCAATATAAAAAAAAATATACATTGAAATTAAATATGTATATATTTTATTCGTTAATTACAATGTTTTTTTTGTTATACAGTGCTGACTCGCTAGACCGAATTAATAATTGCAGACCCTGATTCGGATTAACGAGATATTCGGATTACTGGATGTGCTGCTATTATGTATTATAATTCACTATAGGTATTCGAAAATAAAATACAAGCCAGGATTTCAAAACAAATTATATTATTTTTGTTAATCAAGAATGAAAAAATTAAACCTTTTTTTTATTCATATTCTGTTTTTTTTTTTTAATAGAGACATAAAACATATCGATGGCTTAATATAGGAAGGTCGTATCTCGTTTTTTTTTTTTTTAAATCGGGTTTTTACATGTTCTGGTAGACAAAATTCAAAAACACCTCGCTTAAAAAATTTAGTTTTCTATGTTGACGAATAACAGATTTACAGTAATTAAAAAACCCTAACTAACTAACTAACTAAAGATTTTGTTGAGTTTTATGCTTTTCCTGTAAAGTAGCTAAAAGTTGAGATACGACCTTTCGATATTAAGCCATCGATATGTACATGCACTTACATACATACATATACATATGTATGAATGTACAATGTCCATCATAGAAAGCTCTGCATCTCAATGATGTCCCCTTAGTTTTAAGATTACATAGGTACCTAGGTACATGGTTTTGTAAAAAAACAGTCACAACAATAAAAAAGCAGAAAAATACAAATAAATAAAAATTCGTTTTAGCGAGCTTGCAACCAATGCGGACTATAAAGTATGTACATATGTACATATGTAATACGTAATAAATTCAAATCGGATTACTAGATAATTCGGATTACAAACCTTCGGATTAGCTGGCGCTGTATCACCTAAAAAACATAAACATTTTCTCAAAATGATACTCCTAAAGTAATCTGAGTCAGTTTGATTGCTATAAAACTCGAAATAGGTACATATGTATGTATGTATGTATGTATTTACCTTTTTTGAACATTTTCACATTTTTTGCATCTTGTAATTCTTCTATGTTTTAATTATACTAGGTATTAAATATTTTTTAAAAACACTCAGTCATCAACAATACTTATGTTTTAGCAATATTATTTAACAGTTAATTCAAACGAAAACAGAATGACTTCCAAAAACATCAAACAAATTGAGAATACATATGTACATACCTATTAACAAATGTTATTAAAATAAAGTACGAAAAAGAGATCAAAAAAGTGTAGTTTATATTGATTTGACATCTGTTATAGTTTACTTTGGTTGTAGCCTTATGGACACTAGGATGCATGTTTCATTAAATTAAAACTATACGAAAAATGGCAAAGACTATGAAAAAAGTACGATTTGTAGAAATATAAAATAAAAAATTACGTTTTCTTCTCCACCAATTTTTTAGATCCCATTTTCTAAGTAAAAAAAAAAATATGCTAACTCTATTTTTTCTAGGAGATTTCAATCCAAATATGCTAAAAATACCATAAAAACAGTTTATCAAAATATGCGAAAAAGTACGTTTTGTTTTGCGGCTTTTCAAATACCTATGTACATATGTATGTATGTATATTTAAAATTTTATTTATTTGTTGCGGGTTAGCAATATCTAGATATGTATATATTTCGTTGGTAGCTATACCAATTCATCAGTAGATGTTTTACCCTTTATGTTTAAAAAATACCAAAG
Organism: Lypha dubia; assembly: GCA_947311025.1. Taxonomy (NCBI): domain Eukaryota; kingdom Metazoa; phylum Arthropoda; class Insecta; order Diptera; family Tachinidae; genus Lypha; species Lypha dubia. The sequence continues at coordinate 69,058,953 of OX371260.1, forward strand.
CTCATCTATTTATACAAAAACTCACAAACATATTTTTGTGAATTGCAAAGCATAAAAATAGCCTTTAAAAATTTTTTTCAAACACACACAACAATAATTTTCCATTGTATAAATAGAAAAGCTTTGGAATTTTTTAAACATAAAGGGTAAAACATCTACTGATGAATTGGTATAGCTACCAACGAAATATATATCTAGATATTGCTAACCCGCAACAAATAAATAAAATTTTAAACATAAATACTTGAGTACATGCTCAAATAAATGTAAAATTATGTATGTACTTATATTGTTAAATTAATTCTTATGTACATATGTATGTATGTTTAATCAAAAAGTTGAAAAAGTTTTCAGTGCGATCTCTTAAATTCCATTTTTCCGGTGTGCATCAAGTTTCTCTTATAGTTCATTATTATAATTGTTGATTTTAATCCTCTTCTTACATTCTCTCAACTTAACCAACAATAAAAACAGCACTAATAGCAATTTAGCCTCTGTATCGCTGCTGCTAATTTTCTTAAGTTTGTTTTTTTATTAATTTTTTATACACATACACATATACATACAAATGCAAGTACAGAAGTGTTCATTCAATTCCTTAATTTTCGATTGGGACCTGTACGTGTGAGTATTTCCTAACAATAAGTTTCGTTCAATTACAATTATGGCAAATTACTTTATTACATCCGTAATTGTGTGACCATGGAAGCATGCAGTTTTTTCGTCGTACAGTGATATTGAATAAAACGCCACAAGTGGTTATTATGCTCCCCAAAGCATTAAAAGCAGAATAACAGCAAAAGCGTGAGAGAGAGAAAAAAAATCATAGAAAATACAATGACGAAACTTTTAGTTTTGCAACAAACAACCGTCGACAAAAGGCAGGCAAGTTTTGTAATTGAGGTAGAATGAAACTCAAGTAGTTTTGTATGGATGAGTTGTACATACATATTAAGTTTTTAGGTCGTTATACTAAGTTTTTCTATATATTTACACGTTTTTAAAGTTGATGAAAGAAGTTACTTCTTTAGTGACAAGTAAAAAACACGTTTAAACAGTTTAACAATATGTAAGCATTTCTTTGAGTCTTCCGCTGTAGGAATTTTGTTTGTTTTAATAGAAATTTATAATATAATTTATATGTACATACATATTTATATATGTACATATTTTTTTTTTGTTGCTAAACATCAAGTATATCAGCAATGAACATTAAAGAGAAACATAAAAGACAGGTCAATGGTTTCGAAATTCTCCAACTTTTTTAGGTTTTGATTCAGTTATTCAACTCTTACTAAGTTCAAAATTTATCGAAAGAAATATTTTTAATTTTAGTTATTTTAATAGATTATTTTGTAAGGATTGTATCCCGCGATTGGGCCCTGGGCGTATTATTGTCCTTTAATTTTTTCTATAATTGAATACCATACATCACATAGGTTTCAGTATTCAATGATAATGAAAGTAGGTATATTAATTATTCTTGCAGATGGATATTTAAAATTTTTATTGGATATTAAAACTTTTTTTATTCAAATGCTAAATCTGACTGCGGTACACCACGCTGCAAAAGCAAATTTAGTTAGATAACGCTAATGATATGACGAATCTGATGCGGTTCTTATACTATATGGCAAGATATATGGATTTATAAATTAATAAACAATTAGTAAACAAAACTACTTTTATATTGAATATATTTATGTGTTTAAGTTTTTATTTTAGTCGTAATTAACTTTACATTATACTATTTACTTTTGTAAAAAGTACCATACAAAATTGTTGATAACTCTATGTATTTATGTTTATGCTACTTCAAATGAAATAAACCAACCAGTGAGATTTAACAATATTTTTTCTGTAGATATAGAAAGGCTATTGGCTGAAAAACGGAGAGCTCGACGAGAATGGCAGCGCTACAGTTCGCCCCAGCTAAAATTAAGGCTTAAAGAGTGTACCAAGCAGCTTAGGAAAGTTTTGCAAACTCAAAAAACAGCTACCCTTCAAAAATTCCTTCAAGAGCTAGATGCAACACCACAAACAGATTATTCACTGTGGCGTGCAGCCAGAGGACTAAAAAGGCCGGTGAAATGCAAACCCCCATTACGAGCCCCTAATGGTGACTGGGCAAAAACTGATGCTGAAAAAGGTGCATTTTTTGTTAAACACTTAGAAAAAGTTTTCACTCCGAACATTTCTGCTGATATTGTTGAACTGCCACCAGTCGTCTCTTTACCAGAAATATCGCTCAAATTCAACATTGTGGAGATTGAAAAGGCTATTACTAGTCTTAACACCAGAAAAGCCCCAGGTGTCGACAAAATAAGCAACAAAATGCTTCAAGAATTGCCTTACACGGCAAAAAGAATTATACTATTCATTTTTAATAGTATTCTACGCCTAGAACACTATCCTAAAGAATGGAAGGTTTCGCTAATTACTATGATACCAAAGCCCGGCAAGGATCATACAAAGGTTGAATCCTATCGGCCTATTAGTTTACTGTCTAACATTTCAAAACTATTTGAAAAGCTGTATATGAGCAAGCTGATGCCTATAGTGAGCAGAAGTGGATGCATTCCAGATCATCAATTCGGTTTTCGCACTCAACATAGCACAATTGAACAAACTCACAGCCTTGTGAATGTTGTTAGAGACACTTTTGAAAAAAAAAAATACTGCTCTCCGCTCTTTATTGATGTCTCACAAGCTTTCGATAAAGTATGGCACGAAGGTCTTTTCAACAAATTAACACAAAATCTACCAGAAAACATCGTAAAGCTTTTAAAAAGCTATTTAATGGAACGTAAATTTGTAGTTAGGGAAGGCAATTTGAAGCCGGAGTCCCTCAAGGCAGTATCTTCGGACCCTTACTTTATTTAATATATGCCTCTGACTTACCGTTAAACAGTAACATTCATACATCAACATTTGCGGATGATACAGCCTTTCTAAGCGTTCACGAAAATCCTGTAGAAGCTTCCCGGAACTTACAAGAATATATATCCAAACTGGAAAAATGGCTCAAACAATGGCGTATAAAAGTTAACGAGCAGAAATGTGCACACGTCACTTTTACGTTGCGCAGGGAAACATGCCCGCCTATAAAAATTAACACCGAGACTATACCGCAACACACTGTAGTAAAATATCTAGGCGTTCATCTTGATCGTCGTTTAACATGGAAATGGCATATAGACGCAAAGTTAACACAAATGAAACTAGCAGCAGCCCAAATGAATTGGCTTAGTGGAAGAAACTCTATACTAAGCCTTGACTGTAAACTTCTCTTATACAACGCGATCCTGAAACCAATATGGTCCTATGGAATCCAGTTATGGGGCACTGCCTCAGCATCGAATGTCGAAAGAATTCAAAGGCGACAGAATAAAATCCTACGTACAATAACAGCAGCCCCCTGGTATGTCAGAAACCATCGAATTCATAAAGACCTAGACGTTCCGTTGGTGAAGACAGTATTTTCAAAACACGCGAAAAAATATATAAAAAAACTTGAGTTGCACCCAAATCCACTTGCGCGCAATATTCTTCATTATAGAGGCCACACCCGGCTGAAAAGAAGGGATACTCTTTTTCTCAGCCGTTCACGAGAGATGTAAAACAACAAAAATTAACCGTCGAAATTAAAAATTTTGTTTAGCATTGGCTAAACTTATATTTAATATTTTTTTTAGATTTAAGATTTGAAAAACTTATTGATAATTTAATATATAATTAAAGATTTAATAAATAATAAAATTATCAAAAAAAAAAAAAAAAAAAAAACTCTATGTATTTAAACTCCAGGCTATAAAAAGTAAGACGGTACTGATTTTAAATTACTTTTCAAAACCCGAGTGCTTATCAGATCTCGACGTATTGAGGCCATGGGAATATATTTCAAATATTTCTACAATCATGATCGTCTCCATATAAATATATATATATATATATATATATATATATATATATATATCAGTGTTCGGATCTCAGCCCGATTGAGATTGCATAGAATGGTGCACAGTATCGAATAAGAGTATTAAGACCAAATAATTTTGCGGATTCGTGGAATAAAATTCAAAATGCTTGGTATGTTTATCCTAGAGAGCGTTTAATACGATATCCAACTTTTATTAAAAATAATGTCTTAACAACAATTAACTAAGTTTAAAATCTGTGTCAGAAATATTTTTTTTTTTTATAAATGACTATAATATTTCGTTTTTGTGCTAAATTGGTGTCTAGGGTTTTTTTTTATTAATTTCTATATTTATTAAAGATAACTATGTACATAAATATATAATGAAAATGATATAGGTATAAGTAATAGTAGGGATACGCGATCTTGAGGAAGCGTTTTATAATCAGGGAAAATAATTGATGACCAAATCATAAATAAGAGTAACTAACACCTTAATATTCCTGGTCAATATGTTCTAACCTAACGGTCACCACTGTAAGTACCTATATATTTTATATGGAAATATTATTTACAGAATATTTTAAATTTTGCCAATAAATACATACCTATTTTAGCTTAATAAAAAATTTCAAAAGGTTTCAACAATGTGTTTGAAGAATAAGATGATAGGTAGGTGTGTGTAATAATTGAAAAGATATTTTCCAATTACGAGTTCCGACAGTTGCCAAATAAAAATACCTATACCTACCTATTAATAAAAAATATATAAATTGTTGTAAATTCTTAGATCTTCTCAATTCGAAAACCTTCAAAAACTATAAAATTCACTTCAGACGAAAAAATTTTAATAGGTAATTATTAGATAATGTGAAGCCGACGGTAAATATTATTTAGGCGATTTCCGGGTACATTCTCGCACAAAAGCGATTTACTTACAACATACACATGAAGTTTTGAGTTGATGAAACTATTCTGGCAAATGCAGATTAGGTTGCATTTGAGCTACTGCTGAATAAATTGATAGGTACTTGTGGATAAACCACAATTGCAAGATTCACAAAAAATTTTTTTTAATATATTATGTAGACATACCTATTTCTTTCTTCTTGTTACTTGAAATGTGCACATTTTAATAAATCACATCAAATATAAAACGCGCCAAAAATTTTCCTTTATACGCAAACTCCTTATCCAAAGAATAGTGGGCAAATTACATTAAACATCAGTGAGAGATGCCTTGCTATGTACAAATGTATGTACATATGTGAGGAAGTGTTCTTGAATATACAACAACTGCTATCGTTCAGCCATATTTATTTATGATGTAAACAAACAATTAGGAGAAAATTACGAGCTCTGCCGCAGAAACACATACTTCTGCTACTGCTCAGCTTACTAAGCATTGAATTGCTGAATACCTTGCTGTTTAGCGTTGGATGAAATAAAAGCAGAACTGCTCAAGTTCACTCAACAAATAAATCTCTTTTAATTTCCTGAATTGTAGTTTATGACCACCATCTATCTCTTTTTACCTTAGGTAATATTTGAGTTCTATTTCTTTCCCACAATGTTTTATGGCTGCCGTGAATGCTTTATTGCCCATGTGCATTCCTTAACCTCTTTTTTGTTTATTGCCTGTAATTCTGTTTTATTTTGAGCGGAGACTATTTTAAGTAAGAATTCTCTTTACACTCTTCTTGGCAGTGAGACCAGCTGTTTTTTTTACAAACCATATGTTATTTTATATGTGGAACAGTATGAATGATGATAACATAAGGAATAAGCAACAATAAACAAGAGAGATACATTGAATAAGAAAGAATTATACCCCAAATATATACAATTTATGGGTATTTAACTCCGCCTATTTAGTGTTGGTAAACGCATTATTATAAATATAAAAACTAAATATACCAATTTGTTTATTATTTGTTATAACATTATTTATAAATAGGCACATGCAAAGAAACATCAAAACTTAAATTAAATTTCAAATATCTATTACATTAGACTACAAGTTGCTTCTTTTGTTTTGTACATATATAACAACATTGTTTTCTGTGTGATATAGGTATGGCTTTTAGATATATTTTGTGTTTTTGTCCAATGGCAACACATGTTCAAATCTATGACACTTCTTTTATTCACCCAACAAGCAAAACAATTACATCTGCAAGCGCTAAATTTTACATATCCATTTGCAGTTATATATCTACATATATATGTACCTTTGTAGGTACAACATTAAATTCGTATACATATGCCTATGTATAAACATTATTATCAAATACATCAATTATTCGCCTTTCAACTTTGTTCGAATAATTCAAATAATAGTTTTTGTTCGTTCGATCAAACGATTAAAGCTAAAAATTTATTCGATTAATCGATGAGAACAACGAATAAAAAATGCTTAAAAAAAAAATTTATTGACAAAAAATAAATGTTTGTCATTAACACATAAATGCATAAGTATATAGGTAATCAAAATAAATTAAAAATTAAATAGTTACTGCCTATTTTTATCAACTTTTATTTATGTATTTGTAACTTTTATACCAACTCATCAGTAGATGTTTAAAAAATTTTAAAGCTCATCCATTTATACGAAAACTCACAAATAAATTTGTGAATTACAAAGCTTTAAAATTTTTTAAATAAAGGGTAAAACATCTACTGATGAGTTGGTATGGCTACCAACGAAATATATATTTAGATATTGCTAACCCGCAACAAATAAATAAAATTTAAAATATAAATACTTGTGTACATGCTCAAATAAATATAAAATTTTATTTTTATTAACAAAAAAAAAAATATACATAAAATTAATAATACATAAAAAAACTTAAAAATGTAATTACTGAGATTACGTCGATTTTAATACTTCAAACACACATGTTTTATTCAGTCAAATGATTTTTTTTTTTTTGTTAAATTAGACAATTTAGGCTGTTCTTAAGAAATAATCTTTTAAAAACAATTTTTTTGCTTTCAAACGATTTTTGGTTTTTGTTTTTATTAAATTAGATTTTGAAAAAACTCTCGCTAATTGTCGAGGTAGATGATATAGTGAGAAAAGCATAAAATAGTTTAAATATCTAATTTTTCTGCTCTTTTTTAGATTTTTCCAAATATACTATATCGTCTAATATATCGCTGAATTCTTTTTTATTATCTGAATTTTAATACTTTGAATTATATATGTATATATTATATTGATTCCTATGGTTCCAAGTTGGAACAAAGGGCCGTACTTTGAATAGAATTATTTAATTCACATAAAAGATTGTTATTTTCATTAATTTGTGAAGTTTTTATTCGAACTGAGTGATGTTTAATCAAAGAAATGTATATATAAGCGCATTCCAAATAAAAACCCCTAGAGTATTGGTAGCCGAAGGCTGCCACCTGAGTATAGTAAAGTTCCAACCCATTAAAAATTATAAAAAAAGCTGTAGTGTAAAACTTACATGTAATTCAGCAGATTCAATTAATGTAGAGGATCTTTAACTGGTGCGATTGCAGCTGCCGTGGTGGCAGTGAGGTCTAAGCGGTAGACAACTCTGATGATGAGACTGTGGTTAGTCTCGAAACATCGATGTCAGTTCAACCCTCCGCGCAGTCAAAAAAACTTTTTCTTTGTCTGTTTCAAGTATTAAGATCCACTAGATTTGTCTTTCTTTCTAATTTAAATAATAATTTAATTTATAATAAAATTAAATTTAGAGAAAACGAACTTACGCCTGAAAAATTAAAAATTTCTTTGATTGTTATTTTCATTAATAATAACTTCTTCTATATCATTACTTTATTATTATATTATTGTGGTTACTTTCAACATAAAATAATCTAGAGTATAATTAATTAGCATATTCTTTAGTTTAAATTTTTGAAGAATATTTGAAAAACTTTCATTGCACGGAAAATTTCCAGAATTTAAAAAAATATTATTAACGTATTTTAAAGCTTTATTTATCTCTTATTTATTCTTATTTTAATGCGTTTTAGTAAATCTGTTGCAAAATACTTATTAATTTTTTTTTTGTTGTCCAACAATTTTGTATAATTTAGGACACTTGCATGTGACTTTGTTTTTTTTTCATTTTTGTTCTTGGTAAAATACTTCCAAACCGAGCTCATTCTGAAAGATAATTATATAATTTTAAAAAAATATAATACAATACCAACATTTTCTACTTATATGATAAGATTTATATAAAGCAATTGTTTCTTTTTTGGCTTTTAGTGTATTTCTAACTTATTCACCTGACAGTAAAAAACCCCATTCTTGAAAATTGTTTAACGTTTCATTTAAAATATAGCACGACTTCTAGGTATGCACAGTTCGACAATAACTGCAAACATCCAAAATAACATGTATTGGTTGATATAAAGTACTCGCTTTGTTTCAAATCATACAAACAAATTTAACACATTTTTTACGTATGCGAAAATATGTTCGATTAATTGACATAAATTAATCGATTTATTCGTTATTCGAAGTTCGGCATTTTAAAATTATTCGAACAAGAATTTAGTTTTGTTTGATCGATTAATCGAATTATTCATAATCGGTTGACGACTCTAATAATCATACATATGTAGGTATACGAATATATACATAAACAGAGAAGAGATTGTTTGTGACTAACGAGTTTGTAGCCAGCCAATTGAATCTTGTTGATTACTTGTACATATACTGATCAAATTCGATAAATATAATTAAATTAAATACTATTATGAATTAAATTTTAAGATTTTATATACTCGTATATGTATTAGTGATATTACGAATATATATTTTTAGTATCCGCGAATACGAATACGAATATTATTTTTCAGGTTAAGAGCCACATAATATTTTAAATTTAATTAGAAAAAATCTCTCCCTTTGTGTCAGTAACAATAAATTGAAAAACTGTCCCATTACTTTAGCCATATGTAGGTATATCATTATAATGACATTGAAATGCCGAATTGACAACCACTACTGAACATTTTTAAATTATTTTACATACATACATACTTTGAGATTTCGTTTTTCCTACTCTGCTTGCGATTTTAATTAGTAATTCGGTGTTGTTTGGGAGTACATATTTTCGCAGATAGCGCAGGCAAATGTCTAGGTGGCCTTTCACATATTAAATTTTGGTTCTTCCATTTTGTAAGTCCAACATTCCTGTACTGAGAATTGATTACTAACTTAACATGATATAAATTTACACATAAGTCTTTAACTTTTAAATGATAGTTACGAAATATAATTTTCGTTTGTTTTTAAGAAGATTATTATCGTGCGTCAAAGATAAAGGGCTTTCTTTCTTTAAATAAAAATTATTATAAATTAATATATTTTTGTACATTTTATGTAATTTTAAGTTATTGCATAGCTTTTATCGCGGGCTTTGAGCGCGGCGACCGAATCAAGAAATTCCGTAACGAAAATAAAACCTAATACTAGTTCCACAAATGCAATACACTAATTCCATAAATAACACTAACCTCACAAAATTAAATGTCTTCACTAATCACACACGTTTTTTTTAAATTATTTTGTATGATTTTTTTTGGAAAAATGTATGTGAAAATTATTTGAGAAATATTCGCTTGAATTTGGCGAATACGAATACTATAACGAATATCTTAAAAGAGGCGAATAGTCGAATAATCGAATACGAATACGAGTATTCGTAACATCACTAATATGTATATGTATATACATACATATGTACATATGTATGTTACCTCAGGCATAAACTAAGATTTCGAATCTACGAGTACTAAAAACAAGACATAATCCGCTTGTTCGGCAAAACTGCTCTTGACGTTTTTTCTGTAATAAATTCGTCACTCACAATTGCAAGTACCTTGGTGTACCAATATATTGTATGAATTCGTTGATCGTAAATATGCAAGCGAACAAAATTCTTTTTCTGTCATATTCTATTGTTTACGTTGATAATCCAACGTTAACGAAACCGTTCATTATTTAACTCCGGCTTCAGTGTTCTTTTCATCATAGTATTTTTGTGAATGAAAAATATGATGAATATTCGTCACTGTTTTCGTCAACGGAATGTAAGCGAGATGGTGGCGATTGTATACTTCCAATGACATCCCCATGTTAAATTCGTCACTCAAACGCACTGCGTACACAGAGCCAAAACTGCCTATACAGAGAAAATTTTTTTTTTCAATTAAAAATATAAAAAAATTTGATTAAATATTTAATTTATTTAATTAAATTTTTAATTGTAATAAATAATTTTAGGTAATAAATGTATAAAAATTGAATTGATACTATTAATTTGTTTACTGGTGCAAATTTAATTAAATTTTTAATTGATATCACAAATTTTTTAATTAAAATCAATTTTTATTTTTTTCTGTGTAATAGAATCAAGAAGATTTTCTCTATGAAACGCTTTTAGGCTAAGGGGTATCCCAGCAGAAAGAAGCGAAAATTTTTTCGAGGAGATTCCTTATTGTTTTTATGTGGTAAATCTTAATTTTTTCAATAAGGAAAACACATAAAATCAAGAAGAAAACTTGTTATTTACAATTTTTTTTACCCAATTTCCGTTATTTTTGCCACCATTATTGATTTCATTAGGCCATCTTATTGTTTTTTTTCAAAAAGGTTTTCTTCTTGATTTTATTAGGCCATCTTATTGTTTTTTTCAAAAAGGTTTTCTTCTTGATTTTATTAGGTTCCTGTATGATCATGTGTAAATCATCTTCTTAATTTTTTTAATAAGAATATCTTCTTGATTATATTAGCTTGCTTGTTATTTCATACATATAAATCAACATAGGAACAATTGTTTTCCTAAATTTTTTGTGCTACAATAAATCATCTTCTTAAACTGGCTGCTAACATGTATACTATAGTAAGGTGTAGTGGTTAGAGTGCCAATCTACTAAATCGAAGTTCCTTGGTTCAACTCCCTGAATACGTAAGTTTTATAAAAATGTTTTCATCACCCCTCCATCCAGATAATACAAATACATGTTGTAAATAAGCATTCCGGACGTACCATGACGTTCGGATGACATCAAATTCGTATTTCCTAACATCACAACAGAGAAAACAGTGCCTAATAAATACCTAATAAAATATAACAAAATTAATAAGATACCATAAGCTTGGCAAAATTTTTCAAAGAATTCTTTCCATATTAGAAAGGCAAAAAATTTTTGCCAAGCTTACAGGTTGCCTAGAAATGAGATGGAATTGTACCTATCAAGAACTTGGTCCTTATTTTGATCTCAGTACTTTTTACGGCCGAAACTTTTTGGATACGAACTTGGCCTTATTTTCACATTTATGTTTTTGTGTGGATCTCACTTCTTTTTTCTAAGTTGTTTTCGTATAAATATTTCAAATTTCAGCTTTCTAGCTATACTGGAAAGGCCCCATACAAATAAAGGCACCCAAGTCCCCCCAGGTAAAAAGTGACCGTTTAAAACTTATTTTTGTTAATTTCTCTGCAGGACATACCTGTGTACGAAATTTAAGCTTTCTAGGTCAACTAGAAGTGCCCAATACAAAAAGGGGCATGATTGTCCCCCCAGATGAAAAGTGCCCGTTAAAAAATCATTTTCGGTAATTTCTCATCACTACCTGCCTGTGTACCAAATTTAAGCTTTCTAGCTCTACTAGAAGTGCCCCATACAAAGAAGGGGAATGATTGTCCCCCCAGATGAAAAGTGCCCGTTTTCAGATTTTTCTGCTTATTTTCTCACCAAGACCTACCTGTGTACCGAATTTCAGCTTTCTAGCTATACTAGAAGTGCCCCATATAAAGAAGGGGCACTCAGGTCCCCCCTGGAAGGAAAGTGCCCGTTTTCAGATTTTTCTGGTTATTTTCTCGCCAAGACCTACCTGTGTACCAAATTTCAGCTTTCTAGCTATACTGGAAGTGCCCAATAATATTGATGAGTCAGTGAGTCAGTCAGTGAGTCAGTGAGTATGTACTAAAATATGGACTTTTCACACCTTAATATCTCGGGAAGCTTCTACGGTAGAACTTTCAAATTTAACCTGTGAGGTCACCTCTGTGGGGAGAACTTATGTTTCAAGTTTCATTATATTATGATCAAGAGGAGCAAAGTTATGAGGGGGGTAAAAACGGCTCGAACTGTTTCGTGTAAATATACACACTGTGTGGCCGAACTTGGCCTGGCGCACTACCGTGCGCCTAGATTCGCCTTGGGTCAATAAAGTATACATAATTAGATACATACATGTATAAATAAAATACACGCAATACAAAAATTATAATTGTATGTAATTACTTTATTATTGTATTACTTTACAACCAGAAATAAGTTTTAATACACTAACAATCATAAAGCCCAAGGACTGCTATGTTTATATATTGCAGTTCACACATCTTTTGATCATTTATGTATCTAAAGTTTGTTTCCAAAGTTTTTTTTGATAACAAAGCTATTCACATTAAATTACATATGAGCATTTCCACAGAAATGTCTACTTTTTGTCACGTAACGTCACCATGCAACTAAACTTGTATTTTAGAGCCATGCCGCTCGAATTTTCCGTACTGTTACTTAATGTTGACGTAATTACTAGTGTATGCTAAAATACAAAAAAAGAAGATAATATACAAAATTTTCTTCGAGAAACAAGCTTAAAGGCTCCGTTAGCCGAGCGCATCAGTACCGTAATGTGTCAGCTGTTCGTCTATAGCATGGGAAAATCCATACAAAAGCTTACCGAACTTATAACTAACGTACCCGTAATGTATGGGTTTAAATAAAATAGAATTTCATACTGCCGTTAAGTGACATTTGTAAGCCAGTGATGGGCTGTTAGTTTGTTTTATGCTAAGGGGGTATTTTCACTCTTTTTTTTGGTACTATTCTATAATGATGATAAACTATGAATAAACAACTTAAAATAATCCAAACATGTAAATATACATATAATTGCATATATATATATGTAAATGTACACACATATTCATGCTTAGATGTATAAAATAAACAAATAGACATTTCAATGGCTGCAAAAACATTTTTTATATATGCACATGTAAAAAGAATTGTATATACATATACATACATATATGCATAAATTTTATATGTACATACATATACATATATTATATATTATAGTTCTATGATATTATTGGGATCATTGTGTAATAAAACCGTTGAAATTAAAAATTTTGTTTAGCATTGGCTAAACTTACATTTAATATATTTTAGATTTAAGATTTGAAAAACTTATTCATAATTTAATATAAATAATTAAAGATTCAATAAATAATAAAATTTTCAAAAAAAAAAAAAAAAAAAAATTGTGTAATAAAAAAATTTAATTTTTTAGAACAAAAATTGCTTTTGATATATTGATTCATTGAAATTCGTGAAGCAAAAAATTATCACATGGCTTGGCGATGCCACTTGGTTTAATAAACTTTGATTTGGATATAAATTATTTTTATATGAACACAAATATACTGAACATTTTTATACCATATATGTATATATAACTATATATCTTAGGTACTTTTTCTTCACAACAGTAACAATTTGAAAATTTTTAATGCCCATCACTGTGTTGTAAACAGCTGTTAATTTTTCATAAATTATTTATTTATTTTATATATACTACCCAGCAAACCATTTCATAAGCAAAATATAACTCGTATAATAAACTTATAACAGATTTACTAGAACTTTTAATAAGCATGATATTTATAAACTTTTTATATACAAAATGCAGTTTTCAAATACTTTACAATTTTTATATATTCGCAAATGAGTCATGCTATAGTTTTGTGTTTGTTGTTTTGTTACCGGAAAGAGCAAATAGTTGAAAAGTTATTTAAAAAAGAAAAAGAGTGTGCGTAGCCTGAGTGCAAATGGAGCTATAGAAATAAAGTATGTTTTTCATAAAATATGCATATCAAATGGCATAACCATTTCCTTTTAAAATTTTTCAGATGTTTTAAATTCAATTGGAGTAGGAGAAAACGAACTTAAGTTAAAAAGAATACCGCATGAAACAAGTTTGTAACACAAGAATAAATTTACTTAATTAAATAAAGAAAAGTAAATTTTGTATGTTTATTGTAATTATGTTATTTTTAAATAAACCAAATGACAAATCCTGATGAAAATTATTTTTTATCTAAGCTTACAAAATTATTAGGAATCTAATGAAAATCGTATATGTTTTTTATAAACAACAATGGTGGAAAAGGATAGGTGCAAGATGATCTCGTTTTAAAACAAAAAAGCTATTAATTATATTGCTCGTGGAGTGTTTTCCAAAAGTTTTAAAAATAATTTGTCTCGGTGTCATTGTAATTTTAAGAATGCAAAGCAAAGAAGTGTTTCTAATGATAATGTATTTGATTTACAGAGCTGTAAAATAAAATTGCTTGATTTTAACACTGCTTTGACGTCGCATAAAGACGTTTAGGAAGGCAGCACTCGTTACAAGGGATTTCTAAATCGTTTTGGTTTGTTGGGTAATTCTGTTTTGTTTATGTATAGTCAAACACGTTTTTAAATATTTTATAAGTACACCAACGGGCTAACAGTACGGTGCAGTACGGGTACGGTATAGCAGCGCTCGGCTAACGGAGCCTTAATGGCTTGGTGACGTTACGTGACAAGAAGTAGACTTTTCTGTGGAAATGCCCATATACGAAATTTAATAGAATTTACAAAATGTCTCGTACTCGAACTAGACGTAAGCTTCCTACAAATTTCAAATTGCTGCAATATACATACATATATCGCTATTTAGTGTTGATAGCATTTTTTAAAATATCGAAGCGGATATTATTGATTTCATAAAAAAGTTTATTAATGATTCTTCTCTAATAAATAAAATAGAAATTTCTTCGAAGAATCTAACGTTGCAAAAATGGATAAATATGCAAAGAACTGGGCCCAAATTACGGCACTCGATATCGATCGAAATTCCAATACAATATAAATGTAAATTTCGATCGATATCGAATGCCGTAATTTGCCCCCTGATGAATTTTGGAATGAAGTCTACAATTTTAAAAATTCTTTGGGTGAAAATCCTTTTCATGAACTAGCAAACTTTCTTATTCGCATACTTTCGTTTCCGTACTCAAATGCCGAAGTCGAAAAAACATTTAGCTTTTTGAATTTTTTTAAACCAAAGATCAGAAATCTACTTTCTTTAAACTCAGCCAATTCATTATTGCATATTATGTACGGCCTAAAAGAAGAAAAACTTTGTTGTTGCAACTAAAAATTATCTCCAAGTGCTTGCTTAAAAATTAATTCAAATCAAACTTATGTATAAAAGATCTGCTTATTTCGTTGAAACTATTATATGTCCCGATGATGATGATGATCATTATGAAACAGGTATATTTGAAAATGAAATTTTTCCTTAAAACGTTATCATATTTTTTAATGAATTGTTACTTTATTTTTAATTGTTTTGTTTACTCCTAAATTATATGAATTGATAATAAAATGTATGTATGAGTGATTTAATAATTTTAATTTGCTTTTTTTAAATATAAACGTGTTTTACCCTTTTTAGAATGACAATTTTACCGTATTTACCTTCAAAATGTTTGTTCACATTTAAATTTTTTTCACTTGGCGCTTTTTACCCTTTTTTCCGCAATTTTTTTTACCCTTTTTACCCGTTTTTGCTATACACTTGACACTTATCTTCATTTATAAAATGGCAACGCTGCTTCTACATATTCAACATCTATCTTCTGTAGCCTATCCCATTCCCTAAGCTAATGGCATTTTCTTTTCTGACACAAGTGTTGCATTATTGCTATTTAATTAATTAATTATTTAATTTTCGTGATCCAATTTAAAAAATATGTAACATATGCACCAATAAATGCCAAAATATGCAAATTCGCAAAAGTGCATTGCGAAAATGCTTATATTTCTCGGAAAGCATACGTAAAGAAATTTTTTAAATGTTCTGGAAAATGACGTGGGACCCAAAACGACTTTATGTCACAAACCTCATTGAGTGCTCAAAAAAAAAAAAAAACAGCTTACTTTAGTGAAAAACTCAAGACGTTCAAATACACAATACTATTATCTGAAGCATAACACAAATCGTATTCTTATGTGTGCCAAAACGTTTTTATCAAAATTAGGAATATCTGAAGAAATGGGCTGACTTCCAAAAAGTCAATTGCTTTGTGTTTGAACAAAGCATAACATTTCATAACGCCGCAGTACAATAGTTATACAATGTATACCATTTCAAAACGCCGCCGCAAAATATTTTTAGCGCAGTAAGAGAGCAAACAAGGCATCGGTTTTATAGTTGTTGCATTGTTACCAAACTTTGCATATGTATGTGATTTAAATACAGTAGCAATACTGTATACAAACATTGTATACGAACGTTTTGGAAGTCAGCCATGGTCAGATTATGGATAAATGCCAGCAGCTTACATTGCACTTAAATGAATTCTTGAAAGCAAGAGGCCGCTAAAAGTCAAGCAAAGAGAGAAACAATCCAAGGGCAATTATATATTAAAAGACTTAGCTTTTAGCGAAAATTTTTGGAAGATGTTCCAAAATTGGAATCACTTTACCGTCGACAATATGCAGCCAAACTATATTTCCAGGTAGACTTCAAATTTTATACACAAATATATGATTTCTATACCGAGACATGCAAAGAGCACGAAGATAATGATATTAAGGCAGTATCTTTTCCAAATTTCATGAAGTTAATAAAAGTTTGTCATACAAAACAAAAAATATTTCACAAGATGAATTTAAAAATCACAGAAATGAAATTGAGAAAATGATAATCGAGAAAGAAAACGATATTGAAATTTATAAATCTGGGTTGAGTATACTACTTTGTATGGATATGCAAGCAGTGAAGCTTATTCCGCAATCGACTGCCAAATGAAATTACAAGTTCATAATTTTACAATTAATAATGTTGTAAATCATGACTTCGATAATTATGTTTGGGACGGAACAGAAGGAAATCTGGTATCATCGACATTTGCAACAATTAAAGTAATTTATTTAAAGCTATGTATGTACAGACGATTGGCATATCTTACAATATTGTAAGATATGTC
This sequence comes from Lypha dubia, assembly GCA_947311025.1. Classification (NCBI taxonomy): domain Eukaryota; kingdom Metazoa; phylum Arthropoda; class Insecta; order Diptera; family Tachinidae; genus Lypha; species Lypha dubia. The sequence continues at coordinate 69,075,981 of OX371260.1, forward strand.
AATATGCTGACAACGTACTGACAATGAAAAATTGTTACCAAAAGGTAAATTGTAAGTTCAGACGATTGTAAGAAAACCTTACAATTTCATTGTCAGACAATTGTCAGACAATAAATTTATCTGCCAACACAAATTGTCAGTTTACACGGTTGTCAGCTTGTTGTGAGGAAAAATTGCCAGATGTGTTGTTAAGCTTTGTCAGAACTGTCAAATCCAATAGTATTTATGGACAGCATTGCCAACAGAAAAATTATCTTACAATGGTGCCATTGTCAGATGCATTAATTTAAACACATCTGCCAATAAAACAAGAGCTTACAATGTCTGACAATTATCTGATAATGGCAAAGTAGAGTGTTCTCACGAATGTCAGATGTCTGACAATATTATTGTCTTACAATGAACTGACAATGCTTTTTCTTGCAACGTTGCAAGACAAAAATTGTAAGTTTAGACGGTTGTAAGACATTTTCTGAACATTTTTCTGGCAATATTGTAAGATCTGCCAATCGTCTGTAAATAGCTTAAGAAACGGTGAAATACATCACTTTATTCTCTATTCTGATGGTTGTTTTTACCAAAATAGAAATGTGGTTCTGTATAATGTTTTACTTTCTTTATGCGTAATAAAAACATCACAATAGAGCACAAATACTTGATAGTTGGTCACACTCAAATGAAATGTGATTCAACCCACTCTTTGATTGAAAGTAAAATTAAAAAGAAAGAATTAAATTTACCATTCCAACTTTTTTAACAAAAAAAAAAAGCTGCCAGGAGAAGCCCTAAACCTTTTAAATTGCATCAATTAAATCATAATCACTTTCGCAATTATGAGTCTATTCCTAAGCGATATGCTTCTGTTAGACCAACGATCATCCTAAAAAATTTTAAATCCATAAACTTGTTCTAAAATATTTATATGTAAATTTAAAACTTTTTATTTGATTTTAGATAGAAAGGCGGAGATCCTACTGTTAATATTATCCGTAGTTTGGCATACGATCCAACTGGAATCAAAATAATAAACATATAAAATTGAAGAACAGCTTTCACAAAGAATTGGAAATAGATTCACGCTTGTTTCAACCTCCCAATTACATGATCAGAGAATAAAAATTTCATTTAAAAAATGGCAACATCAACAGAATCTCAAAAAGTTACTACCTGCAGACTGTCATTATTTTTATGACAATAGTTAATTTCAAAAATAATTTTACCATAATGTGTTATTTTGTAATTAGGCTCTAGGTCGCAATAAGTGTTTGACAATAAAACAGCAGTTTGTTTTTTAGCTAACGATATGCATATGTATATTGCACAATAGTGGAGATAGAGTTCATAATGTTTATAAACCATTGTCATTCAGAAAATACCTTCAGGGAAATAGACATTCCTCTTGAATTGGTTTTTTTCTTATGTTAATTATTTTATTAATTACACAGGTCAACACATCGTTTGTGTCCTTTACTGTGACTTGGTCCTTTTTCTGTTACTAGGTATTTCTATGGACCTGACTATGAAAAAAAATACTGGGAGATTGCGAACAGCTTTACTTTTTTATTTTGAAAAAAAAAAAAAAAAACACAAAAAATTAATACAAAATTTCTATCGAACACTATCAAATGATCTTTTGCAAGATTTTCCTGAATGAACGACTTAGGTAGATCTCGTTGCAAACACCAATAGTAGTCTGCCATCATATGTGGGTATCACCTTCCGTGATAACGCCTCACCATAGTCAGCAGAACCTGATGAAATCTTTCACCATGATCCTCGCTAAAACTCGCCAGGATTTTGTGGAAATCGGTCTAAATGTGAGTGCAGGTAGTGAATTTTTATACTCATATTGCGCCCTAGCTCTTGCAAGTTCGATATCATGCGCTTAACAAGCTCGAAATGGTCGTCAGATTTCCTTTTGCATAGGAAATTACTCATAACCAAGAAAAATTAATTTCAAGCTTCGGATTGGACTTCAGTCATTGATTTGACAAAATTAAAAATACCAGCTATCACATCTTATGTACTTCATCCTGGAAACTTGCGTGAAAGAAAATTTAAACTTTTGATGATACGCTGTTTTCACAAAATCGGATACAGGTTTTCTAAATTTTTCAAACATATATTCACCAGAAATATAGCAAAAGCAATCTGGATTAATCATATAGCATCGTCTTGAAGAAGCCGCATCTAAAACATCAACAAAGTATACTTTTGTGTTCAATAAAAAACGTAAAGATAAGTAAAAATAGTAAAAGTTGGTTGTTACCTATAACTACCTATAAAAGCTGTTAGCGAAAAACTGTTGACGTATGTAGAAAATGCGCCTCAATTTGAGATAGAAACAAAAAAAAAATCAAAGGCAACAAGCAATTTGTTCCCTTTTGTTGACCAGTGTTATCAACCATGGTATAATAACTAAGGTAAAACTGTCGGCACTAATGTAGGGTTGTATTTTTTGGTACACAACTGTCAAACTAATTATAGCCGAGCAACAAGCTGATTAAAACTTTGTAGTGGCCACTACAAAAAAATTTTATTACAAACCCCCCGGTGACGAAAATATGTTAAACTCAGTGTTAACATTAATGCCAAGTGTTTTTTAATTAATATATACACATATTTTTAATTGTCTTCAAAACTATCTTGAATGTTATGAAGACAATAAATCGGACAGTCCTTTGACGTACTATGTCGACTATAAGTTAAAATATTGTGGATAAATAAAGAAAAATTTAAATAGGAAATACTTATTGTAACGAAATTACAATTTGGTTAGTACGAAATTCCCCACCAATGGTTGGAAATTACTAATACCCAAATTGTTTCAAGATGTAAAAATAGAATAAATACGAATTACATTAATTCTCGTATTCTATTTCATTTGAAAACTTGGTTAAATAGTTGATATTCTTTCCCAATTAATATCCACTTTACGAAAATTTTAAAAATGGTTAAATGAACGCAGATGAGAGGTGTAGCGGCCTTGAAATCGGTATACTCATACGTTCTGCTAAACTGATTGTATATACTAATGTTTATCAACATAAAAAACTCTTAGTAATTTGAATTTTCAATAATTCAATAAAACTGAACTTGAGCCTGATAACATTAATTATCACATTTTTAAAATGTTTTTACTTCAACTATTTCTGCAGATATTGTTGAATTGCCACCAGTCGTTTCCTTACCAGAAATACCGCTAATATTTAATATTGTGGAGATTGAAAATGCTATTACTAGTCAAACACAAAAAAAAAAAAAAAAATCCCAATTTGTCGATAAAATAAGCAACAAAAGAAGTACCTCATATTGATAAAAGAACAATTGTCCAACTTCCTAAACGCATGTTGTATAGCATAATTTGAAAAACTGCGTATGCAAGACAAAGCATGTTGTAGCAGCAACCTTGCATTGTAGAGAAATGCTTTGCATTAAAACGGCGTTAAGGAACGCTACTATGCATTTTTTTCACTGTAACAACAGTTGTTCATAAAAATATGAAATTAAATAAAAGTTGTTTATAAAAATATAAAATAAAAAATTCAAAAACAGTTTAATTATAAAAAATAAAAAATTACTTACTACGCCATTGTATAAGTACCAAACGCTGGAATACCAAATAAAAAAATAATGCAAGAACTTGATACTCATCAAACTGAATTGCCAACAGATTAGAAACATTAGGCATTGCCAATAATTTTAGAATCGTGTAGGCCTATTAGTTTATTGCCTAATATGTCAAAACTATTTGAAAAGCTATATAAGAGCAAGCTGAGCCCTATTGTGACCAGCAATAGATGTATTCCAGATCACCAATTCGGTTTTCGCAGACAGCATAACACTACTGAACAAACTCACAGGCTTGTGAATGTTGTTCGAGACACTTTTGAAAAAAAAAAATATTGCTCCGCTCTCTTCATTGATGTTGCACAAGCCCTTAATAAAGTATGACACGAAGGTCTTATACGTAAATTAACGCAAAATCTACCCGCAAACATTGTCAAAAAGATGTTTAACGAAAAGAGAAAATTTTTGAGCATTCGTTGCTGCCCAGCTACCTTATCTAACTATAAACTTTCGTTACTTTAAATAACTTTTTAAAAGCCTGACGATGTTTGCGGGTAGATTTTTATTAATTATCATTGTAATCAGAGAGACCTTCTAATATCAGCCGTAAAATACAATTAAAATGAAAAGGATTATCCTTTTTACAATATAAAGTATTTCTTGAAGCATTTTGTTTCTTATTTTATTTATACCTGGCCCTCTTTTGTATTTAGACTAGTAATAGCCTTTTCAATCTCCATAATATTAAATCTGAGAGGAATTTCTGGTATTGAGACATATAATTGGCCTTTTATATCCTTTGGCAGCTCGCTGAAGTGCATAATCAGATTGTGGTGTTGCATCGAGTTCTTCGAGGAATTTTTGCAGGGAAGCTGCTTTTTGTTGGTCTTATAAAGCTTTAAGGTTTTTTGTACATTCCTTGAACCTTAATTTTCCTGAGGGGATCTGTAGCGTTGCCATTCTCGTCAAACTTTCCTTTTTCGGTTAAAAGCCTTTCTATGTCTACAGAAAAAATTTTATTTAACCTCAAGTGTAGGTTGGTAGAAGTAGCACTTAGATAAGCTTGTTTAACGTTTGCTTCAAGCAACCTAATAAAGTCATCTATTTCAGCTTGTGTTTTCAGCGGTACATTTTCCGAGCAATGAGCACTCAAGTATTTTTTGTAAAGTTTTGTGTGAGTATATAGTGACAATAGTAGGCGAGTAGTCTGAAGATAAATCCAAAGACTTTTCAACTTTAATCATTTCGCTGAGCACAACTTTCGCTGTTTCAAAGTCAATAACATCAGGAATTTGTTGTCGATCTCTTGGCCATTATATTGGTTAACCACTTGAAACTACATGCAAACCCGTTTTAGAAAGTGTGTTTAGAATTGTAGTTACCAGCGGTTAGAAAACGAAACCCCAGTGTTGCATAAAATCCGGTATATTGACTCTCTGTAATTGAAAATCTGGAAGAGAAATAAACAGACGTGATCACAATTTTCAATACAGATATTTGTTGTTCTTCTTAAATTTCATTTAAAAAGTAGTGTTGAATTCCCACTTTTATTAGAATGCTGGAACCACCACAAGCTCTACCTTGAGGATCATTTGTGTCGTAGAAATTATATCCACTAATTTTAAAATAGTTTCGAGAGGTCAAATGATGTAGGATTACTTAAGGGAATATAGTTTCATGGATTTTCAGGATAAATACTTTGGTAGGAAATTTTTTAAAGAACAATTAGTAATTTAAATACACAAGAGCAGATTTTTAAAATATTTAAGTCAGTATCTGGCTTCCGGCTTACGCTCGTGCAGCTCTTAACACAGTGTGTGTTGCCACCTTCTTATACATAAACCACCCACCATGATGAAAAACCTTTCTATATGATCACATGCTTCAAGATTTAAATTTTATAGGTAATAGGCCAAAGATAATGTCTGGAAAAAGCCAATTACACTTTTCTACAGGGGACACAGCATTAAGGTGTGGATGGTCACCAAGAAGTGATACACAAGAACAGTAAATCAGCTGGAGATCTCAGAAATAACCATATATTTAATTATATCAAGACTTGCTTGAGCAACCAAGAGTATACTATGCGTAGTCACGAACATTTTGATTTTGCGATAAATATCTCCAACGATAGTGCTCTTGCTACATAGGAAATTAGCCTATGGGTAAACTTTGGTTGCAATTAGATGTACTTGGACGCCGAAACGAAGTAAAATCACCTTGCTGGTGGTGGAGCTATCCCATCTGGTACTGCATCAATTCCACACAAAACAAATACGAATATTAGCAAGAATAAACAGCAAATTATATGTACACCATTATAGTTGATGTATTTTCTAATGTATTAGCAAATTGTCATACTCAATTTGTCTTAAAGGTGGCATAAATAAATTTTCCAGGAGAGCTTTTATACCTAAATGATGATGACACCGGCATTAAAGCCATAGAAAATTTTAATTTTCAATAAACCTATTACACTTGTTTTTAATTATTAAATGTTTTGTATAGAAAGAGATTGCCAAGGCGAATTCACTTTTTAGGTGATGTTATATCTACAACAAGTACAACATTACAAAAATTTTCTTATTTTTGATATATGCAAGTAGGTTCCATTGTATAATTTTTGGTTCTGGCTTAAAACATATCAAATTAGCACTCCAAAGTAGAAACAAAAACAAACCAAACTAACGAAAAACATAACACATTGACATAAAGTGAAAAAAAATTAATTACAAACCTGTACATATTCATGTATCTAAACCGAGAAAAACAAAATGCCCACAACATAAGTAATAAACTAGCAAATAAAACATTTGCATTTGTTTAAAAGGAGTTGCTATGAAATTCGATCATGCAAAATTATTCGTACTCTTGTGGTAGGAAGAAAAATTTAAAAAAATCTCCAAAAGGAGTAATAAACCAAACTCGAACAATGTTCAAAATCATATCAATCTACTAAGTGAGTGTGCATCGAGCACGAGTTTTAACTGGAATCGCCACCACCCAAATTAAAGTCTTAAAGCTAAAGGGTGTGATAAGTTTTTGACCAAAACAGCGAAAAACACACACATACTATTAAACAAACAGATTGCGTTAAAGGCTTCCACAGTTGAGGTGAAATATATAGTTGTTCGTATGAATGTCAAAGACCAATTCAAAATAGCAAACTTCTAACGAATCGGAATCCGACACAACCTTATGCCACTTCTAAAAAAACTGTTAACAACCAAACTGATGTGCACGAGGATTAAACTCTCTTATTCTGCGTTGTATTGCTTGGATTTTTTTCTACTCTCCCTGTCAGCAAGAAAACGTCGAACGATAGTTTAACGTGACAATTTCAATCCCAATCATACATTTCATCAATAATAAAGTTTTCCGGCTGAAAAATTACTCAGTTATGTATACAAAAGGCCAAATTCGTAAAGGATTTTACTCCAGCTGCTGCAGTATTTTGCAGACAGGTTAAATGTGCGACTAATTTTTCATTGAGAGGGCTTATGGAAAGAAGTCATGTTTAACTTTGTACCTCTTGAAGAGGTCTCATGACTTCATGAAAAATACGACCCTCATCTCCGAGATACCATGCAAACTAGATGATTTTACGAAATTTGCTTATGGATATAATTTCAAAATGTTTAAGGTAACATTAGAATAAAAAAGAATCCTGGGAAATGATTACGATCATATAATAAATACTTAATAAGTTCATATCCATTAACGATGCATGGAACTTAAAAAACAGTATAAAACCTGGATTCCTACACAAAATTCGTACATATGTAAATATATGTACATATATAGCAAAAATGTTTCCACAGACGTATAGACAATAAGTTGAACTTTAAAAAAATTTCGAAATTTTATAGACTTGTATATTGTGGGGAAATTAGTAAGTAAAAAATTACGTAATTTTTAATGTTAAATTTTTGAATAGCAACGGCTATGTGAAATGGCACAAATGAAAACTATCCAAAAAGTCCATGGTAGAAAATAGTGAGTTCGAGGTACCAAAAACAAATACATATGTATAGGAAAATACTTTGATGATCTGACATCGAGTGAGGACGATATAGCAGTGGCACCAACAGAAAAGAAATTTGGAAAGAAAATGTTTAAAAAGAGGGTGCACAATTTTGTGGATAATAATGACATTGCTGTCACTGCTTTAAGTGATGGGTTGCTGGCTTGTTTTATGCTAAGGGGGTATTTCCGCACTTTTTTTGGTACTTTTATATAATGATATTTGTAAACTATGATCAAACAACTAAAAATAATACAAACATGTAAATATTCATATAATTGCATATGCATATATGTGTGTATACCCTTTTGTTGATCAAGTGCTATATAGAGATATATTATATGTACATATATATTTTATATTATTACTCTAATATTATTGTAATATAAATTACTTTTATATGAACACAAAATTACAAAACATTTTCATACCATTTATATATCTTAGGTACTTTTTCTTCACAACAGTAACAATTTGAAAATTATTATTGCCCATCACGGTGGTGTAAACAGCTGTTAATTTTTCATAAATTATTTATTTAATTTATGTGTACTACCCAACAAACCATTTCATAAGCAAAATGAAACTCGGATAATAAACTTACACCCAATACATACGATGGCTTTTGCGACGTCGCTTTTTCGACATCGCTTTTGGCTTGTTGGTGAGCGGTGTAGGAAAGAAAGGGGGTAAACAAAAAGACACGATTTGTGTTTTTCAAGTCTTTTTTTTTCTATTTCTCTTTGTTAATAAAGCAGATTAGCCGATTTAATAATAAAAAAACACCCCTCACTGTAAAAAACAAAACAAAATTGGGAAAAAAGACATGAAACTAAAAGACATCGTCATCATCAAAAGGGAATTAAGTAATAACGACGTCACAAAAGTCATCGTGTGAATTGGGTGTTATAATAGATTTCCTAGAACTTTTAATACGCATACTAACTATAAACTTTTTCAAATGCTTCACATGACAATACGTTTTACAATAATAATTGCTATATATACCTACTTGTTTGTCTAACAATATAACACATATAATCGCAAATGAGTTATGCTATAGTTTTATATGTGTTCTTGACACTTGACAGGATTTTTATTACTATAAATTAAAATAATCAGTTTGTGTTTTGTTAACGGAGAGAGTAAATCGTTTCCAAGGATTTTTTAAAAAAGAAAAAGAATGTGCGTAGCTATAAGAAATAAAGTACGTATTGCATATAATATCAAATGACATATAAATTTACTTTTGCAATTTTACAAATGTTTGAGAATACAAACTTCAGTTCGCCAAAAGTATAAAAGAGTCCGGTATGAAATAAGTTATTGAAACAAAAATAAATTGTATAAATTAATAAATTATATATGTATTGTAAGCATGTGTTTTTTAAATAAAGCAAATGGCAAATCCTGATGAAAACAATTTCGTTTTCTAATCTTACAAAAATATTAGAAATGTAAGTTTCTTATAATAGTGCACTATTATATATCTATTTTTCTCTAAGCTTATTAAGTAAATAGATAAGCAATGTTATCTAAAGGGGCGGTGCTCATTATTCAAAAATTTTTAATAAACTTTAAACAATAGTATTAACAACACTTATCGAAGCTTTAAGCTTATGTTGGTAAGCCTATTACAAGTAATTTTTAAATCGGTTTGGTTTGTTGGGTAATACTGATTTTTTTATGTTTAGGTAAACACGTTTTTAAATGTTCTATAAGTACACCAACGGGCCAACAGTACGGTGCAGTACGGAAGTAACCAGACTACGGTGCAAAAAACTGTACCAGCAAATGAAGAATCACGGCCTAATTTTAGTCGTATTGAAGCCTCGATAGAGAGCCTAATACAAACTGTAAATACTTTTACTCTCAACATGTCCTGTATGATGCAGGAAATGTTGAAAATGCAGACTACCTTGTTACAGGCTATATTGAACAAACCATGAACTTAAGAATCTGTTTTTGGAACGCAAACGGCATCTGCCAACATCAAAATGAAATAGAATATTTTCTTCTGGATAAACAAATCGATGTTATGCTTATCTCAGAAACTTATTTGACGTCTCGAAGCTATTTGAGAATAAGTGGATATAACTTCTACGATACCAAGGATTCTCGAGGTAGATCTTGTGGTGGCTATAGAATCCGAATAAAAACTCGAATAAAACACTACCTTCTGAATGACCTTCGTGAAGAATATCTTCAAGCAACAAATATCTGTAATGGAAATTTTTATCAAAAGCTTGTGATATCATCTGTTTATTCTCCTCCCAGGTTTTTAATTTCAGAGAGTCAATATACCGCATTTTATACAACACTGGGATCCCGTTTTCTAGCAGCTGGCGACTACAATGCTTAACACACTTTTTGGGGTTCACGTTTAATCAGTCCTAAGGGTCGTGTTTTGTTTGGCACAATTTCAAAAATGGGTTTGAATGTAGTTTCAAGTGGTCAGCCAACATATCGGCCAACGGATCGACAAAAAATTCCAGATGTTATCGACGATGAACGGTGTGCCCAGCGAAATGATTGAAGTTGAAGCATCTTTGGAATTATCTTCAGATCACTCGCCTACTATTATCACTATTTACTCACACACAACTGTAACACCAACATTTGATTTACCGCTGACAGCTAGCTGCACGCTTTAGCTGGCTGAAATACAAAAAAATATTTAAGTGCTCATTGCACGGAAAATATGCCATTAAGAACACCTTCTGACATAGATAAATTCTATTAGGTTGTTTGAAGCACATGCTAAGCAAGCTGCTCTTAATGCTTCTTAAAATCAACCAAATCCACAAGTGAGATTAAACAATATTTTTTGTGTGGATATATAAAGCCTATTGACTGAAAAACGGAGAGCTCGACGAGAATGGCAACGCTACAGATTGCCTCAGCTAAAAATAAGACTTAAGGAATGTACCAAGCTGCTTAGGAAACTTTTACAAACACAAAAAACAGCTTCGCTGCAAAAATTTCTTCAAGAACTCGATGCAACACCACAAGCAGACTATTCGCTGTGGCGTGCAGCCAGAGGACTTAAAAGGCCAGTGATTTGCAAACCTCCGTTACGAGATTCGAATGGTGACTGGGCAAGAACTGATGCTGAAAAAGGTGATCTATTTGTCAAGCACCTAGAAAAAGTATTTAAACCGAATATTTCTGCTGATATTGTTGAACTGCCACCAGTCGTCTCTATACCAGAAATACCGCTGAGATTTAACATGAGGGAGATTGCAAAAAGAATAATACTATTAATTTTCAATGGTATTTTACGGCTGCAATACTATCCGGTAGAATGGAAGGTTTCGATGATTACTATGATACCAAAGCCCGGCAAAGCCCCGAAGGTTGAATCCTATCGGCCTATTAGTTTATTGCCCAATATTTCTAAACTATTCGAAAAGCTGTATATGAGCAAGCTGATGCCTATAGTGACTAGTAATGCATGCATTCCAGATCATCAATTCGGTTTTCACAGACAGCATAGCACTATTATTGAACAAACTCACAGACTTGTGAATGTTGTAAGAGACACTTTTGAAAAAAAGAAATATTGCTCTGCGCTCTTTATTGATGTCTCACAAACTTCCGATAAAGTGTGGCACGAAGGTCTTATCTACAAATTAACACAATATCAAGCAGAAATGTGTACACGTCACTTTTACGTTACGTAGGGAAACATGCCCGCCTATATAAATCTACACCGAGACTATACCGCAACACACTGTAGTCATATATCTAGGCGTTCATCTTGATCGTCTTTTAACCTAGAAATCGCACATAGACGCAAAGTTGATCCAAATGAAATTAAAAGGAGCCCAAATGAATTGGCTTTTTGGAAGACATTCTATACTAAGCCTAGACTGTAAACTTATATTATACAATGCGATCCTGAAACCAATATGGTCCTATGGAATACAATTATGGGGCAGTGCCTCAGCATCGAATGTAGAAAAAATTCAAAGGCAACAAAACAAAATTCTACGTACAATAACAGCAGCCCCCTGGTATATCCGAAATCAGCGAATCCACAAAGACCTTGATGTTCCGTTGGTGAAGACAGTATTTTCAAAACACGCGAAAAAATAGTTAAGAAAACTTGAGTTGCACACAAATCCACTTGCGCGTAATATTCTAAATTATAGAGGCCACACCAGGTTGAGAAGGAGGAATACTCTTTTTCTCATGCGTACACGAGAGATATAAATCAACAAAAATCAACCATTGAAGTTAAAAATTTTTTTTAGCATTGGCTTAATTAATGTATTTTTAGATTTAAGATTTGAAAAACTTATTGATGTTTCAATTTATAATTGAAGATTCAATAAATAATAAAGTTTTGAAAAAAAAAAAAATTTTTTTCGCTGTTGAGGAGTATTTTCGCGATGTGTTTTTTTTAAATCATGAACGTTTATAAATTTTTTCTTGCTTAAATTTTAATTATTTATTATCAATACAAATTAACATAATGCTTACAACGTTTTAAAATTAATGTCGAGTTATTATTAACACTATGAGTGACTAGATTTACTCAGAAAGCATAAATGGGAAGGTAAGGATACACGGACAACACTGGGCAGCCAGTGTATTATGGTGTACCCCAAGAGGATTCGAAGAGGGTAGTCAGCCGTAGTTGGCGTTGCATCGGCCAACATAAATATGCCTAATTGAACCCAACCAGTAAGTACGAAGGTCCAAGTGGAAAATCCTATTGTAGCCCTCTTTTTCTTTTTTTTGCTTTATTTATTTCAAATTATACCTTTTTAATTCATTCATGTAGTATGGCATGATATCTTTTGTAAGTAGCTCGCCGAAACGGCAAGCTCTAGCAGAATCCAGCCAGACAGCACAGCCAAAAGTCTGGTCATACTGACACATCTGTGTATCATTTTAATAGCACCAGCAGTTTTAGTAGAGAATATTTGGGAGCAGCATCATAAAACTGCGCAAAACAGTCTTTTGGATGTAAATTCTACACACTGCCCAAATCGGCCACTTTTTCCAATCTTAGTAATTGTAATATTAAATTAATTTACCATGTTTAAGGTGAATGACAAGCAATTGGTGTTAGTTTGTTATCTGGGGGTTACTCAGTATTTCGAATCGAAAGCAAATGCATTCGAATTTCAATGTAAATTCGAAAAGTTTTCTTTCGAATCAACTTACAGACAAACCCCCGATTATTTCTTTTTGTTTTTTTTTTGCTTGGAACTTTAAACAGTCAAACTACATTCATGTTCTCTTTTCATGAACTTTGAGAGTTAAACGTTTCACGAAAATTTAATTTGCCACCAACTTGTTTTAATAAAAAATTTAAATATGTTTTATATCTCATTTATTCCGAAGTAGAAAAATACCTAGATGCCCCATATGTCCGAATTACCGATAATAACCTTTTATGGACGGCTGATAATAAAACTTTCCTTCCTTCGCAGTTCAAAGTGACTGCAATCAATGCGGTTATAGGCAAAAGGTGGATATGTTACGCCGATATCTCGCTTATATTTGTGACACCAAAATGTTTTTGTTAGATGCGAGAAAGCAGAGTAATAAATCTGTGCACTTATATATTTATTTACGTACATATATACATATGTATTTATGTAAATCTTCGTAATATATAAAAAATCCGTGTCACTGTGTATGTTTCGAATAAACTCAAAAACGAGTCAACTGATATTCATGAAAATTGGCATATATATGTAATTTGGTCCAACTTAGATGATAGGATAGTTATTATTTAAATTAATGGCCTGTGGGCGGAGGGGCGTGGCAAAATGTTTGTACCGTATACGAAGCTAGACCGCTGGACCGATCCTTCTGAAACTTTGTCAGCATGTTACTCAAACTCCAGCATAAATAATAGGAAATTTTTTTTCGTCCACGCCTACTTTAACGCCCATTTTTTAATAATATAAAAATCTAAATGTTTCCGATTAAACTCAAAAACGAGTCAACTGATATTCATGAAAATTGGCATATATATGTAATTTGGTCCAACTTATATGATAGAATAGTTATTATTTAAATTAATGGCCTGGGGGCGGAGGGGCGTGGCTCTTTATATATATAATTCTACTGTACGTGCGTTGTAACTGAACTCCTCCTAAACGGCTGGACCGATTTGCATAAATTTTTTTGTATGCGTTTGGGTGGAGCCCCAGTGGTTCAGATTTACAATTCGGTCCAATTGGAAAAAGGGGCGTGGTACCTCCCATACAAACCACATATTAAAAATCTATTATTTCTGCTCCTGATAACGGTATTTGAACAAAATTTGGTACGACGGTTTGGTGTGCATTTTTTAAGTGCTGCTGCAATTATGGGCGGGATTGGACAAAGGGGTGTGGTACCTCTTATACAAACCAAAAATAAAAAATCTATTATTTCTGCTCCTGATAATGGTATTTGAACAAAATTTTGTATGTCCGTTTGGTGTGCATTTCTTAAGTGCTGCTGCAAATATGGACCGGATTGGACAAAGGGGCGTGATACCTCCCATATATCCCAAAAATTTAAATCGCCATATTTTGGGTATTTTTTGACCTACGTCGATGATATTTGGTACATATTGTATTGGCATAATTTGGAATACGTACCAGGAGAAAAGTGGGTGGGACCACGCCCCTTTTTAGGAAAATTAAAAATCGTAATATAGTCTTAACTACTGGACCGATTGTCATTAAATTTTCACAATAGGATATATAAATACTTTTAATTTTATTTTATAACGAGGGGGGTAGCGAAGCACACCGGGATAAGCTAGTGTATCCATATAAAATAAAACAAACATTAATAAGTATGAACATATGAAATTTTGTCATATTTTTTTTTTATTGGAATTTTATTATTTATTGAATCTTGAATTATAAATTAAAACATCAATAAGTTGCTCAAATCTTAAATCTAAAAATGTTTAATATATGTTTAGTGGAGTTGTCAATTGTTCGCCTTTCAACTTTGTTCAAATATTTCAAATAATTGTTTTTGTTCGTTCGATCAAACGATTAAAGCTGAAAAATTATTCGATTAATCGATGAGAACAACGAATAAAAAATTATATAAAAAATTTATTGACAAAAAATTAACATTTCATACAAAAAACTTAAAAATAAAATAGTTAATATTTTTATTAACAAAAAAATACATAAAAATATTAATTTAACTAAACATGCTTCATTCAGTCAAAAAATATCAAATGATTTTTTTTGTTAAATCAGACAATTTGGTTTGTTCTTAAGAAATAATCTTTTACAAATAAAAGTTGACTAAATTTTTTAGCTTTTAAACGGTTTTGCTTTTGGTTTTTTTTAAATTAAATTTTGAAAAACTCTTTCGCTAATTGTCGAGGTAGGTGATATTGTGAGAAGAGCATAAAATAGTTTATCTAATTTTTCTCTTCTTCTTTTAGAATTTTTAATAATATTAATATAATTATTTAATTCGCATAAAAGATCGTTATTTTCATTACTAGTAACATCTTCTATATCATTACCTTCATCTGAATTATTGCCGTTATTTTCAACATAAAATAATCTGGATATATATATATATATATATATATATAATAATTCATTTGGATATTCTATAGTTTCACTTTTTGAAGAATATTTTAAAAAACTTTCATTGCTCGGAAAATTTCCAGAATTTAAAAACTATTATTTTATACGTCCCTCATTTATTCTTATTTTTAATCTGTTGCAAAAGAATTCTTAATTTTTTTGTTGTCGATCCAACAATTTTGTATACTTTAGGACACTTGTTACATGTGACTTTGTTTTTTTTTTTTAATTTTTGTTCTTGGTAAAATACTTCCAAACCGAGCTCAATTTTTTGGCTTTAGTGTATTCCTAACTTATTCAGCTGAGAGTGAAAAAAACCCATTCTTGAAAATATTTTAACGTTTCATTCAAAACATAGCACGGCTACTAGGTAAACAAACATCTAAAATAACAAATTTAAATAAAATTTTACGTATGCATTTCAAACTGAAAAAAATTTGTTCGATTAATTGAAAATAATTAATCGATTTATTCGAAAATCGGCATTTTAAAATTATTCGAACAAGAGTTTCGTTCCGTTTGATCGATTAATCCAATTATTCTTAATCGGTTGACAACTCTAATGTTTAGCCAATGCTAAATAAAATGTTTAATTTCAACGGTTGATTTTTGTCGTTTTACATCTCTCGTGTACGGGTGAGAGAAAAAGTATCCCTCCTCCTCAGCCGGGTGTGACCACTATACTCTAGATTCTAGAATACTGCGCGCAAATGGATTTGGGTGCAACTCAAGCGTTTTTTATATAAGTTTTCGAGTGTTTTAAAAAAAACTGTTACTAACGGAACATCTAGATCTTTATGAATTCGAAGATTTCTGACATACCAGGTGGATGATGTAAAATATTTACAGAATATAATTAGCGCCATACGATAACCATTATAGGCTCAAATTAAGTAAAATGCCTGAAATTAAGGTTAATATTTTTTGTAATCGCCAAGATAAAAAACATATTTACATATTTACAATTTCTAAATCTGTTTAATTTTAATGTTGAACAACTCTTTGAACTAGTTTTATAAACGATGCTGCTCAAACTAAACGTGAGTACAGCATGAGTATCAAAATGCCCACAAAACTAACAGTGACCAAAAAGTAGAGATGTGCGCGTGAGTAAAATTAAGCTCACGATCACGAACGATCACAAAACATAAATATTTTTCACGCACGCTCACGCACGACATGATTTAAAACTTTCACGATCACGCACGCTCACGAACGTAATATGTTTAATAACGTACTTTCACGCACGACGGGAATAAATTTGCACGCACGCTCACGGTGAAATACAAATTTTGCAATAAAAAATTTAGCATTTGCTAAAAAATTTTATTTTGTAATTCATTTCTTTATTTACTTCAAGATCATCAACTAAAAAAAATTGAGGAAAAGGTCGAAAAATTACAATACAAAGGATAAACATCACGCACGATCACGCACCGTATTATATTTTTGAATCACGATCACGCACGCACGCGTGATTTTTTCAATTTATAATCACGAATCACGTGATTCACGCGTGCCTCACGCGTGGCACGAAAATTTCACGACATTTGCACATCTCTACCAAAAAGGACAAGTAAGGAAAAGCAAAAACTCTTAGCCTGAAAATAAAAGACTTAAGTTTCCAAGTAAGTCTATGAAGGCATGTATGCATGTATTCTGTCGTGCGCAAATGTGTGTGTTAGTGATAATAATGGCTCAAGATGAAGTTTGTGTTTTTTTGTCCAAACTCAAGCACGTCGACATTTAAAAAAACCAAACATTAAGGAGCAAAGTTTACAAACCACACATGTTGTCATTCCAATACAGTATACATATCACTCCTTTATTGCAACATAGTCACATCTCAAAAAATAAAATTTTTCAGTTACTGACGAAAAAGAGTTTCTCAATACCTTCTTTATTTGTAAAAAAATTTGAATATACATATCTCTATCTAAACCCAAGTTATATCCGCTCACATGCTCAAGCCGTCCATATAAATGCTTACGCTTTGAAAACTTTAAATGCATTTTGCCACGTGAGAGTTTTTTTGAGATATGACTACGTTGCAATAAAGGAGCGATATGTACATATACTCGCATTCGTACCTATGCATATAAAATGGTATAAAACCAACAAGTTTTAGTTTTTAGAAAAACAAGCAAGTATGTGACCAGCGAACCAACCAACTGACTCTTTTAGGATTTCCTTCATAAGCTTTAAAATATTTTTACACCAATAACTTTTTCAGTCCCAGAAACAGTATTATTTGCAAGTATTTCCAGCGTTTGTTTTTTTTATTGTTGTATGAGTTTGTTTGGTGCTATTGTGTGACAAACTATCTTAATGGGTTTTCTCAGCTTGGCGGCTGTTAAATGTGATATTAATTAATTGGACACTTAAGTTAACGACATTTTTACTTTGACTTGTTTGTATTATGCGATTTTTTTTTTAATTTTATTTCAGCAATGTGCTGTGGTAGTAGCGAGTTGCTGGAAAGCTGCACTTCGTTGGAATTCAACTCGAATCGTGCAGTTTTACTTATGTACATACTTGACTTCACACCGAGACAATTTTGATTAATTGTCAAAATGGAGGTGGTAAGTTGAGCCTCTGTATACTGGAGTGATTAATGTACTACACAATACTTCCTCTACTTCTACGTTCAGGTCTACAATATCGCTAAAAACAACCACGAGTGAATGTAAGAAACAGCCATTGAACAGAAACAATTTTCAAGGGATTTGTAGTCCATTTCATAATATAAAAAAAAGGTACACGAATACGGGAATTTTGTATGCCAAGTTGAGGTTGCATATATATCCATACATAGGTACATACATAAATACATAGTTATTTTATTGGATTTAAATTAAATACGACATACCTACAAATAAAGAAAATTCAAACACCATTTCGGTTTAACAAATTTTGTTGAATTCAAAACAATTCAAAGTTCTTACAGACTATTTTTTTTTTAATCATAAACCAATTCTTACAAAATACCTATCTAAGAAATTGAGCACGTTTACTTCTCTAGTCTTATCGCATTTGTCTAATATGTAATAAAGATGAGGATTCAATCTCGGCACACAAACGATTTTGGAAATTAATTTTACTAAGATATTTACTGCTAATTTTAACAATATCTTGTATCAATAGAAAAATGGCTGCAATAGACGATAATTTTCTGCAACTTTTGAGTTAATGTAAGGCTGCAACATCGTGATATCAGATGATTTCACTCCAGTTGACCTTTGAGCCTGATATTATCCACTCGATAAAAAAAGTGTTTAGATCCGTATTTTTTTCAATCTATTTTGGCTTTACAAAAAATAATTTAAGTCCAATAGTGTCATCCTTGAAAGTAGTTAGGCAAAAGTTTTACGTGATTGGCACATATGCCTAAGAATTATTCTCGAAAAAAATAAAGCGTTTAATGATGTTGGATATATAATTTTTCCTTTGATCCTTGAAATATTAATAATGTCTAATTCTCGCTAAACTCCATCTGTATGGACTCACTTTATTTTCAAGCTATCCATAAATTATTTCGTCACTAAATCATTCAGTATTATTTATCAACTTTATTTAGGAATTAAAGAAAAAATATATGATAAATTATATTATGTATTTGGTCTGCTTCGTTTAAAGTAGTTTATTTAACTGAATTTAAAAAGAAATGGGTTATATGTGTTATATTATGCATTCATTAAAATATATATGTGGCTTCGCACGCTATATGCCCTTGTAGCTTGTATATTTTCTATTACAGGTGTTATTTTGTAATAGTGGTATAGATCGTGACGTGGAATACTACCATCGATGCCTACCATGGTACTGTGCATTTCTAGCCTCCGGCTAGGCTTCAGCCAATCGTGAGTTTGTTTACGCGATTGACAGACTAGATCTATACAAAAATATATAAATAAAAACTTTAATATTTTTAGTTCAAGTGAAACATAAGCCATCAGCATGTGAAATTCACAATAAAAAATTCGACTTATTTCATTTTAATTCGGGATGTTATTTTACTTTTTGGAATATAAGCTTCTACATAGTTCAATCCTACTAAAATGTATATAATTATGTAAAGCTACGTTCACATTTATCAAATATTTGCCCAAAAAAACGTAACCAATAGTTTTGCTTAGGGATAGTGTTATTTAACACGATTTTTATATTACAAAATAAAATTAATTCTTCTCCAAAAGAATATTTTTATACAGTTTTTAAAAAATTCGAACCCAAAATTAAAAAAAATATTGGAATTAAAGGAAATAAATTATTAGTTTTTTTCTTGGTTACGTTTTTTTCGACAAATATTTGATAAATGTGAACGTAGCTTAAGTAATGAACAGGGCAATAAGGCTGGCAAATTTGGATATTTTATATTCAACTTCAAGCAAATTTAAGAACAACGAAACAAATTTCACCTTAGAATTTACAAGTTCTTAAATTGAAAAAAAATTCAATTTAAAAGTATAATTTATCTTTTCACACATCTTTACGTTACGGTTGAGGAAAATATGTATGCATTTTTAAAAGAATTTATTTATTTCTGAGTGATATTTTATTTTCGAGAAGTAATAGAAAACTCCTTGTTATTCTTTTAAACTCCAATTCACCCAAAGCTGTCTGCCTTTTCTTGCAACCAGAATCCTTGGTTGTGCATCTTGTAGTTGCAAAAGAATAAGTAGAGTTTATTTTGCTGTTTCTTTGGGGAGTTCATATAAATTCATTTAATTAGTTTGCGTAGCAAATTTTTCCTCATCTGTTTTTGTTGTCCTTGTGCTTCTGGTAAGAAGGCAACTTCTTTTGTATTTTGTCTTTTGTTATTTTGTTTATAATTAAAATAAATTTTATGTTCTTTTCCATTCTACCGCAAAGATGTAAGTGAGAAGAAGTGCATCCTGCAAAATAAATTAATATGTGAGGGTGGTCTCATGAATAATGGTTGTTAGTCACAGGGATGCTTAGGTGAGACAAGTTTCAGAAATGTCACTTTTATTCACGACAAATATCATGCTGGCTAACGACAAAATTATTTGAAAGGCTTATTGTATATACTATGTGCTAATGGTTTTCAAAATAAAAACTCTAAAGGTACGGTCACATCTGGCAAACATTTGCCCAAAACAACGTAACCACTAAATACTAATGAAAAAACTTTTGATTTAGATAGCTATTTATTACGTTAAACAGTTTCCAACATAATTTATAGGAAATGTAATAGAATCTAATCTTATTAGATGCTGTTAAACTTAATAAATAAATGCATAAATCAAAAAGTTTTGCATTTGTATTTCGTTGTAACGCTTTTTTGGGCAAATGTTTGCCAGATGTGACCGACCTTTAATATTTTGAATTGTCATTAATTCAATAAAACTGAACTTAAGCCTAATAATAATTTCTTATTTATACATTAACTAGTTGAAAAGTCTAGCCATGCAGGCACACCGCTCCGCTCACAGGACGAAAAATCTGGTTCCGTTACGGTTTTCCGCAGAGAAAATACTTTAAGTATGCCAAATTTCAGCTTCATATGTCATCAGATGGCTTCAGAAAGTTGCGAAAAGAGAATAGGACATACATACAAACATCCGGGCATACTAAGAAAATATATATATATGTATATATATATATATATATATAATTTTTCGGTAATGAGCAATTCAATTAATTAATTACCGGGATTTTTAAAATTTCTGTTTGTCACAAAAAATACATAAATTAAAGACAAATGATTTTAGTAGAGCGGATTAAGTTCGATGCACCTGAGTTCTTTCCGTCATTATAAAGTCTTTAGACTGGGTGGGACGCGTTCGAAAATGGAAACCAATACATTGAAAAAAAAATATTAGCAAACAGTTTGGTCAAATTCTAGAGAATACGAATGTTTATTATAAAATTCATTAATTAAAATCAAAATTGTTTTAGTATTCAAAATTAATTAGCATAAATAAAATATTTAGAAAGAAACTAGATTTTACCCGTGACTTTGTTAACGCTACATGTTAATGAAAAACATGAAGTACTAAAAGCGAAACGCACCAAAAGTACCTGATTTTCCTTATATTACACCCAAGGAAGTATACTATATTATTGTACGTTATTGTAAAAACAATTTTACTTCTTTTTTTAATAAAAAGTTATAAAAGTACCAAAGTGACAGATTTTCATTATTTTGCCCCCAAAAAAAGTATGCTGTAAGTCAATGTAAAAAACCTAATAAAAACCAAACCTACCAAAAGTAAAAATTTTACTCCTTTTTAACACTTCAAAAGTACCCTATAAAATATTATTAAAGTCCATTAAAAAGTACCATAATTAAAAAAAGTACCAAAAGTACTTTTAAACCTTACAAATCAGTCAAGCCGTTCTGGAGTTTTAGCGAGACTGACGAAAAGCAATTCATTTATATACACATATAAATATCTCAAAAAACAAAGCAATAAAAATTTAAGAAAATTCGTCAAGACTTAGATATCAGACACTTCTGCTATAGACTAGTAGTCAGTGTTGTCAACTTGGTGCGTCTCGAAACATTTTGGGATTTTTTTTAAATGTTTTGTTAAAAAATTTTCTGAGCTTGTGCGTGGTGCGTTTTTTTCTAAATTTTGGTGCGTTTTTTAATTTTGGGTGGCACCAAAGTTTTAAACAGAATTTATAAAATGAATGTACAAAAATGTATTATCTTGCACAACTGAATGCAATCATATATACTAAGTATGTAAAATATTGTTTAGTTTTCTTAAACTACATACATTGTAAGATGCTGTTTGTTTTATTGCTATGTTATTAATATGAAAATATTAAACATCTGAAAAAAATAATTTTTTAAAAATATATTAATAATTTTAATAGTTGTTAGTAATTTTCAACCAGTGATAAGGGAATTTCGTACTAACCAGAATTGTTTCAATATGTAGAATAAAAAATGAATTTAAAATTAATTCTCTATTCTATTTCTGTTGAAAACTGGTGAAATAGTTGATATTCTTCCCAATTAGTATCCACTTTACGAAAATTGTAAAGATGGACAATTGAACGCTGATGAGAGGTGTAGTGGCTTTGAAATCGGTACTGATACGTTCTGATAAAAACTGTTTGGATATAAATAATAATATTTTCATCATAGAAAAACTCTTAGTAATTTTGAATTTTCATTCATAATTCAGTAAAACTGAACTTGACCCTAAATAATTTTACTTCTTATATGTATATCAACATAAGTTCGAATAATAATTACGTTTATTCGTAATAATATAAATAAAAAATATATTAATATTTTATTAAAATAAATACATACTGAACTATTACTAATTTAGATACTTTTAATTTTTTATTCTAGTAATCGTTGATCTCTTTTTAAAAAATTTTGTATAGAATTTATGAAATTGAAAATATTAATCATCTAGCAAGAATGATAAAAATAAAGATTTCGCCCATTAGGATCATTCATCTTATCTAGTAGAAATTAAATAGAACAAATTTGTTTATTTAATATTTATACTGGCTAAAGTTCATAAATTTTTATAATCAGAGAAATATTAGGTAGACATTGATAACATATTTCGAGCAAAAGAGGAAAAATTTAATATTTACACATCCCTTTTGTAGATTTTTCAACAGCACTGTCTGAATAGAAAAAAATTTGTTTTTGGTAAAAGCCACTAAACCTCGTCAGTATTTATGTGCAAATGCTTTCACTACTTGTTAGGTAGCTTAGATAGTAATCATCGAAACCTTCCATTCTGCCGGATAGTATTGCAGTCGTAAAATACTATTAAAGATGAATAGTATATTATTCGCTTTGCAATGAAAGGCAATTCTTGAAGCATTTTGTTGCTTATTTAATCAATACCTGGGGCTTTTTTTTGACTTGAATTAGCCTTTTCAATCTCCACAATATTAAATCTTAGCGGTGTTTCTGCTAAAGAGACGACTGGTAGAAGTTCAGCATTATTAACAGAAATATTTGGAGTAAATACTTTTTCTAAGTGTTTAACAAAAAGAGCACCTTTTTCAGCATCAGTTCTTGCCCAGTCACCATTTGAAGCTCGTAATGGAGGTTTACATATCACCGGCCTTTTAAGTCCTCTGGCTGCACGCCACAGCGAATAATCTGTTTGTGGTGTTGCATCTAGTTCTTGAAGAAATTTTTGAAGGGAAACTGTTTTCTGTGTTTGCAAAACTTTCCTAAGCTGCTTGGTACACTCCTTACGCCTTATTTTTAGCTGAGGCGATCTGTAGCATTGCCATTCTCGTCCAGATTTCCTATTTTCAGATAAAAGCTTTCTATATCAACGTATCAAAAAAGTAGCAAGAATTACAAAAAGTATCACATTTGGGTGCAATTGTATCCAGTCATTCGAAAAAGTGGCAAATTGCTATTTTAGTAGCACCAACGGTAATAGGCTTTTCACACTTGCCTACATTTTGCGGGAATTCATGGAAGATGTTGAAAACATGGGACATGCGTTCACAACTGCAACATCTAACATCTACCATCATTTAAATTGTCAAAATGAAAAGAAAACAGGTTTTGTAATAAAATAAAAATTAATTAAATAAAATGGATTTGGAAGAAGAATTAATAATTGGGTTAATTGTTGATTTGCACAAGCAATCCCTTTTATTGAATAAGTGTAAAGAATCACTACTTACTGGATGAAGAAAATGACGTGGACATCGTACTGGACGGTTGCATGCCTGTTTGGCTGATTAGAACATTTTTACATTTTCATTTTAATGTAATTAATACCATGTTCACACGGACATCCCGGTTCGCGCTTATTAAAGTTTTCACTTTTATTATTATTAAAAAAATATTTTTTCTGACGCGATGCGTCTTTCTTTATTTAATATATTTTCTTAACAACTAACTTATTTTGAGTTTACACATGAACTGATTTATATTTTGAAAATGACTTCCTTAAATACTAGGAGAATAACAATATTTGTCTTTGTTCTAAAATATGTTTTTTATAATATAATTTTTTTGTACTAAAATGGGTTTGTTATCTACTAAATGTTTTTTAGGGTTGTTTACAATAATATTATTTCTTTGTTCTGAACCCAAAATATATTACATGTGAATTTCATCATAATATTTATTATCTCATGTTCTTTCAATTATTACTTATCCTATGTTTGGGATTGTAACTAGTCATAAAATCTTAGAATTATGTTTGGGATTTTAACTACTCATAATCTTTTGTCTTATAAATATTTCTTATCTTAATATTATGTTTCGGATTGTAATTAGTCGTAATCTTTTGTCTTATAAATATTTCTTAACATTATGTTATGTATGATGATGGGATTAAGTAACTTAACTCTCCCCCTCGTTAAAATGAATCGTTCCGATTTAAGGAGCGGTTAGCCTTGATATTTCCCTATTATAAAAAACTTGGAAATTTTTTGTTGCTCTGATTTGTTTCAGTGCTACGAAATATTTAATTAATTTTAAAATTACCAATGTTATTAATATTATAAAAATAATTGTGAAGAATGAATAGATAAGAGATTAAACTGGGTGTTCTTCAATGGGAATTATGAACTTCTTTAGTGAATCTAAATTATTAAATGCTAAATCTGACGTAGATGTCAAAATTCTAATTATTTCTAAATCTTCATTATGTTTATTATGAATGGCTTCTAGTATTCTACCGTGTATGTTTCTGAAAGTAATATTATTTATTTCTACCTCATCACTATAACTAACTAGTTTAGTTCCTGACACTGTTTGATTATCTATGATATTTGTTCCATCCAAGAGGATAAATCCTTCTTCTATTTGCATTAGTTGAGGGTTATATTCCTGTATTATTTTACATTCAGCCTTTCTATTTTCTAATACTGTTTTAATACAATTATCTTGTTCCTTATTTATTATAGATATATTTTTACTTAAGTAATTTTTGCAATTTCTTATTCTGATATATTCTTTGTCACAGAGTGCAAAATTTTCGTCTGTTGAAATCTTGCCATGTCCAATGTTAAGCGGCTTGAATTTATATAATTTGCAATATTTATTTATTACTGGGTATTTGTAAATTGTAATGAACACTTCATTAGTTCTTGCAATGTAATCGTTGGAATATTCTAATACATTAATAATTGGTACGGAGTTTATTTCATGACGAACTATTTCTTTAACATCATTTAGATCTAGTGCTTCTGTTAAATATTCATTATTTTTTGCTGCGTTGATTGTTCTGACCAAGAGCAGTAATTGCTCATGTACCTGTTCTAAAAAAATGCGATTCCGTATTCCTTGTATAAGGTTTTCTAGTCCTAAGGAATTTAATACTTTTTCGAATTTCGAGTTGATGATCTTTTGTTTATCATTGTTTTCAATAAGTGTATTTATCGCTGTTTCAATTTGAATTGCTTCATCATGGTCAGGTATGCCGGTAACAAATTTTAATGTAGATCCGAGGAAATTTAGTCCCCGTTTATTTCATCTGTTCTTTAAGTTGATCCATTAAGGTTTCTATTTTTCTTATTAAAATCCATTCCTCCGTGTTGGGTTTGTAGTGTTTAGTAAGGGTGTTATTGTATGGTACAAATATTTCTGTTAAATTCGTAACGTGAAATAAAAATGCGAATTCGCCGAATAAAAATACATCATCTGTTCTTGTTAAAATGTATTTTTTACCCTCTATGTTTTCAATTTCAGTTGTTGCTTCTGGTGTCTGAGACGACGTTACCAGCACGGCTAATATCAGGTAAATTTGTATCATGTTCTTTAATTGTGATGTTCTTAATATTGTTGTTGTGGAGAGTCTTTCCTCCACGGGTTAAGATCGTGTCCCCACGGTCTTCTTCTACAATTTCTTTTTTAAACCTGGGTTGGCTTTTCTTTCTAACACCTGAGATTCTTACCAAAATTTGAGTACCTTTTTCGAATGTTCGATGTTTTACGTGTGTGTTCAATCTTTCTAGTACCTTAGTTGATGCTTTACGTAATTTATTTGTAACTTCTTCTTTACTATAATTTATTGTACCGAAATTGATTTGCCTGGGTCTGTATCCTGTTACAGTATGTATTGAGTTGTTTAATTCTTTAACAGCTCTAAATATTTCTTCTTTTACTGTAGAGGAATTTTGTATTTTAAAAATGCGTGTTAACTCACTAATAGAATTATGTGCTCTTTCTATTTGTCCGTTTGCTTTTGATCGATGCACTGGTGTTTCTATCTTCTGTATACCATGTTTTATGCACATTTGTTTAAATGCTGGTGTAACGATACTTGCTTCATTTTCAGTCATGAGTCGTTTGCATTCGGGAAAATTATTGATAATTATTTCTTCCATTTTATCTTCTAGCAGCCATACCTAAACAAGAGCGGCAAGCGTTTATTAGCTGTCAAAAGTTCTCATGTCAATACAATTTGTATGGAGCATCCCGAAATAACGCGGCGGCAAAATTTTGCAATTGGAAAATCCGATTTTGACAGCGCGTTTAATAGTGAAGTTAGCTGCAAAATACAAGCACATGTGATAAAATGACTAATGGGTAGTCTTACAAGCCCAGCTGACAATTGTTGTAATCACTTGTATTTTATTTCAAGTGTTAAATTTTGATTTGTATTTATTTTTTCGTAATTGAATGAATAATTTTTATTTATATTTTTGTCACAGTTTGATACGAACACACATACAAATTTATACTTTTGACTTCCGAGGAACTTTTTTGTTGTGTTTGTTGTAGAGATGCATGTATTATGAGTATACTATTATAATCAGGGTTGTTATATATTTTGTAATAATCCTCTTTTTATGACAAAGCGTTGACGCTCTTGTTTAGGTATGCTATTTCAGCGTTACCGCTAAGCGGTAAAACACGTTCCGCTTTCCGCTCTTGTTTAGGTATGGATGTAGCTTTGCTTTTGTATTTATTTCTTGGGCGACTATGTATTTGGAGAATTTATCTATAGTCACAAGATAGATGTTATTATCATTAAAGTAAATATCCGCATGTATGTATTCTATTGGTTGTGATGGTATGTTTGATTCTCGGAGAGGCTCATTAGTTGGGTTTCTCTCATATCGTCCAAATAAACATGCAGAACAGTGATTATTAAATTGTTTGCTATCTTTTTTTATGGTTGGCCAATAATATTTTTCTAAAATTTCTTTTGTTGTATTAACGTAGCTTCTATGAGCTCTTAAATGTGTTTCTTTAACAATTCGAAGTTGATTATTTCTATCAATTATATCTTTTAATTTTGTTGGTGTATGTACGAAATTTGTGCCTATAAATGTTTCTTTAATTAGTAATGCGTATTGGTACAAATCTTCTATATTCATATGTATAGCTACGATTCGGTTTGGGACCAATATCTTTTTTAATTCACTTATCAGATCATTATTATTTGAAAAGTTAATAGTGTGGCGTACTTTACTAGGAAAAATTGTGCGTGTTCGTGTTTCAGTAAAATTTGGAGTAGGTACGAGTTCTAATTGTATACCATATGTATTAAATGGCTGAGTAGCAGTTTTTATTATATTACTTACGGAACTTTCGGCTGAGTGTTCCGTGTCTATAGAGGATGTATTAATAATTTGTCGTGATAGCGCGTCTGCTACAACATTTTCAGTACCTGGTTTGTATTTAATTTTAGCACCATAGTCCTCTATTAAGGCTTTACAACGTTTCAATTTAGGGTTAGGATTTTTCGGAGATAGCATATGTTAGTGATTGATGATCCGTAAAAATGTTGAGATCTGCTATTCCATATATATAATTTCGAAGTTTTTGTAAAGCCCAGATTATAGCTAACAGCTCTTTTTCATTCGTGCTATAGTTTTGCTCTGTCGTACTAAGTGTACGGGATAGAAAATAAATTGGCTTTTTATTTTGACTTAACACTGCACCAATAGCAATGTTGGATGCATCTGTGGTAAGTTCAAAAGGTTTGTCAAAATTGGGTTGAAATAATTCAACCTGTTCCTTTCTTTTTTCTATAAAACGGTAAATTTACACGCTTTGGAGCTTAGTGCCAAATGTATTCAAATTGACAATGAAACCTTAGACAAAAAAATTTTCGTTTGGTGTTATTGACTTGACTTGAAGTTTTTGTTTTAACTTTCATAAATAGAGAGATATGACGTTTAAATTGTAAATTCCATTTCCAACATATTTAACAAGAAATTGCAAAGTAGCACCAAATGTAGTCTAATTTTTAATTTCATTCAATAAAAAATATGTATTAAATACATAACAATTTATGTAGCTATGTAAGTAATATAACTTATGTCAGAGTCCTTAAAATTTTAGTAGTATGTCTAGAAATGATTAAACAAAACTTACATGAATGTCGTTTCAATAGTACGTACTTCTTTAGGCTCTGTTTTGCTGGCATGAGCGTGTGAATCCTTTTAGTTGGAAATGAAAAATGTGAATTTTTATCACATAATTGCTGGCACTTGAAATTATACAATTAACAAGTAAACTAAAAATAATAAATATATGTATATAAAGAAACCGACAAATACACATGAACGCATACTTATGCAACAATAAAACACACTCTGTCATGTGAACTCTTGACAAAAAAGGGTTAAATGCCCATGTGTGGGCTCATTTATTATCCATCGTCTTTAAAACAAAAAGAAAAAATGTTTTATTTACTTTATTCGCTTTTTTGTCTTCATCCCAAAATTAAAAATAAAAATGTGCAATTTCCTATCCTTGCCATGGCCTTATCATTTCGTATCCTTTAACATTTTTATTCTGGGTAAAAGTGACCCCTTGATTATTTAGTGTGTTTTCGTTCACGTGCTTTTGTTAGGTAGGCGGATGTGTGAGTATATGAATTTTTGTAACCAACAGCACTAAAGGTTGTGTGAAAATATTTGTTCAAATGTTTGTGTTTTTTTTTTTGCTACCATTTTGAACAATTTAAGTAGCGGTAAATATGGTCCATATTCGTTTTATCTTTATAGTCGCGTTTAGTGAATTCGAAAGAATTATTGCACAATTTTCACTGTTAAATATATATTAATGTAAGCTAAAGTTCGTAATGTAAAATCAGAGAAAAATTAGCCAATGTTAAAATATTTCAAGCAACAAAGGAAAAATTTAAAATTGCCTTCCCTTACTACAAATTTACGTTGCATTAGATAGCTTTTTAAAAGCTTGACGATGTTTGCGGGGAGATTTCGTGTTAATTTGTGGATAAAACCTTCGTGCCATACTTTATCGAAGGCTTGAGAAACATCTATAAAGAGCGCAGAGCAATATTTCTTTTTTTCAAAAGTGTCTCTAACAACATTCACAAGTCTGTGAGTTTGTTCAATAGTGTTATGCTGTCTGTGAAAACCGAATTGATGATCTGGAATGCATGCATTACTAGTCACTATAGGCATCAGCTTGCTCATATACAGCTTTTCGAATAGTTTAGAAATATTGGGCAATAAACTAATAGGCCAATAGGATTCAACCTTCGTATGATCCTTGCCGGGCTTTGGTATCATAATAATCATCGAAACCTTCCATTCTACCGGATAGTATTGCAGCCGTAAAATACCATTGAAAATGAATAGTATTATTCTTTTTGCAATGAAAGGCAATTCTTGAAGCATTTTGTTGCTTATTTTGTCGACACCTGGGGCTTTTCTGGTGTTAAGACTAGTAATAGTATTTTCAATCTCCCTCATGTTAAATCTCAGCGGTATTTCTGGTATAGAGACGACTGGTGGCAGTTCAACAATATCAGCAGAAATATTCGGTTTAAATACTTTTTCTATGTGCTTGACAAATAGATCACCTTTTTCAGCATCAGTTCTTGCCCAGTCACCATTCGAATCTCGTAACGGAGGTTTGCAAATCACTGGCCTTTTAAGTCCTCTGGCTGCACGCCACAGCGAATAGTCTGCTTGTGGTGTTGCATCGAGTTCTTGAAGAAATTTTTCCAGCGAAGCTGTTTTTTGTGTTTGTAAAATTTTCTGAGCTGTTTGGTACACTCCTTAAGCCTTAACTTTAACTGAGGGGATCTGTAACGTTGCCATTCACGTCGAGCTCTCCGTTTTTCAGTCAATAGCCTTTCTATATCTACAGAAAAAATATTGCTAAATCTCACTTGTTGATTTGTTTTATTTGAAGTAGCATTAAAAGCAGCTTGTTTAACGTGCGCTTCAAACAATCTGAGGGAATCGTCTATGTCAGAGGGTGTTCTTAGCGGCATTTTTTGCGAGCAATGAGTACTCAGATATTTTCTGTATTTCAACCAGTTAACACGTGCAGATGTCATCGGTAAATTACATGTTGGTGTTACAGTTGTGAGTGAGTAAATAGTGTCAATTGTAGGTGAGTGATCCGAAGATAAGTCCAAAGATGCTTCAACTTCAACCATCTCGCTGGGCACACCTTTCGAGCTTCCAAAGTCAATAACATCAGGAATTTTTTGTCGATCTGTTGGCCAATATGTTGGCTGACCACTTACGTTCAAACCCATTTTAGAAACGACGTCAAACAAAACTCGTCCCTTAGGAGTGATTAAACGTGAACCCCAGAATGAGTGTTTACCATTGTAGTTGCCAGCTGCTAGAAAACGGGGGCCCAGTGATTTATAAAAAGCCGTATATTGACTCTCGGTAATTGAAAATCTGTGGGGCGAATAGACAGATGATATTACAAGTTTTTGATAGTAATTTTCGATGCAGATGTTCGTTGCTTGTAGATAATCTTCACAAAAAATCATTCAACATGTAGTGTTTTATTCGCGTCTTTATTAGAATTCCCGAACCACCACAAGCTTTACCTCGAGGATCCTTTGTGTCATAAAAATTATATCCACTAATTCTGAAATAGCTTCGAGACGTTAGATGAGTTTCTGAGATAAGCATAACATCGATTTGTTTATCCAGAAGAAAGTACTCGATTTCGTTTTTATGTTGGCAGATGCCGTTTGCATTCCAAAAACAGATTTTGAAGTTCATAGTTTTTTTAGTACAGCCTGCATTAAGGTAGACTGCATTTTCAACATTTCCTGCATCATACAGGACATATTGAGAGTAAATGTATTTACCTCTTTGTATTAAGCTTTCAATTGATGCTTCAATACGACTAAAGTTAGACCCCGAATCTTCATTTACATATACGGTTTTTTGCGCTGTACTCTGATTGCTTTTTAAAATACTAGCGTATGAAAATTTGTTGTTAGCTTGTTGTTGAGCACTAGTCGCGTTAGACTTGAAAATGTTTGAATATTGATTTTGGCTGGTGGACGGTTGAGGTAACTGTGGGTAGTTAAAAGGGGTTTTAGGCTGAGCGGAAGTAGCATTAGTTTTTTTGTTTGATGAATTCTTAAAAAACGATTAAAGGGGGCAGCCTCTATAGTTGGCAGTGTGATTTCCGCCGCAATTTCAACCTTTTTTCGCCTTGGGATCACCTTTAATTTTGTCGCAGTTAGCGGTACTGTGTAACTCACCACATACAACGCAGACTGTAGGCAACTTACAATAAGTTTTCGTGTGCCCAAATTCTTGGCAGTTCAGGCATTGAACAGGTCCAGTTTTTTTATGATTAAGCTCAACAGTAACTCTTTGGTGTAACAAGTACTTTAGATTATAAATTGGGTGGGATTCATTCTCTTTTATTTTCAAGTCACCAGGCTGTAGCTCGACTCTTAATATAGGCTGGGGAATTTTTTCCCTATTTTTAATGTTTGAAACATTTTTAACTTTGAAGCCACAATTTTCAAGGCCAGACTTTAACTCTTCTGGATCCACACTAGAGTCTATACCTTTTATTACGATGTTTAGACCTTTAGCACTCTTTAATTGGTACGTATAAAAATTTTTGTTTTTTGACTCAAGGTCAGAAACTATTTTTCGGTAATTACTTTCTTGCACTACCTGGATTTTTGTTTCGTTAATATTTCCGCGCTTAATTGGAGTTACATATAACTCATTTTCTCCAATTAAGGATATAAGGCTTTTTACCAAAAAACTAGATGTCTGCTCTCTTAAATATATCGGTGGAGGTTTACTCGGCCTTGTTGTAGTTGTGTCTTCATTGTCTTGTTCAGATAAAATCGCTAAACGATTTTCGGAATTTTTTATTTTGTTTTTCCCATCTCTGGGAACTTCCCCTTTTTAACACGGTTATGTATCTGTCCATTCCTGTTTGAATTTTATTATCATTTATTGTACTCACCGCATTTACAATTTTGTGCACGTTGGTCACCTTGTTACTAATTGTTTGTTTGTTTGTTTGTACAGCTAAGCTGACAAGTTTGCTAAAAGGTTCAATTGTTGTTGCTTCTCGATCAATATTTAAATTTGGAGAGCAAGATCGCGCACGAGTAGTTATGTGTTGTGAAGGATTCAGGTTTTTGCTTAAATAATTTTTTTCATTTTCGTCGTCATGAACCAAAGTTAAATAAACATTCTTTCTGCTTGTAGGTTTATTATTGTTGTTGTTGGTAGAAGATGAACTCGTTTAGAGTTCCCTTTTTTTGTGTTCACTATATAGGTTTGTATTTGCAAATATATATGTATATTACACGCAAGCAAAAAGTTAAATAAAACCAGTATAATAACTTTTTAATCAATGTTTTGTTATTTGTTCAATTCACAAGCTCGTATTAACGTCATATGTGTTGTCTAATCGTATAATTATACAATATTGTATTTTTGTTGTTGGTAATTTTCATACAAAAGTGTGTTATAATTATACGATTGAATTTTATATGTTTTTCAATTGTTATATTGAGGCCGGGACTGGGAATATTCTATTTGTTAAATTAATTTGTAAAAATATTTTATATATGTGATAAGTAACACCAGAAAATACATTCTTCTTAATGATAAATGTGGCAACACTGATCTTTATCGATATCTATTAACTCATCGCTATTCTAGTATTGTGATCTCTAAGAAAAACACATGGGATAATATAAATGAAATAAAATCTAAGTTTCTTATAAATGTAAATTAAAGTCATTTTTTATTATTGGACACGAGTTATTACATTGGCGACGATTGGCAAACTATAAAATTTGATATCTAGCATTAAATTGCGATAAATTGGTTGATTTTTTTTTAATTGGTAGAAAACCACAAATTGCATTAAATTGCGGCAGACTTTCACTAAAAGTTTTTGGATTAGTGAATGGGCATTAAATTGCTTGTATTGGATTACCAAAACGAATTATAATATTGGTATGTTACCGATTAAATTCGGAATTATGTGAAGTACGTAAAATGTGGACTGACACCTGAGGTGTAGACACATGTTGCATTTGGTAGGTCAGCTTGACCAGATAATACTAATATTAACATTTATTGTTACAGTTGCTCGTTGGTGAAATGGCGGAGGTAATAAGACCCTTCCTTTGTGATACAATTGACAAGTCGCTTCTTCGACATGAATGGGAAAAATGGTTGAGATCCTTTACACTTTATCTGGCTGCAGAAGAAATTACTGATGATGTCAAGAAGAAGAATAAACTTTTGCACTTAGGTGGCACCCAGTTGCAAGAAGTAATATTCAACATTCCTGGGGCTCTTGTGGAAAGTGACGGGAAGGATAATGTTAAGATTTATGATGTTTTGGTAGCGAAATTAAATGAATATTTCTCTCCAAAAAGAAATACTACATTTGAGAGGCATTTGCTTAGAAATATAACTCCTATTGAGGGCGAGAATTTCAACAAATTTTTGCTGCGGTTGCGTCAGCAAGTGGCAAAATGTTCATTCGGCAACACTAAGAAAGAAATTGAGGAAATTTCAATAAAGGATAAAATAATAGATTCATGGGCACCCCTTGATTTGAGAAAGAGATTGCTGGAAAAGGAACAGAGTCTCACAGAAATTGTTGATTCATGCCAAGTGTATGAACAGATAAATAAGACTTCTCGTAGCATTTCGATGTGCACTGAAAAGGAGCCGGTAAATACAATTTCCTCTAAATTCAATGTTCAATCAAATTCCCAAATTGCGTGCAGCCGATGCGGAAGAAAAGGGCACTTATCAAATTCTCCTGAATGTCCTGCCAGGAATGCAAAATGCAATAAGTGCTCGTTGCTAGGACATTTTGCAATAAGATGTAGAGCTAAGAAAAGAAAAATTGATAACAACAGCAACGGAAACTACAAAAGGAATCGTCTTACTGCTAATGTCCGAAACATTGAAGACGAAGATAACTTTACCTCTGAAATACGCGAATTCAGTTGTTTCAAGATTGGGAATGATGGGCATAATGACGAAAACATAAGCTACATTATTGGTGGAAAAGAAATTGCAATGATTATTGACTCCGGGTGTCGTTTTAATCTTATAAGCGAATACGATTGGAATCTATTGAACAAATCAGAGGCTGTAATGTGGAATATACGGTCACATTCATCAAACAATTTTAAAGCATATGCTTCCAGTTATCCGTTGGAAATCGTTGTGGTCTTTGACGCTCCTATATGTGTGGGAAACAGAAATGAAGTAATAACTTCATTTTATGTTATTAAAAACGGGAACCAATCCCTCCTAGGAAGAGAAACAGCTCTCCAATTAAATGTACTGAGACTGGGTGTGGGTGTAAATCACATTGAGGAGAAAGGAAAACAACAGCCCTTTCCGAAAATACATGGTATCAAGGTTTCATTATCTATAGATCATACTATAAAACCTGTCCAACAACCAGTACGCCGTGTTCCTGTTGCGCTGGAGGAAATGGTTACCAAGAAAATAGATGAAGCATTGCGACTTGATATTATAGAACCAGTTTTCGGCCCCAGTAAATGGATTTCTCCAATAGTTATTGCGCATAAAGGTAACGACGACATTCGTCTTTGTGTTGACATGAGATGTGCTGATAGAGCTATTCTTCGCGAAAATTACCCCTTGCCCACCTTTGATTCATTTATGAGCAGATTGAGGTCAGCGAAAATCTTCTCTAGACTGGATCTCAAGTCTGCTTACCATCAATTGGAATTGGATGAGTCAAGTCGTGAAATCACAACCTTTGTTACGCATAAAGGTTTGTTTAGATATAAACGATTAATGTTTGGGGTCAACTCTGCTCCCGAAATTTTTCAGAAAATTATCGGAGGGCTGCTTTCTACATGCCCGAATGCGCTTAATTACATCGATGATATTATTATATTTGGTAGCTGCGACGAAGATCATGACAAAGCGTTGAATTCTGTCTTAGATATTTTGAAAAAAAACAATGTTACCCTTAACCAGCAAAAATGTGTATGGAAAGCTAAAAAGCTCAAGTTTCTGGGACACGTACTTTCAGCAGACGGTTTTACTGCAGATCCTGAGAAGGTTAAGGTCATACAACAATTC
Source organism: Lypha dubia (assembly GCA_947311025.1). NCBI lineage: Eukaryota > Metazoa > Arthropoda > Insecta > Diptera > Tachinidae > Lypha > Lypha dubia. The sequence continues at coordinate 69,111,435 of OX371260.1, forward strand.
CGAGCTCCAAAATCAAAAGAGGAAGTACGCAGTTTTTTGGGCTTAGTAACATATATTGGAAAGTTTTTACCAGATTTAGCAGATATGACCGAACCTCTCAGGATACTGTTAACGAAGGATGCTAAATTTGTGTGGGATCGCAGACAAGAGGAAGCTTTTAGTAAATTGAAGACGATGCTATCCGAAATTCCGAATCTCTCATACTTCGATCCAAAATTAAGAACACGAGTAATAGCTGACGCAAGCTCTGTGGCCTTGGGTGCAGTTTTGTTGCAATTCAATGGTAATGGTGAACCCAGAATCATTTCTTTTGCAAGTAAGAGTTTATCTGACATTGAGAAGAGATATTCTCAAACCGAAAAAGAGAGCCTGGCTTTAGTTTGGTCGGTAGAAAGATTTTATTATTATCTAGCTGGGTTGGATTTTGAGCTAGTAACTGACCACAAGCCTCTGGAGGCTATCTTCAAACCGACTTCAAGACCTCCTGCTAGAATCGAGAGGTGGTTACTTAGATTGCAGGCTTTCAAGTTCAAGGTAATATATCGCTCAGGAAAAGATAATATAGCGGACTCAATATCCAGACTCTGTAAAATTTCTGATGAGGACTCGTTTGATGGAACTTGCGAGGAGTCAATTTTCCATGTGGTGGAAAACTCAGTTCCTGCCACTTTAACCATTTCCCTGATTAGCAAGGAAAGTGGCAAGGACGTGGATATTTACGATGCAATTTCCAGCATGGAGAATGAATGTTGGGATTCGAACATAACGAATCCATATTATGTTTTTCGGTTTGAATTATCAGCTATTGGCTCAATTTTGTTGCGGGGAAACCGTATCATAATACCAAAATCATTAAGACCAAAAGTGTTAGAGTTGGCTCATGAGGGCCATCCTGGGGAGTCGGCAATGAAGCGTCGTCTTCGTTCTAAGGTATGGTGGCCTTTAATTGATAGGGAGGCTGAAAATTTCGTAAAATCGTGTCGTGATTGTCTCTTGGTTTCACAGCCTTCTAATCCAACCCCAATGCAAAGACACCAATTTCCCAATGGGCCTTGGCAATTTTTGGCTACCGATCTGCTAGGACCGTTGCCTAATGGCGAATATGTTTTAGTGCTAATTGATTACTATTCTCGATACTTCTGATGTTATAATCAAGGCGATGAAGAACATTTTCTCTAAACTTGGTTTACCCAAAACAATAAGAACCGACAATGGACGACAGTACGTCAGCGATGAGTTCAAGTCCTTTTGTGCCGAGAATAACATTTTATTGATCAGAACTCCTCCCTATTGGCCTCAGGCAAACGGCGAAGTAGAAAATATGAACAGGTCTTTGGTAAAACGGTTGAAAATAGCTGCGGCAAATAAGCGCGATTACAAAGAGGATGTTCAAAAGTTTATACTAATGTATAATGTGACACCACATGGTACCACGGGCTCAGCTCCGAGTGAGCTTATGTTTAACAGACGTATTCGTGATAATATTCCAGGCATCGAGGATATAACCGAAAATGTTATTGATTCGTTTGCTAGAGATAATGACTTGATAAACAAACAAAAAGGAAAGGAAAAGGCTGACTTGAAAAGAAATGCAAAAGAATCTAATATTGAAGTAGGAGATAAGGTGTTGTTGAAAAACGTTATTTTTCCTAATAAACTCACTCCAAACTTTGATAAAACGACATGTGAAGTTGTTGAGAGAAATGGAAGTGAAGTAATAGTCGTTGGAATAGGGAAAACATATACAAGAAACATAAGCATGTTGAAAAAGATTCCAGGCGCTCAATTTCCAGAGGACACAACATCTAAACAGCATCTTTGCATAGAACCATCATTGCCTATCAACGACTTGGTATCATCGCCCATCAATAATCAACCTTCATTATCCGCCAACGATCCACCCAACGTTTCACCGACGGAGTCGTCATCGTTTCCACAGCAAGGACCGTTGAAGCTAAAACTAAAAAAGGTGGAAGGGATGTGGCACCACTGATCTTTATCGATATCTATTAACTCATCGCTATTCTAGTATTGTCATCTTTAAGAAAAATACATGGGATAATATAAATGAAATAAAATCTAAGTTTCTTATAAATGTAAATTAAAGTGATTTGTTTATTATTGGACACGAGTTATTACAATAAATATATACATGATTCATTACAACTTAATTTTCAAACTAATTTAATCAAAATTGCTTGTCGCTAAAAAAGAAAGTTATATTTCGCGTCAAATTATAATTCCCACACCTGGTTTCACACCTTGATATAAAATTAAATGAATGTCAACAAATGTTGAAGAAGATATATGTGTGTATATAAAAATTTGTTTTTTGACATAAACTATTTACTCATATGAATTGACAACATTAAACTGACATTTAAAATACGACAAAATAACGATACAACAAATTTGTCTGTTCACAAGCACATAAACAAATATCGTCTTTTTTTAAACCATAAGACAGACGACTGAGCTTGCGAATTGAACAATTGTTTTTTTTTGGTTTTAACTTTCAATAATTTTTAATATTCAGTTACGACGATTATAAAAACGCGTCTGTACACTGCGAGAGTTAAAACTGAACTGAACAATATGTATATATGAATTTGAATTTGATATCATTTACGATTGATTTTAAATGTCATTCAAATATATTCTGTTTTCATTAAACAATTTATTAAAAATAGAATCACCAATCTTATGCTATGTTTACACGACATAATTAACCATATGTTTTGCTATCTGAACCCATGAATTCACACGACACATTCGAAATTCGTTCGTTCTTCGACATCTATTTACACTTTAAAATACGTTTAACTATTTAAATTCTTCCACTTTTATTTAAATATTTTTTAGTATGTACATTTGAATCTAGAAAAACTTCAAACGCGACAAAACAAAATTCTACGTACAATCACAGCACCCCTTGTATGTCAGAAATCATCGAATTCATAAAGACCTAGATATTCCGTTGGTGACGACTGTGTTTTCACAGCACTTGAAAAAATATATTAAAAAACTTGAGTTGCACCCAAATCCACTTGCTCGCCAATATTCTAAATTATAGAGGCCACATCCGGCTGAGAAGGATGGATACTCTTTCTCTCAGAGAGATAAAAAACAAAAAAAATCAACCGTTGAAACTAAAAATTTTGTTTTGCACTAGCTACTTATTGATACTTCAAGTGATGCTACTTTAAATAAAATACGTACACTAAAAAAAATGTATATCTTAAGGTGTGTGAGTGGTCAATTTATTAATTGTTTTACTTCGCCGAAGACTCTGCTAACCGATGAAGGAGGCCGGTATGCCTATATCACTTTTACACTCTAACAACAATTAACACAAGGCCACTCTAATGTACAGATGTGTTACATATTAATATGGGAACCTGCTTTTCGGCTTAAGCCCACAGTGCTCTTAACACCGTGTGTATACATGCGTTTAGAAGCACCTCCGAGTTACACAAGTTTGCCCTCGAGGGCACATCAGGTGGCAACTTCTTATGCATTGTTCAACTCTCATGCGTAAGCACATTGCTTAAGTGTTCGATCTATCCAAACTCTTTTATCTGTTGTTTCGTAACACTACGTATAAACCCTCTATTGGTAGACCAAAGTACAGCTAACCACTAGCATAAGTCGAGCATCAGTCCTTAAACTAATACCTCTCCCACTTTTTTGAAGAAGGCCTCACCAATAACCGGTCACGGAATCATGCCACTAACGAGGGTAGTACGATTACTACCAGCATGCCAGTTTGCCCATAGTATGTCCATCCGCAGAACGACATATATGCATCTCGCATTATCACATCGGATCGAGTTCAATGTAGGAAGAACGTGATCTTTATATCACCAAGATGTAAAACGTACTGCCCTGGGGGACTCTAGTGTACAGTAGATAAATTCATGATGTTGCCGACTTACCCTGACCAGATATCGAACCAATGTGTTGCGGCTGCAACTTGATTATGAGCAATAATAACAACGCGGGCTTTTTTAATTTAGACTAAGTTTGACTGTAGGTCGGTTTTACTATCTATAATTGTACATTCAAATAATAAAGTTTGCAATAGTTTAATACTTTAATATTTTTATATTATTATTATTACGAATAAACGTAATTATTATTTGAACTTATATTGGTTTACATATGGAAAGTAATATTATCAGGCTCAAGTTCAACACAAAAAAAAAAAAAAAAAACTCTTAGTAATTTTGAATTTTCATTAATTCAATAAAACTGAACTTGAGCCTGATAATATTACTTTCCATATGTTTAATACTTTAACAAAAATACTTACTTAACTCTGTCTTCTCTGGCGTTCGACTTGTCTTTGCCTCGTTATTTCAAATTACTAGAGTGACAGCTTTAAATTGGGTACCATTGTACCGGTCATTAAAAGTCAAAGCCAAGTTAGCAAATAAAGAGAGTCACAATAAATAATTCCGCCAATAATATTAAGCGATTTTAAAACAAATAATAAGTAAGTAAAAATTCAAGAAATTCTGTTAAACGGTTTTTTTCGAAATAAATCAATTAACTTCACAACACAAGGTCATAAGCCATAACTAATCACTTAAGCCAAGAACATCTCAAGCATATCTTTCCTTTAATTTGGAAAGGCTCTAACTCATTTTCTATTCAAATTGCCTCTTTGGCTTCTATCGATACCCTAGAGGGTAACCTATCAAAATATGATAAACACGATTTTTGAAAATAAAAAAAGAGGTAATGCTTTTAAGGTACTGATGTGTATGTATGTAATTGCCTACACATATAAAAGAGTATTAAAAATTTAACCTGTCTGCTTGCAAATTTTTAAACAGGCGTTAAGTACAACGAACTTAGAAAAAATTATTTTTAGTTTTATATATTTGTATTTGAAATTATTTCCTGCAACTTAAATTTAAAAGATTTTTGTTCAACATCATTTTGGCATATTCACAATCTGGTTAAGATACTATTGTCATCCTGGAATACTGGATGATTTATCAAATTTTTAACACAACTTGAAAACAAGAACATGATTAATTTCTGACAAATTAGAAACAGAAACAGAAAAAAAAGTAATGTGACACACCCCGGCATTAAAAATGCAAGAAAATAAACACAACTAAAATTTAAAATCTTTAACAAAAATGTTGTTTTCACTGGCTGGCCAACAGGATGCCTTGGTTGGGATTGGATAATGGCTTAAAGTCGTAATTCATTGGAAAGGTGTCGCTTAAGTTTGGTTTGGTGTTGCTTTAGTGCGTTTGCGTCACTTCGGTGAACTGATAAACGAGCTCATTTTAAAAAATGACACGACACGACACAAAAAAAAGAAGTAGAAGAAGTAGGAAGACTAAAATACTAAAATAAGAACTTACGATGATACACTTGCTTAAACCAGATTTAAGTGCGACCACGTTTGGCTCGTGATCTTTGTTTTTTGTTCGGTATTTATTCTTCTTGTCCAATTCAGCTGCATAAAAAGGCAAACGAACATTGATCGATGGTTGGTTAGTTCCTGTGGGGTTTTTTATACAGTTCATAAGTTAATTCGTTACTACATTTTTCATCCTTATCAAATCAACTCTCAAAAGGGTATCACTTTAATTCAAACGTGTGACACTCATAATTCTTTAAAAAGATATTAATATTTAATATTATATTTGGTGAAATTTATAACTTATTATCAACTAATATTTCTCTTTACTGTTTTTGTGTTTTAAGTTTGTCTTTCAAAACTTACACTTAAAGACTCGAGGCCACGTCAGCAGAAAACTAAAAATAAAAATTGCCTTTAAAAATTAGTGAAAAGTATTCTTGGAGCTTGAATATGTTGGGGCACTTTAACCTTAATTTTATGCAAACTTTTGTTTTTTCTCTTTTAGAGTAACTGACGCTAAAAAGTTCGCGCCGCAAACATTGAAGCTGAAGCAGTGTATCTTATACGATCGCTGTCTTTATATTTTTCATAAAAAGCCAGGAGATATGTTTATTACTCTATATTGAATGATTCTTACTCGACTAGAAGTTTTTTTAATGCACAATTGGGTTCCAGTTGGAAACGCATGTAGCCAGCCAAAATTGTTTATTACATTCCGAACGCACCATCTATAAATTAATGATTCAATATCACTTCTTCCTACGACGGGACCTATTAGGAAATTGTTTTGAAAACCTAACGTATTTTAAAATATGAATATAAGTATTTTATTGTTATAGACAAACTAACGATTAAGATCTTAAGGGTATTATTTAACTTTAACTTGATAAATTTGTTTACATTAACTCAGTATATTTCTCGATAATTAAACCGTTCCAAAATTATTGTCAGCCGAGGCAGTACCTATTCTCATGCACCTAATGGGGCTTGGAATTGATTTCTTTAAATTGCAGCATAACAGTAAGAGTATTAGATAAGTATAACATTTCTACTAATAAGAAAATTATTTTTTATGTAAGTAAGTAAGTACAAGATGGGACGCTATATGCTGCCTTGTAGAACTTCAGCTTTAATTTGCTAATTTGAGTCCGTTTAAATAATTTCGGGAACATTTTATGGATTAACAACTCTTCATGACTTGGGGGTGTTAGAAACTGTATATGTATATACTCTACTGTAATTATAAATATTTAAATACTCGTACATATAACAAAACCACATTTGAAATTACAATTCATAAAATTTTTCAAAAAAACATATATTTAGATATATTGATTTTTGCGTTAAACTTTAGAATAACCGATTTGTAATAATTTTTCTTTTTAAATAAAATATTAATATAATTCATTTATTTATTATTATTTATTTATTTTTTTGCTTATTCTTGGGCTTATTTTGCGTTTATTTAGTACTTTTTTGCTTGCTTTTTTTCTTTAATTTTGTGCATATTTAAACTTACAATTGTCACTATATACTCGCATACAACTTCATCTCCTACATGTGACTTACCAACGACATCTGCACGTACTAATTGGCTGAAATACAAAAAATACCTGAGTGCTCATTGCTGGGACAATATGCCGTTGAGAAAACCATCTGATATAGATGACTCTATTAGGTTGTTTCAAGCACACGTTAAAGAAGCTGCTCCTAATGCTTCTTCAAATCAACCAAGTCAACAAATGCGATTCAACAATATTTTTTCTGTTGATATAGAAAGGCTTTTATCTGAAAAAAGGAAAGCTCGATGAGAATGGCAACGCTACAGATCGCCTCAGCTAAAATTAAGGCTTAAGGAGTGTACCAAACAGCTTAGAAAAGTTTTACAAACACAAAAAACAGCATATCTTCAAAAATTTCTTCAAGAACTAGATGCAGCACCACAAACAGATTATTCGCTATGGCGTCCAACCATAGGTCTTAAAAGGGCGGTGATATGTAAACCTCCATTACGAGCTTCAAATGGTGACTGGGCAAGAACTGATTCTGAAAAAAGTGCTCTTTTTGTTAAGCACTTAGAAAAAGTATTTACTCAAAATATTTGTGCTGATATTATTGAACTGCCACCAGTCGTCGCTTTACCAGAAATTCCGCTAAGATTTAATAAAGGTTGAATCCTATCGGCCTATCAGTTTATTGTCCAATATGTCGAAACTGTTTGAAAAGCTGTACATGAGCAAGCTGACTCCTATAGTAACTAGCACAGAATCTACCCGCAAACATCGCCTGACTCTTAAAAAGCTATCTAGAGGAACGAAATTTTGTAGTTAGGGAAGGCAATTTTTCAAGCCACCCGCAGTCGATTGAAGCCGGAGCCCCTCAAGGCAGTATCTTCGGTCCTTTACTTTATTTAATATATGCCTCTGACTTAGAGTTAAGCAGTAACATTCACACGTCAACATTTGCTGATGATACGGCTTTTTTAAGCGTTCATGAAAATCCTGCAGAAGCTTCCCGGAATCTACAAGGGTACATCTCAAAATTGGAAACATGGCTAAAACAATGGTGGATAAAAGTGAATGAGCACGTTACTTTTACTTTACACAGGGAAACATGCCCGCCTATACAAATCAACGCCGAGACTATACCGCAACACACTGTAGTAAAATATCTAGGCATTCATCTTGATCGTCGTTTAACATGGAAATCGCATATAGACGCAAAGTTTACACAAATGAAATTAAAAGCAGCCCAAATGAATTGGCTTATTGGAAGAAATTCTATATTAAGTCTTGACTGTAAACTTTTGTTATACAACGCGATCCTGAAACCAATATGGTCCTATGGAATCCAGTTATGGGGCACTGCCTCAGCATCTAGTGTAGAAAAAATTCAAAGCCGACAAAACAAAATTCTACGTACAATTACTGCAGCCCCCTGGTATATCCGAAATCAGCGAATTCACAAAGATCTTGATGTTCCGTTGGTGAAGACAGTATGTATTTTCAAAACACGCAAAAATATATATTGAACAACTAGTATTGCACCCAAATCCACTTGCGCGCAACATTCTAAATTTTAGAGGCCACAACCGGTTGAGAAGGAGGGATACTCTTTCTTTCAGCCGTACACGAGAGATGTAAAACATCAAAAATCAACAGTTGGAATAAAAAATTTTGTTTAGCACTGGCTAAGCATATATTAAAGTATTTTTAGATTTAAGATTTGAAAAACTTATTGATCTTTCAATTTATAATTGAAGATTCAATAAATAATAAAACTACCACAAAAAAAAAAATATATATATATATATATAATTTATTCCTGAAAAATATTTTAAATTTTAAATAAAAGCAGTTTTAGACTTCTTTTAAGGGTTTAACAGAAAAGTAATACGAACACAATTTTTTAAATTGATGTACAGAGCCTATCCTTTTCAATTGTCAAACTCACTTGGTGCGTTTAATTTTCGCGAGGCTCTTGCGAGCGATCTTGGGTGGTACAACCTTCACAACTGCCCTATCACTAAGATTGGTAGTGAAAGTCAGCAATGTACATTACGTTACGTTAAATACTATGATTGGAGATTGGAATGTTAGATCTTTCAGATACCCTGATAACATCAAACCAAATATGAACTCAAAGTTCCTAAAAAATTAATGTGAAATGCTCCGATTTAGCATTTCTGTTCTAGGCCTCAGCAAAATTTCGATTACTATAATCTGATATAAGTAGTAACCACGAATCGATGACCCATCTCGTGGAAGCCAGTATCAGACAGAATCACCATAGCATTTTTGATTGCAATATATCCCTAAGTTTTTATATAAAACTAGATATACCCGGTGCGCTTCGCTACCCCCTCGTTATAAAATAAAATTCCTATTGTGAAAATTTAATGACGATCGGTCCAGTAGTTAAGACTATATTACGATTTTTTATTTTCCTAAAAAGGGGCGTGGTTCCACCCACTTTTTTCCTTGTATGTATTCCAAATTATGCCAATACCATATGTACCAAATATAGTCGACGTAGGTCAAAAAATGCCCAATATATGGCGATTTAAATTTTTGGGTTATATGGGCGGTGCCACGCCTCTTTGTCCAATCAAAACTTCATATAGCCTTTTATTCCTTCCAGAGTCACAGTAACATGCTGTGAAAACTTTAGGAAGTTCGGACCAAGGGTTTGGTTTTCCTAAAAAGGGGCGTGGTCCCACCCACTTTTTTCCTTGTATGTATTCCAAATTATGCCAATACCATATGTACCAAATATAGTCGACGTAGGTCAAAAAATGCCCAAAATATGGCGATTTAAATTTTTGGGTTATATGGGCGGTGCCATGCCTCTTTGTCCAATCAAAACTTCATCATATCAGCTTCACACAATTTAAGTATTCATTTATTTGTTTACCAACAAGATTTTCCAGAACTTTGGATAAGAAAGGAAGTATAGCTATTGGGCGGTAGTCATTATTGGGTTTGGGAATTGGAATGACTCTTGATAACTTCCATGCAGCTGGAAAAATTGATTTTGTAAGAATGGAGTTATACAGATATGTCAGATAGGGCAACAACTTAGGTATCAAGACTTTTAAAAAAATTGGATTTATACCGTCCATACCAATTGCATTGGATTTGATACCTGAGAAACTTTTGAGGACTTCAGTCTCACTAACACAACGAAAACTAAAAAGACGTTCTAGCGGGACATAGCAAAGATCAGCGTAAACATTGCTTGCTGGAGATGGAACATTAGTTCTTACGAAATCTTCGTTAAGAGCGTTTACATTAACATCCGCTGCGTATGTGGGAGAGGTTCTTTGTCCAATACCAATCTTGCGTATATCTCTCCATCTTGATTGGCAATCAATTGCAGAAGCAAATTTTCTTCGATAAAACAAAGATTTTGCAGCTTGAATACGTTTTGTTACTTCCCTTCGTGCATTATTATGAATAGCCTTAAGCTCACTGGTTTTAAACCTTTTCCATCGTTTATAAGACTCATCACGTTTTTTTATCAGTGATTTTATTTCGGCACTAAACCAAGGTGTCTGACCGGCTCTGATGCGCTTAGTTCTTGTTGGAACACACAAGTCATATAGAAACCTAACATTTTCTTGAATAAAATAGGCTTGATCGTCAATAGACTCTAACGTGTAGATTATGTCCCAATCTATATAATTTATGGTATTATTCAGTGTTGAATAATCTATGTTGTGTACATCCTGATACGAAATTTTTCTTTTATCATCACTTACCGATAGATCATATGCTACGAAAAGAATGTCATGCTTTGAAAAAACCGATGCTGACAATTGATCATATAAGAGCACTCTGGATATTTGGTTTACAAATACAAGGTCAATTAATGTATTGGTTGTGGTATGAAAGTGTGTGGGATTTTTAATATTAACCGGATAGAGGTCAAGAGCTTTCATGGGTGCAATCAATGGATTTTCTACTAAAAGGTTATTGTTAAAATCGCCAGCTATTAAAATATCTTCGTATTGAATAGATATATCTTCAAGAATGGCAATAAAAGGATTTATGCTGATATTACTGCTAGCTCTGTAAATACTACCTAATAACAATTTCCTTCTATCTTGGGTAAGTATTTCAAGGAATAAATACTCTGTATCACCGTCGGCGTTATTTTTCAATATTTCTCTACATGATATACCATTGCGAACGTATATCGCAACCCCACCTACCCTTGCACTTGTTTCTACATTATTGATAAAACTTTTCCTGTCTGAACGAAAAAGTTTAAATCCTTGAAGATTGAATATTGGGTCAGAGATGTCTGACTGAAACCATTTTTTCCTAACTATATTTTTCACAGTGTGTAATAATGGATATCGAAACCGTTTAGCTTCCCACCACCAAATATAAGTAGAATGAAAGTATTTTCCCGATCTTCTTCAAATCGGAGGGTGGTGTTGGCTGAAGTGGTTAGGGCGTTGACTACCAAGCAGACAATAACTTGGGGCCTGGGTTCAAACCCTGGCCAGAGCAAGACAATCAACATCATTAATTTCTCTTATGTACATTGTTGTCGGACTATTTAAGTGATGAAGGCCTAGCAGTGGTCACTAAAAACTCTTCCGACAGCGATTTATGCTATTCCAAGCTATTGTACAGAACATCGCCCTCCTTCGTTGGTTAGCAGATATATCGGCGAAGTAAAACAATTAATAAAATGCCTGCTAATACAGCTTAACAAAGTTAATGCGTCTACTTAACACTGCAGGCGTCTCAACACTGCTATAAATATTAATGTAACGTACAAAGCAGAGTTGTAAAAGAGTTAAGACTTCTAAATTTTGAGCATCTATCTTCTCTAGCCTATCCCTCTCACTGAGTTCCGGCACAATGCACTGCATATGTAGGGGTCATCCCTGCGTGCTGGTCCTTATAGAACAAAAATAAAAAAAATATCATCCATTTTAATTATATATTCCAAGTTATTGAAGATAGGTGATACACTTTGATGAATCTACTACTGTTGAAGCATTTCCCATTTGTGGAATGGAATTGGAATTACTTATATTAATTTTTCCCATCAATGTCAATTTGATGTATTTTCATAAATCATTGTAAAATTAACTAAAAAAATGTTGATTCAATTATTTTTATTAATGATTTTGCTTAATCAGCGTTTCATGTTAATTTAACATGATTTTAAAATGAAATTAAACAATATTTTTTCACTTTGAAACAACTCGAAATCATGTTGAAATAATAATGTAAACCACATTGAATCGACTTGTTATCATATTGAAATAAAATTAAAAGCCTTAATAAATTAACATATATGTGAGTTAAATCGACATGAATTTCATGTTCAATCAATATGAATTTAATGTTAAATAAACCATTGAACCATTTAGTATTAATATGACGTCCATATTTAATTGATATGAAAGAATGTTCTAATAACATTAAATTACAGATTAATTTTAAATTCAGCCCATATTCAGGTTGATTGTTCCTATACTGACTTATAAATAAAAACATAGGTTATATATTTCGGCAGTTTAATTTTATAAAAATATTCTTGAATAAAATACCATGATACTTCAAAACCTTTTGGATACATTAAAGATAGTGTATGAATTATTTTAAAGCATATATACATATATAGCAAATTCGGAAAAATTTTTCTAAGATGTAGAGTCTACGACTTCAAGGCTATCTTTAAGTTTCACTGATGACCGCAGACGTTTTGCTCTTTGGTTCACGTATTTGTCCCATAGTTTTCTGGATGGATTTGCTTTCCTTTCTCGTGGTATAAAGTAGTATTCCTGAATGAAAAGAACATTTGAATTTGTATGATAGCCTAGAAAAATACTCACTACGTACTTTTGTTTTCTACTATTGCATATAGTATTGTTGGCAAGTCTTTTGGTGATAATCTGACGTTATGATAAAAAATGTCTTCCAATATTATATTTATCAAATCAGGGGACAAATCACCGCATACGATATCGAACAGAATTTATCGAAATTTTTCATTTTGGTATTATCGCATACGATATCGAATGAATTGTATCGTAATTTGACGCATCGTATGCCATAATTTGCTTATTCGATACGTATCGTAATGTTATTCGATACGATAGTTAATTCGATATCGTATGCGGTGATTTAGCCCCTGTACGAAAAGTATCGATTAAATTACAATTTTTTCATAGAAGCTTGAAATGGATTTTCATTTTAGGGGTGTCATATAGGATAAGTTTAAGACTTTAAAGATATTTAAACGAGATATTATGTAGTTGAAAAAAGCAGGGGCCAAATCACCGCATACGATATCGAATTAACTATCGTATCGAATAACATTACGATACGTGTCGAATAAGCAAATTATGGCATACGATGCGTCAAATTACGATACAATTCATTCGATATCGTATGCGATAATACCAAAATGGAAAATTTCGATAAATTTTGTTCGATATCGTATGCGGTGATTTGGCCCCAGTCTTAATTTCGCAACTGACCTTAGATAGTATTGTCGAACCTGATGAAGTTGTAGCCAAGAGACCACTTTATTGCAAACCGTTTCAGACAAGATGTCATCACCAATGCTATGCTAAAGAAAAATTTTGGAAACTTGAACAATAAACAAGCTATGAAAATACATTTGCCTTTTATTTACCTCAGTTTTTTTCCAGCAAAAAATTTTTTCTCGGAAGCAAGCGCGAAGTCCTATAGGTGGTATAGCTTCCTTGAAATCAGCTTTTGATAATTATTTTAGGGACTCAAATGTTATTTCATCTCCTAAAAAATTTCTAATTTTTGTTACAAATTTTGCAAATTTATATCACTATTTTAAGAATTTAAAATATCACTTACAATTTATAACATTGTTCTTTACCAAAGTACTACTCGTGATATAAGTTTTTCTTTTGTATTTTTTATTTCTCTAAGCTAGCTGTACTTTTTCTTGGATTCTACATGAATACATTTTATTTCAACATACGAAAACTTCATTTTAATCTTTTTTCATGTCAAATTTATATTTCACAATGTTAATAAAACATTAAGAGAATATCCATTCAATGTGATCACTAAATGCAATTTTATTTCAACCTAATAAATTTTAATTCAACAATTTACAATATTAAATTAACATTTTTAACTATTGATTTAATACATAACAATGTATTAAGTGCAATTTGGTAAAGAAATTTAACATTACTTGAAATCAACATTTTCCATGTGGTTTACATTAAGTTTTTTTTCTGTGTGTGGCGACACAATTCTAATGTCCATTTTTTATTTTAATTATTTTACACTCTGTCTACAACTTATCTAATTGATATACCTCATCGTTGTATGCTCGAAGAAGTAAGGGCTTTAAATCTTCTATTTCAATCTTCCTCTACTGAAGTTGGAATATTAACATTGGAAATTATAATAAGACTTATCTTTTAAATGCTAGTTGTAAAATACATATATATTTTATTGCTTTTTTAAAAAAGATCATTATATTGCGTTAAATACGTTTGTTTTTTTAATTATTAACCATTGATTTTGTGCAATTTTTTACAGTTTATGTATCTTTTTTTTGTTTCTTTTTTGGAACGTATTTGCAAAATATTCGCGAAAGATTCACTTAAATTTGGCGAATACGAATGCGAATGTCTTGAAATACGATAATATTCAGCAACGCGAATACAAATTTTTGTAACATCACTACTATATCTGTGTAATTGGCTTTATTCAAAATGTTATTTCCCCGATTATTCCAATTGACAAATCAATATTAAACTGATCGATGAGTGTTGTTGCCATTAAGACATTAATTGAAATTCTTATCAGTGTTTAACAATAACTTTGGATCATCTCGTACAATCCACTTTCGATTTGACAGCTCGACGACAGACGAGTGACATTTTATAAATTATGACTTCATGAAGGCTCTTTTAAATGCAAACTATTTTACCATCATCTTTAAAATACCAACAATAAAATTAAAAAAAACCAACACACTTACATATTTGCAAATATAAAAGTATGTAACTCCAACAATCGTTTAGTTTATTGGATTTTAGCCATATTCGTATTTTAGTTTATTTGTTCAAGTCGTGAGTGAATGAATAAGTGAGTGAATGATTGTGTCGTATTGTTTTGTGTTGTCAAATGAATTATAGACTAAAGTACTTTTGTATGTCTGGCTATAAAATTTTATTTATAAACTCGATTGACTGACTGACTGTCTGTTTGTCTGGTTGTTACTTTTTCTGTGAGTATGGTGGTGGTATGATTCCCGGGTCGTATTGGTGCAAAATCCACAAACATGACTATAATAAAATGCCAACAATAAAAAAACAACATGAACTAACAACATATCATTAGCCATGACGAAGACTTTGTTGATTATTTTTTGTGATGACAATTTTGCGCATGCTTAACACGAATTTCGAATATGTTAAATCAGTGGAATAGTGCCGCCGCATTACACTATACGACCAGAGGTAAATTACAACACACTGTGAATAATATAAATACATAAATAAACTTACTTGTAAGTTATGAACCTTTTGATTGTATTGTCCACAATAATAATTCGGAATATTCTGTTTAACAATTTGTATGGTTGATAATGTCTGTCTGCCTTGTCTGTGCAAGTGCAAGCAAATATTCGACTTTTGCATATTTAATACCAGTTGCACTCTTAACTTCGTATCAATTCAATATACAACTTCACTCTACTTATTACTATATTGTATGTGATTCAATACAAATCTGTTGTTACTGTTTGCTTGATGTGGTGGGCAATATTGTATTTTTGGAACACAAAAAAAAAATATTGTTCGTACGTACGTCTGAAATGCTATTGTTTTGGACATTTCAACAACATAATTAATGTTATTGCTTTTTAATTCGTTTATTTAACGTGGTGTGAATAAGAATTATGTTTTCGGTATGCCAATGTTTAATAAATTAAAAAAAATCTTTCATCAAGAAATAAATTTAGAAAAATTATAAGATTTAATTATTTATCCAGAAATTTCACCCATATTAATTTATAATAGACTGCAATTTAAAAAGATTGTAAGTTGTCTATATTAACGTCTAACGCTAACTAGAAGTTGTGCTAATATCAATTTCTCAATTGGGATACATGAAAGTTTTCTAAATAACTTAAAGGAAAATATTTGAAAAAGGCTTAGCTAGAAAGATGGCTTTGAGGTGTCTCCTGTGATGAATTTTTAAAACTTGCTTCGCTTAGTGAAGGCCTCCTATATAGCCATATATATATATGCATTATGAAATATTTTTTTTTTTTGGTAGTTTTATTATTTATTGAATCTTCAATTATAAATTGAAGCATCAATAAGTTTTTCAAATCTTAAATCTAAAAATACAATGATATATGTTTAGCCAGTGCTAAACAAAATTTTTAATTCCAACTGTTGATTTTTGATGTTTTACATCTCTCGTGTACGGCTAAGAGAAAGAGTATATCTCCTTCTCAACCGGGTGTGGCCTCAATAATTTAGAATGTTGCGCGCAAGTGGATTTGGGTGCAATTCTAGTTTTTCAATATCTTTTTTTGCGTGTTTTGAAAATACTGTCTTCACCAACGGAACATCAAGATCTTTGTGAATTCGCTGATTTCGCCTTTGAATTTGTTCTACACTTGATGCTGAGGCAGGGCCACATAACTGAATTCCATAGGACCATATTGGTTTCAGGATCGCGTTGTATAACAAAAGTTGACAGTCAAGACTTAATATAGAATTTCTTCCAATAAGCCAATTCATTTGGGCTGCTTTTAATTTCATTTGTGTCAACTTTACGTCTATATGCGATTTCCATGTTAAACGACGATCAAGATGAACGCCTAGATATTTTACTACAGTGTGTTGCGGTATAGTCTCGGTGTTGATTTGTATAGGCGGGCATGTTTCCCTGCGTAAAGTAAAAGTAACGTGTACACATTTCTGCTCATTCACTTTTATCCGCCATTGTTTTAGCCATGTTTCCAATTTTGAGATGTACCTTTGTAGATTCCTGGAAGCTTCTACAGGATTTTCATGAACGCTTAGAAAAGCCGTGTCATCAGCAAATGTTGACGTGTGAATGTTACTGCCTAACTCTAAGTCAGAGGCATATATTAAATAAAGTAAAGGACCGAAGATACTGCCTTGAAGGACTCCGGCTCAATCAACTGCGAGGGGCTTGAAAAATTGCCTACAATTACTACAAATTTTCATTCCTCCAGATAGCTTTGTAAGAGCCTGACGATGTTTGCGGGTAGATTTTGTGTTAATTTGTGGACAAGACCTTCGTGCCATACTTTATCAAAGGCCTATGTGATATCAATAAAAAGCGCTGAACACTATTTCTTTTTTTCAAAAGTTTCTCTTATAACATTCACAAGTGTGTGAGTTTGTTCAATAGTGTTATGCTGACTGCGAAAACCGAATTGATGATCTGGAATACATGCACTGCTAGTTACTATAGGAGTTAGCTTGCTCATGTACAGCTTTTCAAACAGTTTCGACATATTGGACAATAAACTGATAGGCCGATAGGATTCAACCTTTATTAAATCTCAGCGGTATTTCTGGCAAAGAGACAACTGGTGGCAGTTCAACAATATCAGCAGAAATATTTGGAGTAAATACTTTTTCTAAGTGCTTAACAAATAGATCACCTTTTTCAGCATCAGTTCTTGCCCAGTCACCATTCGAGGCTCGTAAGGGAGGTTTGTATATCACCGGCCTTTTCAGTCCTCTGGCTGCACGCCACAGCGAATAATATGTTTGTGGTTTTGCATCTAGTTCTTGAAGAAATTTTTGAAGGGATGTTGTTTTTTGTGTTTGTAAAACTTTTCTAAGCTGTTTGGTACACTCCTGAAGCCCTAATTGTAGCTGAGGCGATCTGTAGCGTTGCCATTCTCGTCGAGCTTTCCTTTTTTCAGATAAAAGCCTTTCTATATCGACAGAAAAAATATTGTTGAATCGCATTTGTTGACTTGGTTGATTTGAAGAAGCATTAAGAGCAGCTTGTTTAACGTGCGCTTCAAACAACCTGAGGGAATCGTCTATGTCAGAGGGTGTTCTTAGCGGCATTTTTTGCGAGATATGAGCACTCAGATATTTTCTGTATTTCAACCAGTTAACACGTGCAGATGTCATCGGTAAATTACATGTTGGTGTTACAGTTGTGAATGAGTAAATAGTGACAATTGTAGGTGAGTGATCCGAAGATAAATCCAAAGATGCTTCAACTTCAACCAAATCGCTAGATACAACTTTTACTATTCCAAAGTCAATAACATCAGGAATTTTTTGTCGATCTGTTGGCCAATATGTTGGCTGACCACTTGACACTACGTTCAAACCCATTTTAGAAACGACGTCAAACAAAACTCGTCCTTTAGGAGTGATTAAACGTGAACCCCAGAATGTGTGTTTAGCATTGTAGTCGCCAGCTGCTTGAAAACGGGGGCCCAGTGATTTATAAAAAGCCGTATATTGACTCTCGGTAATTGAAAATCTTGGGGGGATTAGACAGATGATATTACACATTTTTGATAATAATTTTCAATACAGATATTTGTTGCTTGAAGATAATCTTCACAAAAATCATTCAACAGGTAGTGTTTTATTCGCATTTTTATTAGGATTCCCGAACCACCACAAGCTCTACCTCGAGGATCCTTGGTGTCGTAGAAATTATATCCACTAATTCTCTAATGGCTTCGGGAGGTCAAATGAGTTTCTGAGATAAGCATAACATCGATTTGTTATTAAATATGTATGTATGTATGTATATCTAAAACCGTAACAAAATCATGTTACGAAACCGGCTTCGAATTAAGATCTACTTTAGAGAGACTTCCTCTTTACGACCAGTCAAGACAGCAATTTTTTGTAATCAAAGCAGGGCACATTGGTTTCTCTCAATCATGGTTTATACCGAAACAGCGATACATACTAAAGATTTTCTGCATTATATAAGGTACGTAGTTTACTGTAGTCTTAATCCCATTTTATTGGGATCTTTTTCCGCATTATTGACACAGTTTGGAATTGATTTAAGTACGTTTCGGATTATATATTGCGGTTTATTACGGTTCTCGATTCGCCTTCGCCTTAGATAAAAGAAATATGTTGTGCGTTTCTTAAATCTAGTACAATATTAGAAGTGGATTCGAGAGCCGTAATAACTCGCACTTTTCTCTGTAATGTCTTTAACATTTTCACATAGGTAATGATTTAACTGTTTTATGATGTGCCAATGTAATGTTTTTCCATTCCACATCTTACTAGCAGCACTGCGTTGCATTTTCCATAATTGATCTTACTCTTATTGACCGCACCGTTTGCGGAGGGGTACTTTGGCAGCATCCATCCACCATTCCGGATATCTCTTTTCGAGCTGTTATATCATTTTGCAGTTTACCCAGATCTACCGCTCATTTAATGTTAATTAGTTATCCACATGTACTGACCCCCATAGTAAAATGGGGCTAGACATTCGTACATACATACTATATACATATATTTACTGAAAGTCACTGACATTCTAAAACTCAATGTAATCATTTTAAAAAATTAAGATATAGGAAAATATTTTATAATTTTTTTTTTTTATCTTAAAGTATCTTTATATACATACATACATAAGTATGCTTGTATTTAAAAAGGCTACGCACGTTTTGTTCTCAAAATATAAATGTACTTGAGTTTAGATACAAAAATATCAAAAGCAGTGGATCGTTCTTTACCCGCACGTAAACTTTTCTTCATACAACAAGAAAATGCCAAACTGAGGGAAACCCAAAAAAAAAAAGCAAAATAATAAAAAGCCAACATCCAAAAGAAAGAAATGTAATAAGAAATACATAAGACCGTCGGCAACGATGATAGCATGAGGGATTACAGTCAGTGATTTATATGGGATTCCGAAGAAATATGGCCAGAATGTGTCGGCAATTTTTATTGGACATTTTAAAAAGCAAGTAAGATGTTTTATTCGCATTTGCCCTCGTTTAGCTCTTGTTCCTTTGTTTTCAGTTGCATCATCCCAAGGCAGACACAGACAGCAATGGAAAAGAAAAGGAAAATAGCAACTTGTAAGTTTTAAAATCACATTAAAATGGTAGTGGTAACAATATTGGCGGATGGAGTGACGTAAGGGCGAACGAAAATAAAGTATACAAGAATATAATGGTGTTATCGTCTACCATATTTTTTTATACCCTATACATGGTGCAATTTTATGTTTTGTATAAAATTGTATCTTTAATAGTAACAAAGGTATCACAATAATTTTTGAAATTACATATATAAAATCGACTTTACATTTATCGTATGTTTTAACCGATTTTATCGCCTGTAATGCAACTAAAATAACTTTACTAGAAAGTATTATTTAGGTGATGTCTTAAAGGAAATTAAAAAAACTGCTGTGACTTATGTCGAACAACTTCTATTCTTATTGACCGATTTTTCAAACTCAATATTGTTACATAGAAGTTGGAAAGGGTTTGCTTGTAGTTTTGGCACAATGTTTTTTTTTTCTTAATTAGCAGAACTGCAAACAAGAATAGTATAAATATTTTTATTAAAATTGGAGTAGATAAATTTAAAAGGAATATTTTAAATTAAAGTGTCTTCATAAAAGTGTGCAAAGAAAGACCAGGAAAAGTTTTTAAAAATGTATACGGAAGAATAATTTTTTGATATATTGTATGTACTCTGCTCAACAAATCGTTACCCTATGGTTAATACTCTCAACATTTTGCATGATTCGGTTAAATATAAAGAAATGGAAGTGTACGAAAGACAATTGAGTACGTATTCGTTCAATGCTAATTCACTAGCTACTTTTTTCTTGAGTAATGAAGGTCGAAATGTCAAATGTTGTTATATTTTCTTGTGTTTCTTGTAGAATTAGCACCACCAGTTAAGTGAATTCGCCTTGTTATTCTTCAAAGGTATACATTTATTTTTATTTTGGACCAGCACTCAGGGCAGTGCATTGCGCCAGAATTTAGAGTTAAGAGAATATATATGTAGATGTTGCTTAATTCTTTTACAACTCTGTTGCTGCACATTTTGTTAATATTTTTTGTTATATTATTGTTACTACATTTTTAATAAATGCTGAGACTTGTTTACACTTAGTATAGTTTAAAGTTGAGTATTTACATTTGCCCCTATTCTTAAATTAATATCAAAGTTACTGTAGGTTAACAGTGTTATTCAGAAAAAGTAAAAGTAGGTTTACTATGCATAGTTAATCAAAATTCCTTAAAGTATTATTCACAAATGATTATTTGTTTAATTTGCAGACTTTAACGCCGTATTAAGTGTTGAAATTTTAAAGTAAGCCCTAAATTAAAGTAAAATTACATTTCTGCGCTGGCTATTCATTTGTTTACATTTACACATTTTTATAAGAACTTGTGAAACAACTAATAAATTTTCGTGGTTTATTGCGCAATTTTGTTGAAATGTTATGCATCAAAATAGTGATGTGCTAAAAATATAAACAAATAAAAAGGTTTTTTTCTTCTGTTAAGTTTTTTCTTACGTGGGTGCCACACGATCAAGATTTGTTTCAATTTAGAAATTTACTACCAATTTGATATCAATTTTGCTTGTTTAAATTTTTCATTCAAGTAAACAGCAACCATGTGTGTAAAATAATTGATTGCAAATCTTGTTGGTGTGACACCTACATATGTTAGTGCGTGCCAATAAGTGTACTTGTATACACTTATTTTTGAAAAAGATAAATATTTTCTATTTCAAAATCTTTTGCTAAAAGACTTTTTCAAAATATTTTCTTATTAAAAAACGTTTTATATTATCATCATTACAACTCAAGTGGCATGAAAATTAAATAATGTTGCCAGTCTTAAATGAAAAAAAAATTCTTAAAGTACTGATTACAGTCAAATTCGGATAAAAGTGCACTGCTTAAATGAAAAAATCGCCTAATTGAAAATACAAATTAATATTTATTATTTTTGATCAATTCCAAAACACATACATTCGCTTAAAAGAAAATCCGCTTAAAAGAAAACCAGCTTAATTGACATATATTTTGGTTAGAAATAAGATAATTTATATAAAAAACACATCATAAAAGAAAATTATTAATTTACTGGTGACGAAATACTTTTTAGCGACGGCTCATTTCAATTAAAAAAATTCAACTATTTATTATTTTCAAATATAGTACCAAGCTTATATTAAAATTTTTAAAAGGAATCTGGAATGCAAAACAAATGACATATGTATGTATGTTTTACATCTAATGCTATATTTTCGTTTTACAGAGTAATTATGAAGTTAGTTCGCTTAACTGATACGTTTTTCACTTAACCGAACTTCTTTGAATCGAAAATCTCGCATAAGCGAAACAAAGTGCTTGTAATTTTACATTTCCGCTTAACCGATTTCGACTGTAGTTAATAAGCGTTTTTTAATAAGAAATTTTAATAACCATTTATTAAGCGTAAATCTTAAATTTACTAATTTGCAGATGATACGATATTAAATTTTTTTGCTGAATAACACTGTAAATGTTTAGCGAAACCAGTTTTGCTGTGTTATTTAGCTTTACCAATCATTTATGAATACTAGAGTTAGAGTTTAATAAGCAACATTTTTTGTTTTTTTGTTTTTTAATTTGACAAGAGAAGGAGAGAAGTTGCTACGTTGCTTTCATTATAATGTCGCCAGCCGTGACAGTAGCCAGATTTTGATATTTGTGTTACTTAACAGGGCAGTGATGTTAACTAATTTTTCCTAATTTCCGTAAAGCCTTAAAAAAATTACTGTTTTTTGGGTAAAATTACCGTACGGGTAAAGCGTTGTATAGAAATAGTAATATTTTACTATTAAAATAGGTTACATTTTTGAATCAATATATGTAAGTACATATTTAAAAAAGAACAAAAACTTAAGAACCAATTAGTCTTAATAAAATATTGGAATTAAAACTTCTACATTCAATCACCGCTATATACAAACATATCGTACTTGATGTACAAGAAGGTATTAACTCGAAATTTTTAAAATTTCACCTTTTGCAAGAAATCAACTAACAACATCTGTATCTATCTACTGTTAAAATTTCAACGCATTGCGATAACTCTTTCATCACTAAAACAACATTTGAGAACATTTCCGTGATTGTATATCAACAAAAATGTATTATTTTGAGTTAATATAAAAGTTATAATAGAAATACATCGTATATTTTCATAAAAAAAGTGTTATTTTGATTTGAGCCTTTATTCAAGTTAAAAATAATCAAATTTTTTACGTAAATTTGGTTTTATTTTGAGTTAATACTGTTTTCTTGAAAAAAAGATTTGGAAACTTAGTTAGTTTTTTTTTTCAATAATTGCACAAAATTAAGGGAAAAACACTGTAAATACATAATCTAATGGAATTTACTTACTAATGATGTATTCGGATTTTCAAATTCTCTTAAAATGTAACAAAAAACAGTTTTTCACCTCTAGTAAAAATTTTAAAATTTTGATTTAATAGCCTCTTGTTGATCAAGTTCGATATGTATGTATGTGTATATAGCTTTGTATACGTACATAAGTATATAAATTATTTTATGTTTAAAGCTGAGCTTAAAAGTGCTATTAATAGATTAATAAAAGATTTTATATATTTTCGGCCCACCCCGCGATGTCGATCGATCGATAATGCTGAAATTGTAAACGAAATACAACCGGTTTGCGACCTTCTAATCATCAATTTATTATTATTTACATATTAAGCTTTTGCGGCAGTAAATAAATAATAAGTTAAATAAAATCGGTTATTAGAGGAATGCAAGTTAATTTTTTTACATCTAGAAAACCACCGATTTTTCGTTTGACATCGCAGGCCAGCCCATTTGTTTCTAGTTTGTCACCCAAGCAAAAAAGAACATTTTAGCTAATGCGTGTACCTGTATAAATATTCCATAGGAGAAATTTAAAGCATTTAGCCACAATGTTACAATGTTTTAGGTAATTACAGTACAGTTAACATCACTGTACCAAGGCCAAAATCGTTACACCCGTGAACGTAGGACTCGTCACGTAGTAACTGTATACTTGGATGGGAAATTACGTGACGAGTTGTTCGTTCACGGATGTAACGATTTGGGCCCAGGTTTAACGTTGCATGTATAGATATGTAAATATTTTTATATAATTTCACAGACCTAAAGTACAAATTAAATAACGATTTGAATCAATTAAAAAGAGAAAGGTCTCTAATTTTAATATTTAAGTCTTTATGTGTCTTTTCGACTGCTTGGTTGGGTCGTATTACATTTGAATACTTGGAATCTCTGCTTATATGTCTAAAAGAATGAGTTATAAACATGGCACCAACTTTACTTCGATAATCCAGAGAAAAGCTAAGTCTTGAAAAGTTACACGAAGTCTAGAACTAGGATAATCTAAGCGTTACATATGCAACGACAAGCCAATTAATTACAGTTGTTAAGAAAACTAAATATTTATTCACCCAATTGTTACAATAACTAACTGCTGGTGATGTAGCTACTTTACGAATTTCTTCTCCCCTATTTGCCATGATGTTATGCTGCTCATATATATGATTAGATTTTTAAAACAGAATAGAAAAAAAACTTATGTAAACACTTAAATAAATGTGAAAAAAAAGTAAGAAAACCTTGGAGAGCTTTTTTACATTCTCGGGATATTTTAGTGGTTTTTGGCCATTAATTTAAATTTTAAATGTAAATGAGCCAATTTCAATGATGGAAAGAATATCGTGAGAATATATGCATTAGTTTTTCTTCTACTTTTTGTTTGATTTTATCTATTCAATAGCCACACCAACCAAGCAAATGGCCAACAAAGAAATTAACATTTTGTTTAACACCCAGAAGGAGAGGAATGTGGCTTTAACTCAAATTCGTAGTAATTGACAATTTGATAAATTGCTTTAAATACGAATAAATAATCGAATATCCGTTTAATTTTAAATTATAATAATGTGTTATTTTATTTAGTTATACTTGACGCAGAAAATTCGAAAAGGCAAGAAGTGGATTCTAAAAATTCGATTACA
The DNA here is from genome assembly GCA_947311025.1 of Lypha dubia. Taxonomy (NCBI): domain Eukaryota; kingdom Metazoa; phylum Arthropoda; class Insecta; order Diptera; family Tachinidae; genus Lypha; species Lypha dubia. The sequence goes on from OX371260.1 coordinate 69,136,406, forward strand.
CATTATTTCAACCTCGTTTTGTCTATATTTTTGTAATTTCTTAAATATATTGTGACATTACTTCTTTCTTTTGCTGTTGCTTCAAATGGCGTCAAAATGATTTAGTTGCCGGGAATTCAACATGCTGCAAGTGCAGTGTTTGTGTATGTGTTTAAAAAACTGTTGCTATTGAAATCCACTACAGTTGCAACAGTGCGTATTCAGACTTAAATATATATTTGTTTGTTTTTGCTTTGCAAATGATTTTTCCTATACTTCATGTACGCCGGAGAATAGCGACGGCGCTAAAGCCATTTAGCTCCATATGGGGTGTAGAAGCAAAAGCAACAGAACCAGCAGCTCAAAAAAAAAAAAAAAAAAAAAACAACTACAATACAGAACATTTTATAATGAATTGCCAGTTTTAATGTATGTTTAATATATGCCAGATTAATGACTCGAACTGTCAAAAAAATAAATATAAAATAAAGTAAAAAGTCACATTAAATGATAAAATTGTTGCTGCTACAGCGCCTGTTGCTGTACAGCTATTTCCGCAGTTGTCGTTCATGGTGAAGATGGTTGTTTGTAGATCGTTTCTTTTAAATGTCTAAACATTGTTAAATTCTCAAATTCACAACTTTTAGCACGTTATAATGGAAATTAATTAACACCATTTCTTTGAAACAACCGCCCTTGGAGTATAACAGATATTATAAATGTACAGCAACAAAGAGCACTGTAATATTGTCGGCAGCAGCGGCAACACAAACTACAACAACATTTCCGTCAGATTGTAAGCTCACTCAGCACATTGTTTTATTATTTCACTTTTAATTTAGTGGGTGTTGTCTTCTCGCCTGGCATATTAATTTACGCAACTCTAATAATTTATTACACTAATTTGTTTATTTCGCTGGTAATGTTTGTTGTACTTACATGCAATTAAATGACAACAAAAGCCCACTCAATTCATAAGATCATTTGACACAATTGCACAAAGATTAGCGATATGATATGTTTTCCTTTATAAAAAAATCAAATTCTTGTCATTAATCTCTTGAAAATACCTTGAGAGATTTTGTAAAAAAAAAAAATTTTTTTGAACATAATGATTTTAAAAGTGCTTTAAAATTAATATCTTTTAAATTGCTCTGCTTTAGTTTTTGAACTGTGAAAGGAAATTAAATTATCTGTTACATAAACGTAGAAAAATATGTATGTACATATGTATGTATATCCGTTATATTTTTCTTTGTTTCCTGGACTACAGAAATTATTAGCAAAAAAAAGATATATGTAAATTAAAAAAAAAAAAACAAAATTGAAATCGTGGATTTTTAGTCTTGATAGGTTGTGTTTTTATTTCCCAATGATATGGAATCAGCGTTGCCAGAAGGATGATATTTTAACTTAAATACGATTTAATGATTTTTTTTTTATTTTTAGAAATTATAAATTAAATTTTACACCAGCCAGTTTTTAAAGCCACAAATTTTGTACAAGTTTATTGTTTATTTTGTACACTTTACATTTAACTGCATTATTGTATTTGAACAAAATTTTCTAGCTGCTATCTTACCGCACTGCATTTTAGATTGTGCTATTTAAGTAAATATTATAGAAAAGTATTTATATTTTATACATTAAGATGAGGAGTTTTTCGAACATCGCATTGTCAACTTTTTCAAAAGTATCTAAAATTAGTCGTGCTGAGAAAATCTTGGTTTTTTCGACGCTGTAAATTTTTTTTAAAAACTTTATATGTATGCTATGTACACAACCAGGACGAACGATGAACTTCGTCGGTTAAAATTTGTTGCGTAATTTCATCGTTTTAAACATAATCTAACTAATCGTGTTGTTCTGACTTTTCAGCGTTCATTACCCGTTGGTAATTTTGTTTGTACGAGTAAGTTTGTTAATCCAAGAATAGATCAAGATGTAATTAAATATATGAACACTTCTCAGTTCTACAAAAACAATATATACTACTGTTTTTCTAAATAGTTTCACATCAATGAATATTCTTACATATTCATATAACTTAAACCTTATTCATATACATGATTGTCGATTTAGCACATATAGTAAAATGTTAGTAAGTGCATATATGCATACGAGTATATACATATTTAATATAGTGCAATATGAATTGGTGTATTTTTACCTTTTTTGGTTTGTTAATTTCACAGCTAGTATTGAAGTGATTTTTTTTCTAATAATCATCTAAATAAGTCTTTTTTGATCAGTTTATAGGATTAAAACTGATTTATTATATCAACGACTATAAAAGGATTCATCATAAAAGATTTCTTGTTATTCTAAACAAAATCATCTAAATGAAATGAGCCTTTTAAAATAACTTTGGGCGACTTCAAATTAACTTATGTCTTTAACGATTGCGAAAGAATTTACAAATTGTTTTTATTGTTTATAAAGTTTTATTGTATCTGTATATAAGCTGTATTTTTTATGACTGTCTGACTGTATGTAGGTATGTCTGTAGCCAAAGTGTGAGCATTTTATGAAATTTTTAAAAATAGTAATAAATAATTAAAATAACATTAGAATTGTGTCAGCATTAAAGTATACTTGTGAGAATTCATAAAATTGACGTTGATCGTTCTTAGATCTACAAGCAATTGTGTAATTCTATAAGAAAATTACCGAAATCTTTAATGGATCAAATAAATATCAACGTAATGCCAATTCCAATCATTACACATGTTGGAAATACTGCTTTAGCAGCGGTGGATTGAAAAAAGTAAATCCTCTATCGGCAATAATTTGGAATATATAATTAAATTGCATGAAAAATTTAAATAAGATCGGGAAAACGTTTTCGTTGTACAGTACAATACGCATATAAGAAAGTCTGAAAATGTACAGATTTTGTTTCTTATATGCGAGCTTTCTTATAAAGAGAACACGCATATAAGAAAGATATTTTCTTATATGTATGCGTCAGCAACAAAGTTTAAAAAATTTCCTATGCAGATATTAATTTGAAATAAAATTAATACACATTGGTGTCTGTTCCAGAAAACGCGTCGAAGAAGTGAAAATTTACATGGAAAACAAAAACAAAATTGAATACATTTAAAAAATTTGTTTTTGTTTATCAAATAAATTTTTTCGCTTTTCATAGAGAGAGAAACGTGTTAAATTTTTCGCGTATATTTAATTTAAGAAATGTATGAAAAACAAAAACAATTCTTGAAATTTTGTTTTTGTTTCCATGTAAATTTTCACTTCTTCGACGCGTTTTCTGGAATAGATATGATTATTTTGTACAAAAAAAAAACAACGAAGCCGGCTGATTTCACAAAAATGAACGTAAAATATAATCAAAAAATTTTTATTTTTCCCCAAATTGAAAAAAATTTCATTGTGAGAATACTTTCTTATACACGTACAATTTTCTATGGAAGGAATGTAATTTTTCATAAAAATTTGTTTCTTATAGCAGAGTTTTTCTTATAAGCGAGTTTCTTATATAAGGATTATTTAGCACGTAGTTATATGGAAATGTACATGGTGTCTGGAAAAGTGTTTCTTATAGCCGAGTTTTTCTTATAAACGAGTATGCGTATTGTACTGTACTTATATTTAGTGGTGGGAAGTTAAACGGTTTCGATATCCATTAATAAAGTTAAGGAAAATGAAGCAATTAAACTAAAATTAAATAACTATGTATGTGAAAATGTTCTCCCATACAGCACTGCATTAGTAGAAACATATATATATATATATATTAGGGTGGGGCGATTAGTATGGAAGGAAAAAATCTTAATGGGCGCTTCGCGTTTCCGATTCTTGGGATTGTACTGAGCAAAAAAGTCCACTAGACCATACGTCTACATTGAAAATAGAGCTTCCAGATTTTGGCTTGCAGTTTTTTCTCAGACTTTTGTCAAGTTTTTTTGATATTTTGGCCTATAACAGCTAAACCATTGAGATTTTCGATCCAATACTCAGACAAAAATTTATAGCCAAGACAATAGTTAAGAACTCCGTAGGACATCTCAAAAGCATTGGAACGCTCCTTCAGGCTGTTTTGGCCTTCTGAAAGTGCAAATTTTTCGTGAAAATATTGATAAATTGCATTTTCAGTTGTTCATAGCGCAAAATCATAAAAATGTTATATATCTTATTTTTTTCCACTTTTTTTTTATCCAAAAATATAATTTTTTTTTTTTCAATATTTATTTTGAAAATTATGAGAAATTCATTTAAAGTACAAAGTAATTGTATTGGTAGAGACAAGGTATGAATCAAGAAGAAAGTAATTATTGTTTTAAACGATTTCACATCAAAAATTCCAATTCAGTGTATTTTTCATTCAAAGATTGCCTTCGAAATCTTTTCGAGATTCCATACGAGGCGCTTTTTTTCGGCCTTCAGATACAGATGCCATTATACCTTCACGGTTTTTTTTTTTTTGATTGAGCTCTTAGCAACACTAGCTAGTAGCGGGACATGTCGCTCCGTACCTTGAATATGGCAAGGTATTAGTGGGTCTGGAAATGGTGGATCTTCATCATCTACACATTCGAGGTATTGTTGTAAATACTCATACGGAATTTTCCTGATAAATGGCGGTTCAAATAACAATGTTTTGTCCTCTAAATCGATCATGTGAACGTAATCCGTACAATCAAAATTGATGTTTGGTTTTACATATTCGCGAAGCTCAGTTAAATCGCATACGTTGTCGCGAATATACAATATTTTTTTGAGTGCCAATACTCGTATACGAATTTCTTTACAATCATTGAATAACATGCTCAACAAAACATTTTCACTGTGTGCGAAATAGGAATTATTCTGTATTACGGGATTTACGATGTTACGTAAGTTGTCTGGTAAATATTGCGTCCACTGGATGAATTTTCCAAGCAGAGCACTACCGTATACAGCCGAATTGTAGTATTTGACGTTGAAATACATGGGAACATAAACTTTCTTGATGTACCTTTCCAAAATTTGTAAATTTTGTGATGGGTTTTCTGTCGCAATATACACACGGAGCAATCTACTAGCTTTTGTTATCCATCTCGAATGTCCTACCGTTCCAGGTTTGATCTTTGCAAGTGCGGTTGCCAGATTTGACGATGTATCGTCATTTTGACGATTTCAGATGCCAAAAAAGGCAGGTTGACGACGTGACGATTTGTTTCTTAAATTTCACGATTTTTAAACAATTATAAGTTGGCAGCGTTCTGCAGTACTTTGAACTTTTCAAGAACTTGGCAGCTTTTGCCGCAATATGTAAAAAAAGTTAGGAGTAAAAGAGGTAGTTTTATCATATTTAGTTGTTTTTGAGTTGATGATTACAGGAAATTGAATCTGAGTTCAGGCAATTGAAATTACTAATTTTAGAACAATTCTTCCCGGATACGGACATAAAACTATTAGATTTTTGGAAAAAGATTTCAGTGATGAAAAAAAACTCTAGTCTTTTATTTCCCAAGTTAATTTCAACAATACAAAAGTTAGAAATCGGTTAGAGAAAGCTTCTTTGGTGGCAATTTTATATACTAAGGATCATTTAAAATTAAATAAGTGTAATTGTTTTGACATGAAAGTAGTACCTGATTTAATAAAACGGTTCAACTACAATATATATGTTTACTGCCTATTTCACTATGTCGAAAGAAACTTTCCATATGTTTTCATTCGTATAATTATATTTGAAGCAAAAACAAATTCTAAAATTTTGTTTTTGTATCAAATGTATTTGAACGAATGAAAATAAAATTCAAAATTCTTTCGACATCGTGAAATCGGCAGTTAATTTTTTTTTTTTAATTTTTACAAATGTGTTGTAACGTGAATAACACTATCATCATTTTTAATTTAAACTTAAATTTTATCACTAATTTCTCTAAAAATTTAAGCTTGCTAATATTTTGTGGATATGGTATGTAGGTATTGTATTAAAAAATACACAAAACACCTGATTATACTTTGTTTCAACAGTTGATCTCTTAATTGATAAGAGTTTACTTTATTTTATATAAAAACCCTTGAATATTATTTGTTATGTTATGTTCTGTTAAATAAAATAAATGTTTTGTTTAAAAAAATTTTGTTTTTATATTCGACGATTTATTGACGACTCCGGAAATCTATTTTGACGATTTTGACGATCTTACACTAAAAATTTGACGACTTCGGACCCATTTTATCTGGCAACTATAATTTCAAGATTAATTGAGCAACTACCATTTGAAACGGCTTGGGCAATTTGGTATAGATATTTAACGTCCGTGGAAAGTTGATTTTCAGCATCTGTTCTTATTGGAGGAATGTGTTAAACCTGAATGTGTCGATAACCTGAAAAATGTTTAGGTTATTTCAATAAAAAAATTACAAAACTATATCGTATAGAGAAAGAAGTACATAAAGTTATGATATTTACTTGTAATGTATTGCAAATATCTATCCTTTGAGCTAACGATCCAGTGCTTTTTGTCGGTCCAGTAGTGGCCGATTTTTCGACAGCGTTGTACAGATGTCGGAACGGCAATTCGTTGAAATGAATTAAACAGATAAACCAATGTATTGGTCTATCTAGATAGCGTTCAATGAGACGCAATACACCTCCAGATGTGCCAGTGTTTGCCACCCCACCGTCACTACAGACGGCAATTAAAAAATGCAATCAATTCGGCTTGTTTCGCTTTGGAGGTTTCGCCTTTGCCTTCTACATTCACGGTTCACGTATTACTACTAGGTGTGGTTCTTTTCGCATTGTAGTGTGATATACTTCATTAATTTTCTCCCGAGTTAATGAATCATTTTTGCGACCATCAAACGAAAAAGCGATCAACGATTCACCATTGGTTGAAATATTGGATCAGATGATGCACCTGAATGTAAAGATGGTAACACAGTCGATATTTCTGTTTCGAATGGCAAATATTCAGCTATTGTAAGTCTGCGTTCGGTATGCTGATCCAACATGAATTCATGGAGTCGGTCAGGAATTTTGTCACAATTACATCGAGCTATTTTGAGCTGGCATTTACATTTTCCGATGTAAAATATTTTCGTTGTGCTGTCAACAAATTCTCTGAATTTAGCATCATTTTGTGTTTGTCTCTGCCCAATTTCTTAATAATATTTTTTTCCAATAACCTCAATATTTAATTTGTTCCAAATTTGTATCAATTTTTCGCAAACATTTTATTTCCGTTTTTGCAACGAGCGGCCAAGAAAAAATAATGTTTTAAAATGCCGCTCGTAGTTGGAAACGAAATATCGTCTAATTTAGCCTCTAAACCGAATGCCAATACGTTTTGCGAAGGCATATGTTCTAGCTTTGATGATGACGCTTATGACTCTGGCTGCGTCTCCATCTCCGCATTCTCTGTATTATCAGAATCCACTGGATTATCCATATTTTTTATATCTTAAATAAAATAATAATTTTGCAAAAAAATAAAGTCTGAGAAAAAACTGCAAGTCAAAATCTGGAAGCTCGATTTTCACCATAGACGTATGGTCTAGTGGACTTTTTTGCTCAGTACAATCCCAAGAATCAGAAAAGCGAAGTGTCCATTAAGATGTTCAAATCGCCCCAGCCTAATATATATATATATATATCTATATATATATAAAATTGACGTCACAGCATAAGAGGAGGGATTGTTTTTGTAGATACGCCACTCGACTATTTTTAGGTAATTTGGCCCGGTTTCAAGTAGTTAACGGATCAGCTTTCTTTTTATCATATTAGTAGATCTATTTATTAAGAAAAGAATAAAAAAAATTATACTGCTCCCTTTGTTTTTGTACAGGTAAATCGATATTTATTAACCACCTATTTATTAAATATTTTTTAACTTTGATGGAAAAAAAATCATATCAATTCGTGGATACTTGCTTCGAGAAACATAATAGCTTATAAAACAATTTACAGTTAAGCGAAAATATAAAAAGTAAACTTTTCAAGATGCATGCGAGTCTTAACTAAAATTAGATAAAAGTAAACCGTACGACTGAGGGACTCAACTCCAAACACTGGAGTGGCTTACTAATGATACTTTCCTGGATACATTAACAAAAGATGAACCCAGAACATAAACCGGACGTCCAAAAGGAAGGCCAGAAATACAACCTCTACATTGTCATGCCCAATTTGCAAAAAGACCCAAAATAACTTAGTCAATTTAAACGATTCTAGAAAAGAAGAGAATAATTAATATGGAATGTCACCATTGCATGCAAGAATAGGTTATGGAGTTTTGTTAAAATTAGTGTATACGCTTCCACAAGCGGTTGAACACTTTGAATAAAAATACATGAAACAATGGTAAGGTAAGGATCGGGGGAATTTCGTACTAACCAAAATTGTTTCAACATGCAAAAATAGAATAAGAATTAACTGAATTAATTCTCGTATTCTCTTTCATTCGAAAACTTGGTAAAATAGTTGATATTATTTCTTAATTGGTATCCACTTTACATAAATTGTAAAAATGGACAAACAAACGCTGATGAGAAGTGTATTGGCCTTAAAATCGGTATACTGATACTATCTGCTAATCTGCTTGGATATACTAATGTTTTTCAACATAAAATTTGAATTTTCATTAATTCAATAAAACGGAACTTGAGCCTAATATCCAATATTAATTTTCATACTCGTATGTACATTTATATTTTCATTATGCAAGAATAACCTATCTTATTGGTGCTAATTACATCACTTGTCAAATGAGATAGCCATAGTGTTACCCATGTTATTTCAGGGTGCTATTCGGCCGACTTAAAAAAGGAGGAGAATAATTGGTTACACTATAGTTTTTAGTGTTTGTGTCAGCATTAGTCAAGGGCGCGTTCCGCAGAAAAAACTACTACTAAACAGTTTAGCTGTACCAGCTTTTTATTTGATTAATTTTTCTGAACGTTCTGCTGACTTTTTTAACAAAAATATCAAAAACAGTAATAAAGGTTATTGAATTTTATTTTGTAAAAAAATTTCATGACTTTTATTTACGATATAATATGATATATGTAAAACTAAAAAATATATTATGAATTTTGATTCAAAAGTCAAACTGAAATGAAATATCGTAATTTACTTAAATGTATCGTACTTTTTTTTAGTTATTAAAAATAGTGGGTGATCACTCAAATTGTTAGCTCATCACTCAGTAATCAAATCGTTCGGCTGATTGGTGAGAAACAGTTGTGCAGCAAACAGTGTCTGCTGAACGCACCCGATTTCCCAATTTTTATACCCTTCACCAAAAAAGGTAAGGGTATTTATAGGTTTGTCATTACGTGTGTAATTTGCACAATATTTATATGACGTCCATATATTCTAGATCCCTATATATAGAGAAGTTGAATGAGTCATGTCCGTGTGTCCGAATGTCCTTCTGTACGTCTGTCCGGCTGTCCGTCTATAGACTGATGCTGTACGTACTAGTGATGTTACGAATATCAATTTTTAGTATTCGCGAATACGAATACGAATACGAATACGAATATGAATACGAATATTTAAAACAGTATTCGCCGAATACGAATACGAATATTTCTTTTGAGGTTTATATTTCAAATTTAATTGGAAAAAATCCCTGCCTTTGCGTTAGTAACTATAAATGAAAAAAAAAATTTAGTGATTTAACATTATTATTGCATTAAGATGCCGAATTTGAAAACTCTACGAGTACAGAACATTTTTTAATTATTTTACTTACATACTTTAAGATTTCGTTTTTCTTACTCTGTTTGTGTTTTTAATTAATAATTCAGTGCTGTTTAGCGAACATATTTTTGCAGAAGGCGCATCCACCTGTGTCAGTGGAATTTCATATATGAAAAGGTTTTAGTTTGATTCCTGTAGCTTCCCACCCTTATACATTTACATATAAACAGAATCAAAACATCTCACCGAGTTTCTTTAAATATCATGCAATTAAGTTATACGAGTATATTCCAATTTATTGCCGATAGATGATGTACTTTGTTCAATTCACTGCTGCGGAAGCATTTTTAATTTTATTAATACATTTGAGACAACTTAAATTATAATTTAATTTTTGTTTGTTTTTTAAGAAGGTTATTACTTTGCGTGAAATACAATGGGTTTTTTTTAATAAAAATTAATATATTTTTATATTATTATTATTACGAATAAACGTAATTATTATTTGAACTTATATTGATTTACATATGAAAAGTAATATTATCAGGCTCAAGTTCAGTTTTATTGAATTAATGAAAATTCAAAATTACTAAGAGTTTTTTTGTGTTGGAAAATATTATTATTTTTATCCAATCAGTTTTTAGCAGAACGTATCAGTACTGATTTCAAGGCCGCTACACCTCTCATCAGCGTTCAATTGTCCATCTTTACAATTTTCGTAAAGTGGATACTAATTGAGAAGAATATCAACTATTTAACCAGTTTTCAACAGAAATAGAATATGAGAATTAATTTTTAATTCAATTTTTATTCTACAATGAAACAGTGCTGGTTAGTACGAAATTCCCCTCATTACTGTTGATGGACAATTGAACGCTGATGAGAGGTGTAGCGGCCTTGATATCAGTACTGATACGTTCTGCTAAAAACTGATTGGATAAAAATAATAATATTTTCCAACACAAAAAAAACTCTTAGTAATTTTGAATTTTCATTAATTCAATAAAACTGAACTTGAGCCTGATAATATTACTTTTCATATGTAAAAAAATTAATATATTTTTTTACATTTTATGTACTTTTTTTAAACTTTTGTATGATTTTTTTTTTGGAAATTTATGGGAAAATTATTCGAAAAATATTAGCTTGAATTTGGCGAATACGAATACGAATATCTTAAAACAGACGAATAGTCGAATACGAATTCGAGTATTCGTAACATCACTAGTACGTACGGCTGTCTGTACGTGAAATCGATTTAGTCGCGACTAGAAGAGCTAGAGTCTTCGGAGTTGGACTGAAATGTAAGGATTTTTCTTAAGATTATTCGTATTGAAAAATCAGCAAAAATAAAAGATCGGTTTTGATAATGGATTGTATATACAAATAAATGAAGATATATATATATATATATATATATAACCAATACAGAAATAAATTTATAAATACACGAGGTGCCTCAGCAGAGTTGAACATGAATCTTTCGATTATAATTCAACCAACGAACCATAGTGATGCCGAGGCTTGTTTTTTTGTTGTGTATATTAACTTAATAATAACTTTATGTATTTTTTCGTACGAACACCCTTTTTGTTCACATGGACACACATATAACACATCTAAGTATGTGTGTGTAAAAATGAAAGAAATTTCCCTGTCGTCAAATGTTTAGCTAGCTACAAGAAAAGCTAACTTTTAAATTGATTTTTCTAGACTAACTTAAAGCTAACTACAATACAATGCAGAATGTAACCAAAATCTAGTAGGTTGAGTATATACATATATATTATACTCTCATTTATAATTGAATATGGTGAGCGCCAACAAATTTACTCATTTAGGAACTCTTAAAATTATTTCAAGTATTTGATAACTTCTTGCCCATAGCTGCCAGATTTTTTTTGGTAATATCGTCATATTTTTGGGCAAAAATCGTCATTATCGTCAATATAGCTTATTGAAATCGTCATAAAAACGTCAAATCAAAAAATCGCTTTTTTACCAACAAAACCTATTTTTATTAAAGGCAAAACATAACAACAAAACTCTTAAATCAACAAATCTTATTAAAAAACAGCATTATTTAAAATACAGATATGAAATACTTCACTTAGAATTCACAATAAAATCCCATTAAATAGATTGCATATTTTTCAATACTTTGAAATATATTTATACCTACATTGTACGGAAAAAAATCAAATCCTTTAGTAATTTTTTTCAATTTAGTAAAATATGCATTTTAAATTTCATTTTTGGAAACACTTTTTCTAAAAATGCATCAAAACTATAATAAAATTTATACAATAAATATATAATTTTTTAAGAAAATAGACATATACATACGTATACGTATAATATATTTTACAAATATAAAGTGCAATTAAACATATTGATTAATTCAGTTTCAGCTGTCAGATCATAGCAGGTACATTTGTTTAGCTTTAAATAATATTTTGAATATAATATTGCCTCCAAAGACGACTTTTTCAATTTCTTATTTTAGTCTTATTTACGTTTACCTGACTAAATATTCTTTCCATATTTGCTGAATAATGTGGTAAAACTAGGATTTTTGTAATGAATTTAGTCAAAATCGGAAACAAAAGACTAGAATCCCTCTTTGCATCTCTGATAGTTTTTTCCAAAAATCCAGTAGTTATATGTTTTTATCAGGACAATACTTTCAATTGCCTGAACTCTGTTTCTAGCTCTTGGTTTTTTGTTTCTTCAACAAAATAGGAAAACTATTTTATAATTTCAGAGAACCAACTTTTTTTCTTCATTAATAATATTAAATGGATTAAATTGGCCAAGAGCTTTTATTTATTTTCAAAATAAAATCATGATAATATCTGACCACAAAGCTCTATATAAAAATTAACACAATTAATAATTTATTAGAATGTTTGTTTAAGCAATAGGTCTCTTGATTTAATATATATATATATTGTTGTTTTATTTATATTAATTTTCGATATTTCGCTAACAATTTGTTAGCATCTTCAGGAAAATTTTATAAATTATTTGAAATTTTAATATTGATTTGTGTATTGGGTGTCATACAATTTTTTTTTCAATAATTTTTTATGGAAAAAGTCTAGGAAAATTTAACTACAGTATATAAAAAGGTTTTTGTATGAAATGTCACAAAAATTGTTTCCAAATTTTAACATAAAAAAATTATTGAAAATGAGTTAAGTATTGGATAGATATAAAATTTTTAACATAGAAAAAATTATTAAAAATGTTATGTTATAAAAATAGTTTTTAAAAAATTAACATTGAATTTAATACATCAACACAATTAACATCAAAATGTATAGTATGTATCCAGGCTGTTTTTTAACATAGAAAAAATTATCTAAAATGTTATGTTATAAAAATAGTACATATTTAAAAAAATTTTACATTGAATTCAATATATCAAAACAATTAACATTAAAATGTGTAGTATGTATCTAGGCTGTTTTTTAAATATAAATATCAAAAATTATTTACAAATTTTTATAAGCTTTATAAAAGTTAAGAATAATAAAAATCCTACAGGAAATTAAGTTATTATTGGTGTAAAACCAAGAAGCAATAATGTGATTATTTTCCTGTGGGACCATAATATAATTAGATATGTAATTAAACAAAGTAACAAAAAAAATTTATAGTGAAACAAGAAACAATCATTTAACATTTAGATTTTTACTAACTAAATATCTATAATTCTGTGCTAAATTTTCTGTATCTACTTTGAAATTTATTCTTTGTGTTGCTGGTGTATTAATTATCTCTAACATTTCTAACATCAAACGCTGTTTATAATTATTTTCTGTATTCAGAATTGAAACATTTTCAAAGTTAGGAAAGTGAACTAATCTGGAACAATGAGATGACAACGCTGTCTTCTGTGAATTGATATGCCTATATTTCTGATCTGACTTATGACCTGCTATTCTCGTTTTTAATTTATTTTTGGTAGTACCTACATATACCATGTTACAATTCTCTCCATCATTTCCCTTGCAAGGTATTTTGTAAACTACATTCGATCTATCCCATTTATCAATTTTGTCCTTAGTTCTACTAAATAATTTATTTAATGTGTTATAGGTTCTATGAGCTATTCTATATTTGTTCGTATCAAAAATCTTTGATTTTGTCAATCTCTCTGAAATCTCAGGAATATACGTTAAGGATTTGTATATTCTCTGTTCTGTATTACTATCTATATTATTAATTATTTTATGTTTGTGTCTATATATTAATTTATTAATTAAAGAACTGGGGTAATCATTCTCTCTCAAAATACTTCTTATCTTCCTCTCATTCTTGTTGTGAAACTGTTTGTCACTTATAGTTAAAACTCTTTCTATGAAATTTCTAGCTGTATTAATAATAATATGTTTGCTATGTTTAGAATAGTAATTAATTAACCTTCCCGATGCTGTTGGTTTCTGGTACCAATCTATCAATAATCTATTATTAATACAGCTAGAAATTTCATAGAAAGAGTTTTAACTATAAGTGACAAACAGTTTCACAACAAGAATGAGAGGAAGATAAGAAGTATTTTGAGAGAGAATGATTACCCCAGTTCTTTAATTAATAAATTAATATATAGACACAAACATAAAATAATTAATAATATAGATAGTAATACAGAACAGAGAATATACAAATCCTTAACGTATATTCCTGAGATTTCAGAGAGATTGACAAAATCAAAGATTTTTGATACGAACAAATATAGAATAGCTCATAGAACCTATAACACATTAAATAAATTATTTAGTAGAACTAAGGACAAAATTGATAAATGGGATAGATCGAATGTAGTTTACAAAATACCTTGCAAGGGAAATGATGGAGAGAATTGTAACATGGTATATGTAGGTACTACCAAAAATAAATTAAAAACGAGAATAGCAGGTCATAAGTCAGATCAGAAATATAGGCATATCAATTCACAGAAGACAGCGTTGTCATCTCATTGTTCCAGATTAGTTCACTTTCCTAACTTTGAAAATGTTTCAATTCTGAATACAGAAAATAATTATAAACAGCGTTTGATGTTAGAAATGTTAGAGATAATTAATACACCAGCAACACAAAGAATAAATTTCAAAGTAGATACAGAAAATTTAGCACAGAATTATAGATATTTAGTTAGTAAAAATCTAAATGTTAAATGATTGTTTCTTGTTTCACTATAAATTTTTTTTTGTTACTTTGTTTAATTACATATCTAATTATATTATGGTCCCACAGGAAAATAATCACATTATTGCTTCTTGGTTTTACACCAATAATAACTTAATTTCCTGTAGGATTTTTATTATTCTTAACTTTTATAAAGCTTATAAAAATTTGTAAATAATTTTTGATATTTATATTTAAAAAACAGCCTAGATACATACTACACATTTTAATGTTAATTGTTTTGATATATTGAATTCAATGTAAAATTTTTTTAAATATGTACTATTTTTATAACATAACATTTTTAATAATTTTTTCTATGTTAAAAAACAGCCTGGATACATACTATACATTTTGATGTTAATTGTGTTGATGTATTAAATTCAATGTTAATTTTTTAAAAACTATTTTTATAACATAACATTTTTAATAATTTTTTCTATGTTAAAAATTTTATATCTATCCAATACTTAACTCATTTTCAATAATTTTTTTATGTTAAAATTTGGAAACAATTTTTGTGACATTTCATACAAAAACCTTTTTATAATACTGTAGTTAAATTTTCCTAGACTTTTTCCATAAAAAATTATTGAAAAAAAAAATTTATGGCACCCAATACACAAATCAATATTAAAATTTCAAATAATTTATAAAATTTTCCTGAAGATGCTAACAAATTGTTAGCGAAATATCGAAAATTAATATAAATAAAACAACAATATATATATATATTAAATCAAGAGACCTATTGCTTAAACAAACATTCTAATAAATATAAAGAAAAGGTCAAATAAAACAGAATATAAATATAAAAACACAATTAATAATAATATCATATTTTTCTTTTGCATTTATTTGTAATTCTTCCAATACGTCTCTGGCAAATATTCCTAAATAAATGTGTTCAAAATTTAAAAAATTGTTTTTGTTTTTATAATCAGTTAAATAAAAGATTTCAGTTTTAAGCAAACTAGTTTTTAAAAAGTTTCTTATTACAATTTTCAGCAGTTCAAGGCTACTCTAATAGTACAAATATATGTTGCAAACTTGAATTATTTAAAATCGTCAAAATTAGGGCATAAATCGTCCCATCGTCACTATGTCATTTTTAGGACCCAAAATCGTCAAAATGACGATAAATCGTCAAATCTGGCAGCTATGTTCTTGCCGTCAATATTTAAGTGATGTTAACTAATTTTTCCAATTTCCGTAAAGCCTTAAAACATTACCATATGGGTAAAGCGTTGTATAGAAATAGTAAAATTTTACTATTAATATATGTTATATGTTATAATCAATATAAGTACATATTTAAAAGACAACAAAAACTTAATAAACAATTAGTGCTAATAAATTATTATAATTAAATCTTTTACATTCAATCACTGTTGTCTTAAAGGCTATATACACACTAGTGATGTTACGAATATCAATTTTTAGAATATTTAAAACAGTATTCGCCGAATACGAATACGAATATTTCTTTTGAGGTTTATATTTCAAATTTAATTGGAAAAAATCCCTGCCTTTGCGTTAGTAACTATAAATGAAAAAAAAATTTAGTGATTTAACATTATTATTGCATTAAGATGCCGAATTTGAAAACCTCTATAGAACATTTTTTAATTATTTTACTTACATACTTTCAGATTTCGTTTTTCTTACTCTGCGTGAAATACAATGGGTTTTTTTTAATAAAAATTAATATATTTTTTTACATTTTATGTACTTTTTTTAAACTTTTGTATGATTTTTTTTTGGAAAATATATAGGAAAATTATTCGAAAAATATTCGCTTGAATTTGGCGAATACGAATACGAATATCTTAAAACAGGCGAATAGTCGAATACGAATACGAGTATTCGTAACATCACTAATACGCACATACATATGTATGTGTATATAATTGTGTATACATACGTAAGTATATAAATTATTTTATATTTAAAGCTGTGATTAAAAGTGTTATTCATAGATTAATCAAGGATTTTATCTACTTTCAGCCCACCCCGCGATGTCGATCGATCGATAATGATGAAATTGTAAACGAACTACAACCGGTTTGCGACCTTCTCACCATCAATTTTCTTTCTTTATTTACATATTTAGCGTTTGTGGCAGTAAATAAATAATAAGTTAAATAAAATTGGTTATTAGAGAAATGAAAGTTATTTTTTTTACATCTAGAAAATCTCCGATCGATATCGTTCGACACCGCAGGCCAGCCCATTTGTTTCTAGTTTGCCACCCAAGCAAAAACAAGATTTAAGCTAATGCGAGTACCTGTATAAATATTCCATAAGAGAAACTTTTAGCATTTAGCAACAATTGGCATTGTTACAATAGGGGAAATCACGCTTAGTATTGTAATCATTGCAGATATTGCAAGTCTAGCTTATTTTCATCAGTTTGCAGCAGTGCAATAACAAAATATGTAAATAAGCTATACCTGCAAGATCTGCAACGTATGCAAGAGCAGTTTTCAACTAAGAGTGATTACCCTCAATGTTACTATTTGAAAATAATAAATAGTAAAATATTTTTAATTGAAATGAGCCGTCGCCAAAAAGTATTTTGTCACCAGAAAATTTGTCTTATCAATTAGTATTTTTTTATGGGGAGGAATTGCCTATTCTATTCTTCCCATTGGAGAAAACTATCAATTAAGTATGTATGTATATAACACTGCCGAAAATATGAAAGTGTGTTCAAGTATGTAGTTTTAACTTCCGTTTTATATTGTTTGAAATGTTATATTTATATAAGAAAGGAGAGCCTGTATTATAAACATCGAATAATATATATATGCATTGGTGAAGGGTATATAAGATTCGGCTGTGCTTACTGAAAAATTGGGACAAGTCATCCTCCCTCCCAAAATATTGTTTATCGCATAACTCTTCTATATATGGACCGATTTTTTAAATTCTTTATTTGTTTGATCCGTCGTGTTTGGAGTTTTGTCTCATAATTTTTTTCTTACAATTGGATGGCAAGCCTACAACAAGACATATTATGTTTTTTAAAATTCAAAATTTTTATTTTTAAAGTTACCAAACCACCACATTTAACATTTTCAATTTATTTGCTTGTTAGGAAGGAGTTGCTTGTAGTTGTAGTTGGTAACTCAATCATCATGGACCTATTTCCAAATTTCTATTTATGATTGGTTGCGGTTTGTTCTAATATTTTATTACGCCTCCCATAACATTTATCAAATTGTTTGCCAGTATCTAATAAAAAGTAGAATTTTCGAAATATATATCCAATATTTTTTTTCCAATTTCACTGTTAATGCAGTGAGTGTATTATTTACTAAAACTTATACGAGTACATGAAAAATTATTTTAAACTACAGCCTTTGCTTTTAAAAATTAAATAAATTTATAAAAAAATTTAAATAACATTGCAAAAGGCCGTTATAGAATTTTATTGCTTATCACTTTAAGAGACTTTCTTAATTGACAGATTATTGTTTAACTGTACCAGTAAATTTTCTCTACTTATTTAACCTTTATACATATAATTTTATAAAGTAATTTAGAGAAAGATTTTTTAATTGAAGAAGATAACTGAAAAATAAAATTTATCTTGTTCTCTATATAGAGAAATTATTGGCTTTTAGTTATTTTTCGAAGGTTGGAGACATTTAAACGATCATACAATTTCAAAAACAATAAATTCTTATGCAATGTACTCTAATTTAAATCACTGTCAGACAAAACGTAACCTTGAATATTGTTAATGGTAATTTTTATTTTGTTACATATCGTATGAGCGAGTACCTGTTGAGTTCTTTTGACTTTCTGATATTTTCCAGGTGATGATTATTTGAAATTGAAAGTTAATGGCAGTTAATATTCTTAAATCATAATGGGTGTCATAAAATGTGGGAATATGCAGCAACAATGAACAATTAAAATTTTCTGACCTTCAAAATTCACACCACCTGATACGTTTGTCTTTGAAAAATAAATGCCATAAATCGTTTCCAGGAGACGGCGCAAAAAGGGAAAGTGTTTACAGGCAGGAATTATTGTTCCACTTTTGTTTTTAGAGCATGTCAAAACAGAGAAAATACATTCATTCACCTACACATACAATTTTAATGATTTATTAGCAAACCAGAAACAATCAAAGTGAACTTATACATACCGTCAGTTGTGTAATTCTAAAAATACAAACAAAAAAGTTGTTTTGAAAAATTAAGTAAAAGACAAGACGTACATACATATTTAAGAAAATAATAATCGTGATTTATGCCCTTTAATAATTTACGATGTTCTTCTATTCTTTAAATGAATTAAAACGACTACAATTACGTATTTGATTTTTAAATTTTAAATTTACACACACGCACCACATTCCCTTTAACTTTCAAAAAGAAAGAAAATAAAAGAATAGATTAGATTTAATTTTAAGAAGATATTAAATTAAATGTTTACAGAATCAAAACTGTATTTTATCGCCATTAAAGGTTCGCTCAGGAAAAGCGGCGCGAAAGAACCTCAAGAATTCCGACTTACGGAAATTTTTTGCGACTGTTTATTTGTATTAAAAAGAGATCATATGATATCTTGAACACATACACCTAGAAAAAAGATTGGTTGGAAATCGATTGTGTCAATAGAATATTAGTTGCATAGGCTGTTTATTAGAGTTGTCAACCGATCAAACAAAACGAAACTCTTGTTCGAATAATTTTAAAATTCCGAATAACGAATAAATCGATTAATTAATGTCAATTAATCGAAAAAATTTTTGCATACGTAAAAAATATGTTAAATTTGTTAGTGTGATTTGAAACAAAGCGAGTACTTTATATCAACCAAATACATGTTATTTTGGATGTTTGTAGTTGTTGTCGAACTGCCCATACCCAGTAGTCGTGCTATGTTTTAAATGAAACGTTAAATAATTTTCAAGAATGAGGTTTTTTTCACTCTCAGGTGAATAAGTTAGAAATACACTAAAAGCCAAAAAAGAAGCAATTGCTTTATAGATATAAATCTTATCATATAAGTAGAAAATATTGTTATTGTATTCTATTTTTTTTTTTTTAATTACATAATTATCTTTTAGAATGAGCTTGGTTTGGAAGTATTTTACCAAGAAAAAAAAAGAAAGAAATCAAAATCACTTATAACAAGTGTAATAAAGTATACAAAATTGTTGGATCAACAACAAAAAAATTATTAATTCTTTTGCAACAGATTTACGAAAACGCATTAAAATAAGATTAAATAAGAGACGTATAAAACTTTGAAATACGTTAATAATATTTTTAAATTCTGGAAATTTTCCGAGCAATGAAAGTTTTTAAAATATTCTTCAAAAATTTAAACTAAAGAATATGCTAATGAATTATACTCTAGATTATTTTATATTGAAAGTAACCACAAAGTAAGGTAAACGTAATGATATAGAAGAAGTTATTAGTAATGAAAATAACAATCTTTTATGCGAATTAAATAATTATATTCTTCTATTTTTTGTACTAATAAAATTCAGAAAATAAAAAAGAATTTAGCGATATATTAGACGGTAAAAAATTAGATATGTAAACTCTTTTAAGCTCTTCTCACTATATCGTGGATGGACAATTAGCGAGAGTTTTTTTTTCAAAATCTAATTTAATAAAAACAAAAAATCGTTTGAAAGTAAAGAATATTATTTTTAAAAGACTATTTCTTAAGAACAACCTAAATTGTCTGATTTAACAAAAAAATCATTTGATATATTTTGACTGAATTAAACATGTGTATTTGAAGTATTAAAATCGACATACATCAGTTCAAAGCAGTTATTACATTTTTAAGTTTTTTTATGTATTATTAATTTTATGTATTGTTTTTTTTTTTATAAAAATATTAACTATTTTATATATAATTTATTTTGGTTATATATGCATTTTTGTGTTAATAGCAAACATTTATTTTTTGTGAATAAATAATTTTTAAGCATTTTTTTATTCGTTGTTCTCATCGATTAATCGAATAATTTTTTAGTTTTAAACGTTTGCTCGAACGAACAAAAACTATTATTCGAAGTATTCAAACAAATTTGAAAGGCGAATAATTGACAGCTCTACTATTTATCGGTTACCGCTACCTTTATTCTATGGATCCAACCAACATTCCATAATCGTAAAAATAATACCAAAATTGTAACGGTTGTGGCAATTCTTAAATTGGTTGGCTCAACCGATTGCATTCTGTTGCTGCTACTAAATGCCAAAATGGAATAATTGGTAATGACTACGGTTTGGTTGATATTTCTAGCCGATTATTCGGTTGGCATAACTAATTATATTAAAATAAGTATGTGCTCTATATATGCCGATTTTAATATACTCATATGGCTAAGTTGTCTAAGGCGATGTGTTTCGAATATGCGAGTTCTATGTTCAATACCACTAATGGACAAAAATAAATTTTAAATTCAAACAAGTAAGTAAAACAATTTAATTTACTTAAGTATCAAATATATCAATTCGATTATGGTCCAGGATAAAAATGAGCGTAAGTAAGATTAGCTTTCATTTAAGATTCCGTGGTGATAATCAATTTTATCGTTTGTAGCAACCGAAAATGATAGTTAAATTAAATGATAGTTGGTGCAACCGCAGCAATTCGGTTGGCAGCAAATTCGGTTGCTACAACTAATCTGTTTTCTCTGTGTACATTTAGCTGTTAGAAATACAAATATATATTACAGTTGTTCGCTTTGTTGTATATTTCTGAATAATTTGATTTTATTTATTTTGTTGAATTAAATCAACCTGATATAAATATGTTTTGTTCTTTTTTTTATAATTTATTTTATTTGACCTTTTCTTTATATTTAAATCACGGACTAGCTTCTTTATTATATTATGTCAATTTTTAATTAATTAGTTTTAGTTAATAAGAATCTGAAACTTAATTTATTGCTTTGGTTACAAAATAATTAATTGTTGATTTTAATAACATAACTTTACTCACAACCCAGCCGGAAATTAATCAGCTTGTTGTATCTCTATTAACTGCACCATTAGCTTTTGAGCAATTATTAGTTAATCCAGGCTGTATGAAATAACGAACAATGAAATAACACCCAAAAAATTTCCGTAAATTTTGAGAGTTATTGCATTATGAAATAAGTTTCAAAATCTTGGGATTTATTTCATTTAATTTTGGTAATAATTTTTTTAATTATTTCTTTTTAAAATTAAAATTGCAAATGAAATAAGACTAGGAGAAACTAGTTTTGGAACTTCTTTTATTGAGTGAAGAGATTCACTATCTTAATTTTTTCTCCTTTCGCATCGCGTTACAGAGTATCATTCATTCATTTCATTATGAAGCAAGTCCAAATATTAGAAATTATTAATTGTTTTTGGATTTATTTAGGTCCCATTTCATTACTAGTTATTTTATTAGGAGTTATTTCATTGGCGTTATTTCATACAGTTATTAATTTACAGTAGGACTTTTGTGTTATTCTTAATTATTTTTCATTTTTATAAAGATGAGAAATTTTCATCTTACTGGAATTAATATTTGATCATCTTATTAACATTTCAAAAACAAAATGCGTTATATTGACTTTTAAGGTATATTTACATGGTGATACGTGTATTACAGTTTGTAAAAAATTAAAAAAAAAAATCTTATCATGTAAACGTAAAATGTAAGAGAAGGAGAGAATATGGATACAAAATCATAAAAGCGTTCGGTAAATGTTTTTGTAAATATATTAGAACTGTAACCAGCAGTATCGCAAAACTTTTGATTTTGTGTAAACTTGTAAAATTCCGTCAACAAACTTTTGTTCTCTCTTCTTATAAACAATGTTAATTTCATAATAAAGTGAAACTTCGATATAACGAAAAACCCAATATAACGTATGTTTTATTGAGACCCTTGAGAAAACCTCTTTATTGCAAAGTTTTTCATACAACGTTGCAATATAGCTATAACGAATAAATTCTGAGCAAAAAAGCCTCTATATAGCGAAATATTATTCAAATGCCTCAATATATCGAAATCAGAATAAACCTTAAATGGTAAAGTCCCGTTATAAAAACAGCTAAGTCTAAATGTATTTATAAGCGCTTACAAATGCGCCTCTTACAACGAAGTAAGAATAAAATTTAAAGCAAAATGGTAAAGTGCCATTATCGAAAGAACGAATTCTAAATGCGTGTGCAAATGTAATGCATTAGAAACGTATGTAAACATTATTAACTTGATTCTTGTCAAAATGAGTAAAGTAAAACGTAAATCAATATCTATTCGAGAAAAAAAATCTATAATTGAGGCCGTAGAACGTTCGATTGCTTAGCTTTTGTCGAAAAAAGTATTTATAACTGTATTTGAAACTTGCGAAAACAAACAAAATTAACACAATATTTTATTAAAAATCTAATAAAATTACCTGAATAACAAAAATGTGTTTTATTTCTTATTTACCTCATGAAATATAAGCTTTTATTAGCAATCTCATGTTAAATAGATTTGAATAAAGAAAACTATAGTTATAACGATTTTTTTTCGTATTTCTTACAATTTCGTTATATCAAGGCATTGCTTATTATATTTATAGCGAAGCAATAGCTATAACGAAGTATTTTCGGATCCCCTTGGAATTCGTAATATCGAAGTTTTACTGTATTTTGATTCTACAGTCTCAGTATTTTGTATTTAGCAATTGAAAACCTGCTAAAAGTTAATATCACAAGGTATTGTTATTATATTGATATTTGCAGTTTTTATTTTCCTTTCAAAAGCAAAAGACATTTTTTCTCTTTAAAATAAATAAATAAGCAATAAATTAATTTTGAAAATTTTCAATTAAAACAATTTCTTACAGGATAGTTATTATCAGGGTTTAAAATTCGTTTTTTATTTTCATTTATTATACTACCGACTACTAAATAAATATGATCCGTTTTCAATTTCTTAAAAAAAAAATTATACTATCAAACTAAATAATATATTAAGTAGCTTACACGGCATAAATATCTGCATAGTAAAATTTTTTAAAAGCACACGAAATGAAAATATATTCTCTGTAATATTTGCTCAGCAAAAATTTCTTGGAATCTGCAATTTTCAAAACATATTTTTCTTGCCGTTTAGAAATATTTATTTCTTGAATCGAAAAATATTTTTAGTAATTTTTAGGGTTGTAATTTGTTCATGCAAAGAGAAAAATTTTTAAATATTACTCATTTGAGATCGCTTTTATGTCATAATATTCGAAGTGTTGTTTGGTTGGAATGGCATATATTTTGTTGTTTGGTATTTTTTAAAGCGGCATTTGAAAGTATAATTTTGTTTTTAATTATTTATTGCATTTTTGTGTGGATAGCTATTTTTCAATGACAAGAAATTTTTGCTGTGCAATATAAGGGGGTTTTTTATAGAGTGACACAAGTGTAAATCATAATAAAACAAGGAAATATATTTTTTTATTTCAATGAAACGGGCATTATTGGAAAGAAAATTTTTCGAAATTAGTGTTTAAATATGATTTCGGCCATGTGGCTGCCGCGGCTGACGCGTAAGAGGCTCAATGGAACACCATTTTTCAACAACTTTTTGCAGCATTTGCGGGCGAATTTCGCCGATAACTCTTCGAATGTTGATTTCTAGGTGTTAAATTGTTTGTGGTTTATCAACGTACACAAGTGACTTAACATAACCCCAAAGAAAATAATCTAACGGAATTAAATCACACGATCTTGGTGGCCAATTAATTGGGCCAATACGTGAAATTACTTTTTCATCAAAAGTTTCTTTGAGTAAATCAATTGTAGCGCTTGATGCGTGGCATGTGGCTCCGTCCTGTGGGGACTACATAACAGCAAGATTAATGCTACGTAATTGAGGTACTTAATAATTTCGAATAATGTACCTATACTGTTCGGCGTCTCACGGGATGTACATTATCAGTAACAGTAAGTGAGGTCCGAAAACGATCTATTGTTCTTCGAATTAGCCGCTCTGAAGGACGACTATGGACGCCATAAAATGAAAGAAGTGCACGATGAGTTTGACGAATAGAACAATTATTTAGATTAAAAATTTCAACAATTTGCACGCGTTTCCCTGCAAAACTAAACAAAAAGCAACTATCAGCTGTTAAATGAGTGCTCAAATAAAGCAGTGATGCCTACTCAAAGTGTGTGAGATTAAAAAAAAAAAAAAAAACACACTGTTTATCTGTTATGAGTTTGCCTTGCGTTAATATTATTTGACTGAAGTCAAAGCTGAATTGCCAAATACATTTGAAAAGGTTAGTAAACTATTTACTCAATT
Organism: Lypha dubia; assembly: GCA_947311025.1. NCBI lineage: Eukaryota > Metazoa > Arthropoda > Insecta > Diptera > Tachinidae > Lypha > Lypha dubia. Next base: position 69,161,553 of record OX371260.1, read on the forward strand.
TTCTTCAAAAAATAAATTCGATACTGCTTTATTTATTGTTACTTTATCACAAGGGAAAAAATGATTATGCCAGTAGATTATGTTATATTTTGAAGCTATATATTACTTGGGAATCTCCCAAGTCGAAAAAAAGAGTGATTCAATGTAATAGGTGTTAGACTTGGGGTTGGCAGAAACTGCAAGTCAGTTTACATATGCGTAAAATGTAATGTTTGTCACGAAACTGGTCAATGTAGTGTTAAAAAGGGGGAATCATCTCCAATTTGTGTTCATTGTATTGAAATACGTCACGCCGCCAATTATAAAGGCTGCCTTTCATACAAAAACTATTTGAGAAACAAAAAATAGTTATTGGCTAAGGTTAATAATAGAAGGGAATAATAATGTAAAATCTGCAATAATAGATAGTCAATTTGTTAAAGAAAGATCATCTTTCACTAGTCTTTTTAATTCTAATAAAGGTAATCAGGTCGCAAATGAACATAACCTACCACCGCTTGTAGAGAGTTTCATTAAGCTCGAGGCAATTTTTATTTAAAATCTCTTTTAGATCACTTAATGTCAACTACACATGTGAAGTTAGTACTAACACTTCCCAAATTTCTGACATTGTCAGATCAATTAAGAATAAAAATGCAACTGGTATTGATGGGATTAATAATAGATGCCTGAAAGCGCTCCCTCGTAAAGGCATAAATTTCCTAACAATACTTATAAATTCTTGTCTCAAGAACTCGTATTTTCCGTTAGAATTTAAAAAATCAAAAATCATTCCAATCAATTTGTTGTAGTCAGTTGGCAAAATCCTCGAAGAGGTTATACAAAGTAAAACAACACTTTAATTCCCCCACAACAGTTTGGCTTCCGTAGAGATCATAACACTGCACATCCACTGATTCTAATAAGGAACTTAATTAATAAGAACTTTAAAGACCAAAAATCAAATGGAATGGTCTTGCTTGACGTTAAAGCTGCTTTTGACAAAGGACTTATATTTAAATTGTTGAACTATAACTTCCCTTTACATCTTATCAAAATGATCTAAAGCTTTCTTTCCTCTAGAACCTTTCACCGTTATAGGGGGTAATACTTGTTCTAAATTTTTTCTATTACAGCAGGGTGCCCCCAGGAATAAATTAGTTAAACACAATTCTTAATATATTTCTTTAAAAAATATAATATATGTATATATTTAATTCTTTAAAATTGATTTTTTTCTAATTTTTTTTTTAATAATCAAAAATAAATGTATTTAATAAAATTTAATGTTATTTTTATAAAAACTTAATAATGTCTAAAAAATATATATCAACAATCTGATATTTAAATCTATGTATAAAACATATTTTTAATAAGTTATTTATATATTACAGAGTACATTTATATTAAAGTATTAAAGTATAATAAAATAAATTAAGATAAACATATAAGTATAACCAATTACATATTACATATAATCAACATCTAATAACATAACTCAGAGCTCTTGCTTGTCGCCTGTATTATATAATTTGTATACAGCTAATTTCCCACAATTGGACTATTGCACATTGTCTATTTTTGCTGATGACACTGCGATACTTTGCTAGTATATATTGGCTGCTAACGTCATATCTAATCTTCATAGAGCATTAGCGGAGTTACACAAATATTTTGATAAATGGCGAATCATGTTAAATTATGACAGAACTCAAGCTGCATATGTATATATTTTTCTAGGAAACCTAAACAATGATTTCTACCACAACATAACATTAACTTTAATAACATTTCAATTAAATGGAAAAAAGAAGTTAAATATCTTGGAGTGGTCCTAGATCCTAAAATGAAATTTCCAAACATCATTTCATATACATATAACAAATAAATTGAAAAAACTGATTGAAATGTTATTTTTTTTTTTATAATTTTATTATTTATTGCATCTTCAATTGCAAATTAAAACATGAATAAGTTTTTCAAATCTTAAATCTAAAAAAAAAAAAAAAAAAAATTAAATATATTTTTAGCCAATGGTAAACAACATTTTTTAGTTTCAACGGTTGATTTTTGTTGTTTTACATCTCCCGTGTACGGCTGAGAGAAAGAGTATCCCTCCTCCTCAGCCATCGCCTTTGAATTTTTCCTACATTCAATGCTGAGTCAGTGCACCATAACTGGATTCCATAGGACCATATTAGTTTTAGGATCGCCTTGTATAATAAAAGCTTACAGTCTAGGCTTAGTATAGAATTTCTTCCAATAACCCAATGCATTTGGGCTGCTTTTAATTTCATTTGTGTCAACTTTGCGTCTACATATGTGCGATTCCCATGTTAAACGACGATCAAGATGAACTCATACATATTTGACTGCAGTGTGTTGTAATAAAAAAAACGAATTGTTTTGATAAACTTATTTTTAGTGATATAATTTACGATGACAGTTGAAACTTCATTTTGCAGATATTTACAAATTTACTGCTCCATCATCGCTAATGTAGATGTGGTTCTGACTACAGTCAATGGGCGCGTTCAGCAGAAAAACCTGCTACTAAACAGTTCAGATGTAGCAGCTTTTGATTTGATTAATTTTTCTGAACGATCTGCTCACTTTTTTTATCAAAAATATCAAATAATTTTACTTTTCAATTAAAATTATTGAATTTTATTTTGTAAAAAGATTTTATAATATTTATTTTTGAATTTAAATGAATTAAAATTTAAAAATATATTATGAAATTTGATGCAAAAGTCAAACTGAACTAAAATATCGTAATTTGATGAAATGTATCGTACTTTTTCTTTGCTACCTAAAACAGTGAGCGCTAAATCAACATGTTTGCTCATCGCTCAGTAATCAAAAAGTTCAGCAGATTGTTGAGCAACATTTGTGTAGCAAACTGTGTCTGCTGAACGCACCCAATTTTTACTTAAATAGTTGTTCTGCAACTGTTCGCCATTTAATGGCACATATGGTGCTTTAAACTTGTTGCATCGTAATCATTTTACTTACACTTCAGAAGTTAGCGATATAATTAAGTCTATAAACGCCAAGAGATCTGCGGGCGTGGATAACTTGTCAAATTTTTAAATTAATAGGCTTTTGATTTCGGCAATGAAATTCTTAGCTTTTGTTTTTAACAATTGCTTGAACAATGGATATTTTCCTAAGGTCTGGAAATGTCTAAAATTTGTCCGTTTTTAAAAAAACCAAGTAATTTCTAAATCATCAACTCTCGCCCAATATCTATGTTGTCAGACGTAGGTAAGTTATTTGAGAGAGTTATTAAGAAAAAATTGGAAATATATTTGACATTAGAAGTTATACCTGTTTATCAGTTCCGTTTTAAATGTGGTCACTCATCTGTTGACGCTTTATTATATTTGCACAACGATGTAATATGTAATTTAAGAGAAAAACAATCTACTGTCGCCGTTTCGTTAGATATTAAAAATGCATTTAACCGAGGGTACAAATGCTTCGGTAAGGGTCACCGTAATATGGCGACACAGAGCTACAATCAATATGGAAGAATTTGTAAGCCAAAAGCTTTGTGCGTTGAGGGCATGTTTATGAAACTATTTCTTAATAGACTTTTAAGTCAGAAAGCCAAGCTCTTAATCTATAAAGTTTGCATTCGTCCCGTTATGCTGCAAGGTTTTCCCATATGGTTTTCGATTTCTCCAACAGAAATGATGGAGTTGGAGATTATAGAACGCAGCTCTTTGAGACTTTGTGTTAACGCGAACTGTGAAAGTTTTGCTAAGAGATTGTCTAAACAGTTCTTTATAAAAAACGAAATATACAACCTCTTTCTTCATATGTTCTAGTGTTAATTACTAAGTTTATTAATCGACTTGAAAATCATGACAACAATTTAATTGCTTTAGTTCTTCTAAATACTACCTACCACAATTTTAATCCCAAACAATTATAGGGTCTAACAGGGGTTAACCGTTATTATTATTATTAATGTTATATATTTTTATATTAATATAATTTGTTTAGTTTAAGTCCTAGTGAATTCTGACTACCAACAATCAATATAAATTTTTATTATATGCATCCGCCAGTTATCGTAGCATGTAGCATTATAACAACATTGTTTTTATTATAAATTAAAATAATACTGTATAGTTTTCAATTATTTTCCTTTATGTATGTTATCTTTACCCAGTTATTTTTGTGATCTAAGGTTTGAAGTCTCAATAAAATTTAAATTGAAGAAATATATGTTGATAGTTGTTGTTTACATATATTTTATACAGTGGATGTCCATTTTTTTTTTTTTTTTTTTGCAAATATATTTTATACTTTTACAGTGTCAAATACCGCGTATGTTGCACAGCAGTAACTTGTTTGCCTTATTTATTTGGAAATATTTCTTAACCTTTTTGTTGTTGAAGGTGAAAAATTATGCACAAAATCATAAAAAAAAAAGTACCAGTACTAATACTTCAAAGAGAAGGTAGAATTTTAGTTATGTATGCATGTGAACAAATATGCATGTAAATGCATATTACAACATACATAAACATTTGTTTATTCAGCTACTTACCTATGTATTGTTCTTAGATTTTCTTATTTTACATACGTATACTTATGTCTGTAAACATTGCATCGGGAAAATTGAATTATAGTGTCTGTAAAATATTTAATTTAATAAAAATATTATAGTTATACATATATATATTTTGTTTAATACTAACGAATGTCGAAATTATATTTATTACAATCATTACTTTATTTGATTGCAAAGGGGCGATGTCTACAATTTATTAGCGTGTAATTGCCGCCTCATAGTGCTATCAAGCGATTGTGAGTACTACTTAAGCGGATTTTTCTTATTAGCCTCAAATGAAACGTTTGTGAATAACACTGTTAGTATCTATTTACATACATATGTATGTACAAATTTGAAATTTAACACTTATTGATTTGAATATTTTTTACGCTTTTTTATTTTGTTTTGTTGCAAGTAAAAAAATAATATAAATTAAACTTTGTATCTGTTTTTATTTTAAATAAAATGAGGATAAAACTGTGGTCCAATACTACGAATTTTCCAACATTACGAAAGGGCCTGACATTATATAATTCGTACTATTGGACTAATTATATCCATTATTTTTAAATAAGTTTAGAATGTCAAGTGATTTTCTGAAATAAACATAAAATTCAGTTAAAAAATATGAACTTTAATTTGGGAATGTTTACTTAAGTGGAGGGCATACACCAAAATAATAGCGTATACTTAATAATAAGAAAAATATTGGAAACGAATTGTCTTATAGTAAGTACCAAAGTTGATTTTGTTGTACCATATTGTTTAGCTATTAGGCCTAAATAGGTCTAATAGGCCTAAATAGGCCAAAAATTAAGCTTTTTTATTTTACCGACTCTTCTTAAGGCATTCATATTTTTTGTTTACTACAAATAAAGTTAGTAGATACAAATTACTGTCGAATTCATTTTGAATTTTAATAGTGGTTTGATTACAAAAAAAAAAATATTCTAAAGACTCACTTTTATAATTGGAACCACATTCAATCAGAATGGAGTTATTGACATAGTTATTTTGTACAAGTTTAATTTATATAATAATTTTTTAATTTATGTTTTTATTACTTTAGTATCGAGTAGACAAACTCGTTTTTAAATATCTATATACATACATATATTACTTTATTAACTAAATTTTAAATAAGGCTATTTCTATTATTTTTCATGAACATTTATGTACATATACATATGTATATACGAGTATATGTAGTGTCTTAGTTTCGTCCCTATTTAAATGAAAAATGTTAATATGTTGATTTTGATGATATAAAATGCAAGAAAATGTATTTGTTTAGAACAACATGGTAAATGGCTTATGATGATTTTTTATTTCTTCTGAGAGATTTAAAAATATGACGCCAAATTTTCGTACGATAAGATAAACTTAAATGTGTTGCCAAAACGAATCTCATAAATCTTTCGCTAAGGATGCCAAATAAAAAAAAAAATAACTAAGCAACCAAAAGAAAGAATAAAAAAGAGTCATTTAAGCAAAATCATGTATTATTGCAATGAGATTGTTTTGTAATGTAATGCGAAATGATGTGTTTGTTACAACACCAACAACAAGGGCCACCATAATGTATACTCTTTCTATGCCCATGACGACAACAAGCGACTTGACTCGAGATGATGTGTGTCTCTTTTTGTCCGTCTGCTTGTCTTTCGGTACTCGTAAAAGATGAGGAGAAAACAAACCTAACCCAAAAACAAATATAATTCATCCATTCGTTGCTCAACTTAAATTCAACTGATTTATTTTCACAGTTTGCAGCAGATTGTTTTTGATGCAGTATAGAAGACACCAAAAAAACGTATAAAAAATATTAAAAGATAAATGGCGACTATTGGCTGCTTACTCGATTTCGATTCTTTTTTGAGAAATAATGCATGTCAGCAGAAATACTGATGATGGTCGCGGGCTCATTGAAAAGCTAAAAAGTTCGAGGTTTTAAACTCCCAAAATGATATTCACGCAAGACAACAAAGAATTTCCATAAAATTCCTTTCTGCCCGCTTCTATGCAGTTTTTTCTATTTTCATCTATCAAAGACATGAATGATGAAACTAATTACGAAGCATTTGTTTCTTCTTCGTGCGTTAATGCATTAACTTTTATGAAATTAAAACAATATTAAATTAAGCAATTGAACAACTGCATCGCTAATAACTGAATTGCCAATCGCACGCTTGTAAAATAATACATCAATATTTTATATTTAAATTTGAAAATTCTTAAAAATCGTTTTATCAGTCTGCATATGACGCATCATAAGCAAATGCCATTTTAATACTCGTAATACTTACTACCACGTAACATGTAAATAAGGTGACCAACTATACTCATTTACTGAGTTTTGTACTCTTTTTTCGCAAACCGTACTCTTTTCAAATACTGTACTCTGAAAGTACTCATTTGTATAATTTTATACTCATTTGTTTTTCTAAAACATTTTTTCATTTTTACCCGTTTTTACCTTATTTCCATGGGCTCACAGTGGCATGATGTAATAAACAAGGTGGCAGCAGGAGAAAACAAGAACTTGGCAGCACGAGAAAAAGTAACGGCTATCTAACTGAAGCTGTCAAAAATATAACCAGAAAAACAGCTCTTTGACATTTGAAGCGACCTAATAAGTAGAGCCAAAAATAGTAAGCTTTCGTAGCGCTGCCATCTTGTTTATTGCATCATGCACATTACTTTTGATGTTTTCAGAGTTGGCATCACTGCTACGGCATGCCTGACAGCCTTGACGTATGCGTAGTATGTACGGAAAAGTTTTATGGGAATTCCCTTTCTGTTTAATTAATTTGAAGTTAGAGAAAACCATGGTCTAATAATCAGGTCTGCGCAAGAAGGAATATGGTTTTTGTAGGGTTGTGTTTTGAGCGTTAAATAATCTGCAAAAAATGGTAAACTGCGCAATCTTGTCAAAAGTTGCTTACATTTTTGGCCGGCATCTTGAATATTTTTGTTTACGTTATGCTTTTTGTTTTTGCATAACCAATAAATACATACATATGTACAAACCACATTTTATTTTAGGGAATGATTATTGGAGCAGTGAGAAGTCGCAACTTTCTGTAAAAACATTATCTGCCGTCTTAACAGTCAAATTTAATATGCAAAATGAAAGTTGTTCGGATGTGGCTACATTATTAGACGAACATCCTCGTTTAACACAAAAAATCCACTCCGAAGAAAAATATGTTTTTAAAAGAAAATAAAGTTTTTATCGTTTTTTCATCTTTTTTTTTCACCTATGAAATACTTGCAAAGTGTACTCTTTTTGAATAAAAAATAGTTGGTCACCTTAATGTAAAGAACCCAATTTGAACATGGATGGCATCTTCTTATCAGCTCATTATTTTCCTTCTATCGCACGTTCCTCATACAAAACAGGCATCCACCATCATCCATTATTTCATTCATAGTGCCTTCTGCCAAACCGTAAGGTTAAACCACCCCTGGTAACATTCATATCACCACATCCATATAAAAGTGTTCATATTGTACCCATACGTACGTACGTATTAATGTACATATGTATGTATGTATGTATGAATGAATGTATGTATGAATATCTAAAGGTAAAAAACACATCCATCCATTGTAACATAAGTCAACATTTTTTGGTCATAAATTATTTTCAATCCTCTAATTTGTTGTTCTTTATATTTTTGTGTGCTGTTGTTGTAGCTGCTTTTCTTTTTATTTTCCATACCTACAACAAAAGGTAAAATCCTTTATCTCATCCTAAAGCAAATTCCTGCTGCATATCGAATAAGTATGCACACACACACACACACATATATATATATATATATACAAATATATAAATATATATACAAATATATAAATGTACATATATGTATATATACTTACATACACACAAATATATTCATTGGAGTTGTATAATTTGGTTTTATTTGTAAGCACTCTAAAGGCTGTGAGTGCGAATGGTAAATGAGAAACAAACAATTCACGGATTTAAATTTTGTACTAAAAATATATGTAAGTTTTCTAGTATGTTTGAGCGTGTATGTGTATGTTGGTTTTTCGTTTGTATCGATTTCATTACTCCCCTCTTTTTTAAATACGTACATATATACATACATATATGTATGTATGTACTTCTATTTTTCTATTTTTAATGTGGGAAGCTTTAATGCGATTTAAAGGATATACAATTTTAATAGGCTAAACAGCAAGTCATGTTTAGTTAAATCATGTGTTTTATAAATATTTTCCAAAATAAAGGTAATTTATATAATTTTAACTTGAAATTATTTTTGGTTCTGAGGAGATCCTTGATCAAAATTTTTTCCCATCTTACTGTTGAAACAATAAATTGCAAGACATATTGTAATATTTTTCATTGGTTGTGTTAATGGCATCCAAAATTTCAAGTGAGAAGGAGTATGTATTTATGTATGTATGTATATATTTAGACTATAAAAAATTTTTAAATAGGTATTTGATAAATAGTAATTTGCTCTCCGTGCTTACTTATTTATCCGACCGTAATTTGATTTTGTTAAAACCGAAAAGCAAATAAAAACATTTTGCTTCAATATAATTTTGTGTATGAAAAACTATTGGGGTATTCACACTGTAGTCATAAGTCATATGTCATAAAATAATAGCACACCAAAATATGACAAGTGTGAACACCCCGTCATAAATAAGTGTGCAATGTCATAATTGTGCCAGCTGATAAACATTTAACAACACTCCATTTTTAGTCGGATTATTGCGCATACGTTTGCATTTTGGCTTAAATGTAAATGTTTTTTAATTGTTAATAAAGAAAGCAATAAATTTCCCGTAAATTTTCTAAAATGTCCAATATCAATATCAATTAAAATTTTAAATTTTTTTATCTATACGAAATAAATATAATCAAAAACAGCTGTTGCCGGTAACATGAGCTGAACTATTTTTTGGACGGCGGCAAGTGGAAAAACGTTCACAAGCTGCCAGCCAGATCAGTTACACAAACACATATTTTCATTCAAGGCGAATTAATTGGATGCAGTGGCGAATTCACGCAAATTTATACATTACCTACACTGTCAAATTTTTTACATATTTTCCCGCGCGATTTTGTAATATTTTATGCATGGAGCGTAGGTAATGAATTCGCCGTTTACACAAACAAAATGCCTGTTGTTTGCTTTGTTGTTGAGTTATTGTAGTCGTAATGCATTTGCCTTTTGCACGAAAATTACATTAGAATGCTTTTTGCAGTCTAGCACAAGCTAGTTTTTCCAGCGTTTGCTGAAAATATGTGTGAATAAAAACTAGTAAGTACTTAAAATTACTAGTTTTAACTTGAATTTTTGTAAGCATGTCATTGAGGTGCTGGAAATAAGTTTATTGTTGGTTTATTTGTCAAAAAGCGCATTTTAGTATGTTTTTTTTAAATATAATGACTGCATTAATGAATTATGATCATTCCTCATGTTTTGAATTTGTTTTCTCAATTGACCAACAGTAATTTCCTGGCCAAACTGTTCCAAATACTCTTCATGGAGTGAAAACAAGGCATTATTTTTTGCCACTCTCACTGACGGCACTTGCCGTCATAAATATAATTTTATGCTTTTGGAGCATATCAAAAAATTTCGCGCTAATAAATAATCAAAACAAACTTATAGTGTTGCCAAAATGTTTTACCACAAGTTTTGCTTAGAACTTATAAAAAAATAGCTTTTTTTTAACAGAGGCAACGCCCAAACAGTTTCTATCAGCTGATTATTCAGCCGAATATCTTTTAATTTTCCAGTACGAGCTATCACTTTTCAGTACTAGCTACGTTGTACTAGCAAAGATTTATTCACACTTTTGTAGTTTATACTTTTCAACATAGCTAGTACTGAAAAGTTAAAGCTAGTGCTAGTACTTAGTACTATGTAGTACGAACTACCATTTTATTCACACTACCCAAGGGGGTGTGCACATATTACGTAACGCTCCAGGGGGGTGGGGGGTTAAAGATTTGTTACGGATTGGAAATTTTGCACTCATTCTTGTGTTATATAAAAGTAGCGGCGGCTTGTAAATATTATCGCCGGCTCGAATAAGGAGTTGCAGCTGCTCGACTAAGATTTCTACGGTTATTTTATGACAAACCATAAACATACCTCAAAATGTCTTATTATTATATGACCTTTTTTGCTTGAAGCACAACAACAATTTTTTTAAACTATTGTAAAATATTAAGATATTATGACAATATGACTGATATGACAACAGTGTGAACACCCCATATATGTTTATTAACACTACAAGAAGTTGATGAAAGAGCAATTTATATAGGAAACCAAGCAATTGTATATATCGCTCCTTTATTGCAACGTACTCATATCTCAAAAAAACTTAAACGTGGCAAAATGCATTTAAAGTTTTCAAAACGTTAACATTTATATGAACAGCTTTAGCATGTAACTGGTTATAACTTCGGAGATATATTTATAAAAAATGTTTTACAAATAAAGAAGATATTGAGAAACTCTTTTCCTTCAGTAACTGAAAACTTTTGTTTTTTTTTCGATATACTACATATATATTTTTTTTTAACTTTTATTATTTATTGAATCTTCAATTATAAATTGAAACATCAATAAGTTTTTCAAATCTTAAATCTAACAATATTAAGTATAAGTTTAGCCACTGCTAAACAAAATTTTTAATTTCAACGGTTGGTTTTTGTTATTTTACATCTCTCGTGTACGGCTGGATACTCATCCCTTTTTTTCAGCCGGGTGTGGCCTCTATAATGTAAAATATGCCGTGCAAGTGGATTTGGGTGCAACTCAAGTGTTTTAATATATTTCCTCGCATGTTTTGAAAATACTGTCTTCACCAACGGAACATCAAGGTCTTTGTGAATTCGCTGATTTCGGATATACCAGGGGCTGTAAGTCAGAGGCATATATTAAGTACAGCAAGGGACCAAAGATGCTACCTTGGGGAACTCCGGCTTCGATCGACTGCGGAGGGCTTAAAAAAGTGGCTTCTCGAACTACAAATTTACGTTCCTTTAAATATTTTTTTAAAAGCCTGACTGATACTTTATCGAAAGCTTGAGAAACATCTATAAAGAGAGCAGAGCAATATTTCTTTTTCTCAAAAGTGTCTCTAATAACATTCAAAAGTCTGTGAGTTTGTTCTGCGAAAACCCAATTGATGATCTGGAATGTATCCATTACTAGTCACTATAGACATCAGCTTGCTCATATACTATATATAAACTAATAGGCCGATAGGATTTAAACTTCGTTTGATCCTTGCCGGGCTTTGGTATCATAATAATCATCGAAACCTTCCATTCTGTTGGATATTATTGCATCCGTAAAATACCATTAAAAATTAATAGTATTATTGTTTTTGCAATACAGGGAAATTCTTGAAGCATTTTGTTGCTTATTTTATCGAAACCTGGGGCTTTTTTGGTGTTAAGACTAGTAATAGCCTTTTAAATATCCCCAATATTAAATCTTAGCGGTATTTCTGGTAAATGGGGGTTTGCAAATCACCGGCCTTTTAAGTCCTCTTGCTGCACGCCATAGCGAATAATCTGTTTGTGGTCTTGCATCTAGTTCTTGAAGAATTTTTTGTAGCGAAGCTGTTTTTTGTGCTTGTAAAAGTTTCCTGAGCTGTTTGGTACACTCCTTAAGCCTTCATTTTATCTGAGGCAATCTTTAGCGTTGCCATTCTCGTCGAGCTCTTCGTTTTTCAGTCAAAAGCCTTTCTATATCTGCAGAAAAAATAGTGTTGAATTTCACTTGTTGACTTGGTTGATTTGATGAAGCATTAAGAGCAGCTTCTTTAACGTGTGCTTGAAACAACCTAATAGAGTCATCTATATCAGAAGGTGTTCTCAACGGCATATTGTCCCAGCAATGAGCACTCAGGAATTTTTTGTATTTCAGCCAATTAGTACGTGCAGATGTCGTTGGTAAGTCACATGTAGGTGATGAAGTTGTATGCGAGTATATAGTGACAATTGTAGGCGAGTGGTCTGAAGATAAATCCAAAGACTATTCAACTATAATCATTACGCTGGGCACACCTTTAACAATTCCAAAGTCGATAACAATAGGAATTTTTTGTCGATTTGTTGGCCAATATGTTGGCTGACCACTTGAAACTACATTCAAACCCATTTTAGATATTGCGTCGAAAAAAACACGACCCTTAGGAGTGATTAAAACTGAACCCCAGAATGTGTGTTTAGCATTGTAGTCGCCAGCTGCTAGAAAACGGGGGCCCAGTGATTTATAAAAATCCGTATATTGACTCACGGTAATTGAAAATCTTGGAGGGGAATAGACAGATGATATTACAAGTTTTTGATAATAATTTTCTATACAGATGTTTGTTGCTTGAAGATAATCTTCACAAAAATCTTTCAAACCACCACAAGCTCTACCTCTAGGATCCTTGGTATCGTAGAAATAATATACACTAATTCTAAAATAGCTTCGGGAGGTCAAATAAGTTTCTGAGATTTGTTTACCCAGAAGAAAATATTCTATTTCATTTTTATGTTGGCAGATGGTGTTTTCGTTCCAAAAACATATTTTCAAGTTCATGGTTTGTTTAGTACAGCCTGCAACAAGGTAGACTGCATTTTCAACATTTTCTGCATCATGCAGGACATGTTGAGAGTAAAAGTATTTACTGTTTGTATTAAACTCTCAATTGAGGCTTCAATACGACTAAATTTAGACCCTGGAACTTCGTTTGCTGTACCGTTTTTTGCGATGTACTCTGGTTACTTTTTAAAATGTTAGCGTATTAAATTTGATTACACGATTGTTGCTGAGCAATAGTCGTGTTAAATTTCAATAGATTTGAATATTGTTTCTGATAGGCGCTGCTGGAATATTATTCTCTTTTTTATTCGACGAACATTTAAAAAACGAGTAAAGTAGGCAGCCTCTATAGTTGGCAGTGTGATTTCCGCCGCAATTGCCACATTTTTTCGCCTTGGGATCACCTTTTATTTTGTCGCAGTTCGCGGTACTGTGTAGCTCACCACATACAACGCAAACGGTAGGCAACTTGCAATTAATTTTGGTATGGCCAAATTCTTGGCAGTTCAGGCATTGAACAGGTCCAGTTTTTTTATGAAGAAGCTCAACGGTAACTCTTCGGAGTAACAAATACTTTAAATTATAAATTGGATGGGATTCGTTCTTTTTTATTTTCAAATCACCTGCCTGTAGCTCGACTCTAAATATAGGTTAGGGGATTGTTTCCCTATTTTTAATGTTTGAAACATATTTAACTTTGAAGCCGCTATTTTCAAGGCCAGCCTTACCTCTTCCAGATCCACGCTAGAGTATATACCTTTTATTACGACGGTTAGACCTTTAGCAATCTTTAATTGGTACGTATAAAAATTTAGTTGACTCAAATTCAGAAACTATTTTTCCCAAATTACTATCTTGCACTACCTGGATTTTTGTTTAGTTGATATTTCCGCACTTAATTGGAGTTACATAGAACTCATTTTCTCCAATTAAGGAGATAAGGCTTTTTAGCAAAAATTAGAGCTCTGCTCTCTTAAATATATCGGTGGAGGTCTACTGGACCTTGTTGTAGTTGTGTCTGCATCGCCTTGTTCATTTTGAATCGCGAAACGATTTTCGGAACTCTTTTTTTTTCCCATCTCTGGGAACTTTCATAAACATAATATCGATGCAAGACCAATATGCCATATTTCTTGAACCATACTTAGTGGGAACATAATAATTTATTTGTAATCAAATAAGTTTTAAGACAAAATGGGGTAATGGGTCCAAAAAGAGCAACTATATTTGTGTTTTGTAGAGATATAGCAGAAGTTGCTAGTTTTTTATTTTTCATAATCAAACCTTTAATATAACACGGGATAGTAATCAAAATATTAACAAAATGAAAGCAGATTCTTAAACCTCATAAAATTTTCTTTAAAACAATCCCAAATTAATAGTATATTATGTTTGGATTTAGTGATAAAATTTTGTTTTCCATCAAATCTATGCATTTTTTTAAAATGCCTTAAACTGAAATTTTCATGTCTCTCGGCGGGAGCTAGGTTTTCATTTTAGATCCATACTTTCTTTGGGTAATTTTCTTAGAATTTTGTGTAGATTTCGATTTTGCTATACGCTTGTCACGTTTTTTCTCACCCGAACAAATTGACCCACCCTAATATACATATATACATATATATATATATGACAATAATTTTTTATTAAAATAAATATTTTACAGATAATATATTTCAATTCCCCCGATTGCTACAGTCGTTCTGCAGTGTTTGCATACATATGAACGTAATATAAGAAAATTCAAAAAGAAATACATACATGTGAATGTGTGTGAATACCCTGTAGTAAATAAAATAATCGGATGATAAAACACTAAGGGTAATCACGATGGGTAGTGCAAAGTGTGCAAACGATGAAAATGTGTGCAAATATACACACATTTGCACAACATAACAACAAAATGTATGTATTTGCAATTTGCTTAATTTTGCTTCGTTTGCACTAAAAAAACCATGAGCAAAGATAGTAGTGCATATTTTATCAATTGCAAACGAAAATAAACAATAACTTGTGACATACAGACTATCATATTTTTATGTTTAGAAAAAGAAAATTTAATTTTGTAACTAATTTTAATTTAATTTAAAAAGTTTTAGTCTTCTTTTTTTAATTTATTAGTAAATAATAAATTTATGCATTTGTAACTTGACATCTGAAGTCAGTGTTGCCAGAATTTTTGATGGGCTGCCACATTTTTCTGAACAAAATTACATGCTCTTCACTAAAATGCAATAAATTTAAAAGTACGCTCACGAAGTACACTAATATGCACAGCAAATTTGCAAAATGCATATTTGCACAATCACCATCGTGATTACCCTTACTAATTGTAAATAACTATTTTGCAAATTACTACAAATTGGTTTAACAGCCCGTTTTTGTAAAACAAAAGTCTTCTCACACGAAATTTCGTTTTGTAACGATATCGTTTTAAATTTGGATCTTATAAAATGTTAGAAAGCTTTCGGTTATTCACTTTTGACATGTATAAAGCTTTTTGCTTTCGTAAAGGAACATTATTGCCAATGCGTTCGTTTTCATAAATTTAATTTTTTTTTTCTCATATAAACGTACTATGTTTGGTGTTAACTCTATAAATCAAATGTTTTTTATTTACAAAAATAATCTTGAGTTCAAAAAAGGCTCCATGAAAAATGGCCCGAAATGGAAAATTTTCACAAGCTGAAAAATTATGAATAGCACCGAACAAAAAATTAAAAATGGTCCAATAATTTATTTTGTTGTTTTAAATGGAAAAATTGCTGAACGAGCTATAACCCAAAAAAATTAACTCCCTCAAGTGCACTGAGACCGCAAAAAAATGAAAAATATTCTCACACTGTTCTATTATGTACTATTTTGTGGCCGAATGACAGGAATGCTGTCTTTGGAAAGCATCTTCGTTTCAGGAAATTCAATAGTGGAGAAAATCTGCAATACGGCGGAATACCAACTATTCGGGGAGTCTTTAGTTATCAGAGCAAAATATATCATTTGGTTTATAACCAATGAAAAATGCACCCAGAAGGTTTTGTTAAAAACAAAAATAAAAACTTTTGGTGCAATTTACAATTTTTGTTATTTTATTTGGGGCCATTTTTAATTTTGGTATTATTTGTCACTTTAATAAAAATTTAACAAAAAATTAGGAAAAATTTTTTCAATATTTAAAAATTAAAAAAATTCACTCAGATATAAGAAAAATTGGGTCACAAAATTCGAGTTGTTTTTTTTTTTTTGTCAATCCGAAACTTTGGGGCGATTTTTGAAGTTCTTCTTCTTATCATAAATCTTTTCAAAAAGTATGTATTCCTCGACTACTTTAATAACATACCCCAAAAGACTTGTGGCTATAAAGTAAATCGATTTTTAATATATAGCTCAGGGCCATTTTTCATGGAGCCTAAAAAATAAAACTTTCCGTATATTTAAATAAATAAAACAATTATGATATACCTACATATGTTTGAAACTTTTTTTAAATATGTACATTCATACATAAATACTTATGTACGTATTATTATTGTGTGAATTTTTCAAACGATAGCATTTTACTTATCGTTTTGTTTTTGACATTTGCTATCGTTATTACAGATATTTTCATCTTATAAGAACCAAAAATACAATGAAAAAATAAATAAAGCTTTTTCGTCACTCACATGAAAATGAATGTTTTATAAAAACGTAAAAGTGGTTTCGTTCGTTTTTTATGAGAACGTATACAAAAATTCATTTTCGAAAAACAGGCTGTAAATCTCATGTAGATATCAACCAAACATGATGCATAGAAGCACACGTAAGAAATAAAGAAAAGCAAAAAAAGTAAATGAAAGAAAATAAAAGAAGCGAGCCATGAAGTTAACTGTCACATGTCATTCAAAGCATAACTTTTGTTTTGAAAAAAAAAAAAAACTAAATAATTTCAATATTTAATATAATATTTGCTATGAGCAGTACAAACTTGCGTATGTGTGTATGTTTGTATGTATGTATATACATATTTTTCATTATATTTGTTTTCATTACAACTTTTATTTTAAGTCATGAAATGTACTTGAATTTCCATTTAATGTCGTTATAAAAAGATGCCTATGACATGCCTATGTTAAAATAATGAGTCGGCGACAAGGAAAAAAGTCACTTAATCAACAAGATATGGTTATTAAAAAACCAATTTGAAGTTACTTAAAATTGTGTTTGATTTCCTACGAGTATGTACATATGTATATACATACATATGTATGTATACGTATGTATGTATGTACTAAAATTTGGCTACGAGTATATGTACTTACATATGAGGCGCTCGGCGCCAAAACGGCCTAACCCTCATTTTCAAAAAAATCAAACTGACTATGCTGATCTAATCGGAACCTTTTGAAATAAATACTAAAAAACTCCCTATGCACGTACATACATACATGCATATTTCTTCACATGCGTACATAACTAAAATTCACCTGCTCTTTGAAATATTAATAGTATTACTTCTTTTTTTTATGATTTTGTGCATAATTTGTCACATTTCACCCACAAAACGATTAAAAAATTTCCAAATAAATAAAGCAAACAACTTAGTGGTGTATAAACAAATGCAACTCGGTATTTGAATACTTTTGTAATAACTTATTAAAACACATTGCTAGCAATGTCACTACAACACCTCTTAAAATATTGAAATATTTTTTGGAATATTATAAACAATATTCTACCAATCTAAATTGTTTAAATTAAATTTATGTGGCATTATTTTCACATTGTCAAACCATTAGAGACTACTTGCTTTTCGAGTATGTTATTGTACACAACAATAATTATAACTTGACAATTAAAATGAAGCAATGTTATTAACACAGAATCATAAAACTGAAAAAATCATATAATAGTTAATTTGGCTTTATTAAACGTTTGTGAATAATGTTTCTTATTACCGGCTAATAAGACAAAAACTGATTATTAACTAATGTGTACATAATTACTTCAATAAGAATTTTTTATGATAGCACTGTAAATATATTAATGTATAATTTTTAATATTATATGGTTGTAATATTTTAAATATTTATTGTAGTTTTTCCAAAAATGCGGCCGGTATATACATTTTTATTACAATAACATATATGTATATTCACGTAAAAGTTTTATTTCAATTAACCATTTCAGTTGAAATTCTGAGATGAAAAAATGAGAGTATGTGAAAAAATAAAGTTCAAAATTTAGTCAAAAACTAAAAATTTTGCATTGATTTTAAAATAATAATAATTTGTATACATACATATGTACCTATAATAATGAAATTCGTAAATGGACGACTAATAAAAGTTATCTGAAAAACAAAATTTTTTTTAATAATATTTACATAATGGTAAGTATACAGTATATATTGAATATAACAATATGTTTAACATACTCGTAAATATATGTACAAATATATTTATTACATTTCTAGTATATTTTTTTTTATTTATTTCTAAACATTAACTTATAATTCAAATTATAAGATAACAAAACGGACAGCTTTACAACATCGGCCTTTAGCTCAATTAATTAAATAATTCATATGTATGCATAGACTAAAATGATAAATTAAGTTTATACATACTCCTATATATATGTATATAGAAAAACAATAAAATTACAAAAACTTAAAACAAGAGTTCATGCAAAATTAAATTCTAGTACAAGTAGAAGTAAAAAGTTAATAAAAGAAATAATAAATGTGTGCAATTTAACATTATTATTTATAACACAAAATAATTATATTAGCTTGTAAATATTAGTGGCTTTAAGTTACTATTTCTAGTTACTACTTTGCTTGATAATGAAAACAAACTTAAAAAAATTATGTCTCTTAAATGCATATATTTAAATATACATGCAACTAACTTATTTCTATGAAAATATCATATTCAACAAGTTGCATATGAAACAAAAAAAAACTCTGGGCAATGCATTTTACTATTATTTCTACAAAGAAACTCTGCATTTCAATATTACAACTTAAGGTTGTTATATATTTTCTAGAACTTTCATACATTTTTTTAAAACAAACACAATACAGCACTTAGCTTAGCTTATCTGCCAGGAAAAATATTTTCAAGTTTGAGGGTAATCTGGAGCGTATTTCGCTTATTGATTACATTTATTACCACATTTTAAGTTCATTGCTAATATTTGTTGAATAACACGATTTTTTTAATAAATTCCCATGATTTTTATGAAATTACAAACAATTTCGCCGCATGTTCTAGATTATTCTACAATATTCCAAAGCGCGAAGTGGTGAGCATAACCAAGAACAATGTTCAAATTTTGGAAAATTTGTAAATAGAAGTAAAAATAGTATGCAATTCCATGTAAAACAAGTATGCTTCGACAGAACCAACTTTACCTTAAGGTTCTCAAGGAAACGAAATACGCACAATAAAAATTTTCTAATGGAGTTTGACACTTTAAAATGATAAAAAACCCAAATCACAGCTAGTTACTGGTATGCATTTTAAAGACCTTGGCTTTTTTGTTATGCTATAAGGCTTCAAAAAATAAAATTATTGTAAATAATATCTTTATTAATATAACTGATTCACGTGAGTGTTTCAAAATAATGATCATATCAGTTGAATGATGATAAGTGATCCGTCATGTTCATGATCAGCACTGCAGGGCTGCAATGCTTGGTAGTGAATGCATTACCCGAAGTTGTATGAATGTGAATGATAACCTTCTTATCCCTCTTCTTCTAGGCTTAATTGAGAGTACTGGAGACGTTTTGGTTGCAATCTTACTATCGATGACCTTCTAAGAATTGGTGGAGTGTTACGGGGTTGATTCGTTTGCGATTTACCTAGAACGTTTTCGGTTCTTTCAGTGTTATTTTCGTGCCCATCTCTTGTGACAACATCTGGGACTCTAGGTATCTTAGCCTCTGTAGGCCTTATGTGCATGGAGTTTCTGCGGCTTTTTTTTTATTATTTTGTACCAAACTCTCACTTTTTTCCTGTTCGTTGTGTGTTTGCTTTTGAGCAAACTCGGTTGCTTGGCATAACTTAATGGCTTTCTCTAAAGTAATGTCTTCGGGCAACAATTTCGTTCTCAATGAATCACTTTGCATTCCCAGGATTAATTGGTTACGCAGAACACTGTCGCACAGTTGTTCAAATTCACAATTTTTTGCACCGAATAACAAAAAGTCAATTAACCCTTTATGTCCTGCAATACACATTGAGTTATATGGTCGCTATTCAAAATCTGTAGGCACAAATAAAAAAATAATAACCATTATGAGACACACACATCATGTCCTTATAAAATAGGAAGAAAAACAATCACTTTCGTTACTTTAGTGCTGCTGACAGGTTGTTTTCTATACAAGTAAAAAAATTATTGTGCTAGAGCGCTACTATGAATTTTGTGAAAAAGTAAGTACATAGATTTTTTTAGTTTGATGTGTTTTTAAGAAAAAAAAGTTGTGGTTATATTATTAGATTGTTATTATATAATTTTGTTGAACAATAAGACCATTTAAATATAGTTATGTTACATAGTTATTTGATTTTAAAACGCGTTGCCAAAATTTGTCCTTCTTCATAGGACATATGAATAAATTTTAAGTTGAAGACTTTATTTTCGAACTATTTTGAGAAAATTGACCTTAACTGAAGCTTTAGACTTCTTAGAGGAGACGAAGTTTTTAAAATTTTTATTGAGCCACCTGATAATGATGGTTATATGAGCGGTGAAGACGACGCTCCGGAAGATGAGGCTCCTATTCCAGATAATGTTTGTCCTGCTCAGCTATAGTCAAATTATGAAGTAGTGTTGTAAAGTGGACAGCGCTTATCTTCTTATGCGGATGTTAAAGATAAAGATATCAATGACGAAATAAATGAAGCTTTAGAAGATGTTTTTAATAATTCAACTGCAAATTTGTCTGTTAAGCTTTTATCAAGTAGTATGATATCAGATGCTTCTTCGCAGGCAACTTTTCTGAAAAAAGTAGTACCCAAATCATCATTGTGTTCGCTACCAACTGAAGTAAGAAAACAGAAGCAGACTTAGAAAAGCAATGTTACAGTCCCATCGAATTGCATATTTCCTGAAACTAATTATGCAGATTGTCGTCATTTGCAACCGCATATACAGTTCGAAAAAGTTTTCGATGAGATTTTGATAAATCATATAGTTGAAAAATCTAACGAATACGCAGTTTTCAAAGACAAAAAGAATCCCACTATTACCGCAGATGAAGTTCGCACTTTAATAGGCACTTTGTTAATTACAGGGTAGAATTCATCAGCAAGATCTGGGGATATGAATTAGAGTTTAGGCGACAAATTGCTATCTACTATTGTGAGCATTTTGGCTAAGTAGAAAGCGATGCGGACTAACTTCTCTACGCAAAAGGCGCTATGAGGAGGACTCGCTACAAAACGCCCTACATTATGACGGGAAAGACCACTTTGTAATACCTATTGCAAAAAAAGTCGTTGCGCTGGAGAGTTGTGCAAAACAATTGGTCGTTCGTCTTGTAAAAAGTGTGATATTGGCCAATGCATCAAATGCTTTGCTGATTACCACACGAAAATTTTATAAAATATATAAAGTTGTATTCCAACAATGTATCATATATTATACATATTATGTATGTATGTAAATAAAATTTTATTAAATTTATTCAAACTTGTAAAATTATTTCCATTGCAATAATTATTAAATAATTAGAAAATTTAACATTAAAAATTTTTTTTAATTTCGAAAGTGTGGTTATTGCCTGGCGTTGCCATATGGCAACGGTCCTTTTTGGCCTTCGCAGGAACAGGATAAAACATTTGGGCCCGGAAATTTGTTACTAAAGATTCCTCGATCCCAAAATAATAAGTATTTTTTAAATTTAACGCACAAAGTAATTTTATAAAACTATTTTTTCTTTAACACGACTAAAATTGTATATTATTTGATTTTACATATGATGACATAAATAATAATGTAGGCAAAAAATTATATGTATGTATACTAAATTTATCGAAAAGAGAAATACATATGTAGTACTAAAAGTAAAAAACTATATATATAAAAAATAGATGTAATATAATAAGTAAAATAATAATAAGTAATTAGTAAAATATAAAAAACGACCAAGAAAAAACTCACAAACAAAAGTTGGATTTGACAAGACTTCTTATTGAATTTATTTCATTATTTCAAAGGCTCAAATCAAAATAGTGTTTCATATTAGGGAATACGTTATTTCTTAAAGTTTTCTTAACCATCAAAATGTTGAGGCTTGATGCAATAGGGTGCCTTCACGCTCCTGTGAACACGCCTCCCCTTGCCGATTTATGAAAATTTCATGAAAAATCATTCTGTGCAATTTTAAAAACGTTTATACATATTTCATAATTTTAATTTAACGTAAGTTTTGCACAATTGCATTGCAAATATGGCATCACATTACACACCAAAAAAATATTGTTGGTCTAGTAGTTTTTAATTAAATGTTAATGCAAATTGTTGTTGCAATTTTCATTGCTATAATATTTCTATTGCGTAAAGCAACACTGTCGCAGTGGTAATTGAACTACTTGTGTAAATTGTTTAAACTAACCTTTCTTATTGGTTAAAGTAACCAAGATAGTGGTTGCAGAAGCACTATTTTTGGTCAATCCAACCAATTTCAGTTGTTAATTCACTGCTAATTTAAACTGTTTTTGCAATTTAACAAATCTTGTTAGTTAACGGAAACATAAAACAGTGGTTGCAGAACCTTTATGACACTTTTACTAATTTAATTGTAGTTTTTAATAATACACTATACATACATGCATGTATTTGCATTTATCTATTATTTTCTATGTTCAATACCTACAGTAGATAAAAATAAATTTCAAATTCAAATAAGTAAGGAAAAATTACATTAAAAAATTAAAAATATATTAATTCAATTGTGCACAAGGATGAAAATATGCAATAATTATAACTGCATTTAAACCATAGACCCATGGTATGTTTTACAGTTTTATTTGTAGCTTTTTTACAAAAAATGTAAAGTTACCATTATGTTTTTAAAATGTAATTTTACAATTTTTATTAGTAGTTTTAACTATTTTATTGACCAACAAAATCGGTTAGTAGTTCTAACTACATTGTAATCCCCTAATGAAAACTACTTTAATTTTGAATGTGAAATCTGTATTGCTTGTGTAAATTTTATCATAAACCATATTTATTTATAAACTAGTGAATACTTATTTACTCAAACACACACCCAGAAATTTTAATATTTTTCTGATTGTTGCAATACACACCTCCCGCTAGAAAATGCCACCAAATTCATAGAGGGAGGTATTCACACCCAACCGTTTTAGTTATTTTCTGTTTTACAAGGCAATTTTTTGGAAATTTTTTCTCTATAAATTTTATAAACAAAAATACAACTCAAGTGTTAAGAAAAAATAATACAAGAATGGAAAATTCAGAGGAAGAAAGATATGCAACCAAATAAAATTCGCATAACAGAAATAGACTAACAAACTCAGTTTAATTTGAAATTGGATCTTAAAATGATGTTGGGAAAAACTTGAATACGTGTCATTTTCTCATTATTTTTTTAATTTTGAGGCTGTAAAAAATTTAAAACAAATGAAAAAGAAAAAAGTGCACTCTTTGCATATGGTGCACCGTATGTCAAGACTGAAGTTAAAAATATCCATGCATTTTATTTAGAAATTAGGTGATACTAGAGTTGAAACGACAATTTAGAGTTAGCGAACATTTGTACCGGACGTTTACAATCGTTATATATGTTTGCCTCTGCCACGGATTTCCATCATGGTGGTGGCGAGTTTGGTTAAACTTTGTGATATCCTCGCACACTGATTGTAATAAAAAATTATTCTAAGCAGTTGAAATATCGTCGAATCAAACAATCCTGATTAATTAAGAAGTTATCTAGTGGAGCCCTACTTAGACAGTCTGCTAGTACAATAGCGTTCAGAACATTTATTCAGCGTTCAAAACTGCCAATGAAGGTCAATAACTATTGCGAAAGCACAAATGTAAAATATTGTAGCTTTTTCATGAAATCCAGCAATCAAAAACACAAAATTGCCGGTTGATGTAAAAAATAGGTACAATATTTTGCACTTACAATTTCGCAAGACGATTTGCCTCAAACACTGAATACCGCCATTGTTATAAGCATTTTGCAAAATTATAAACATAAAATAATCTTTTAACAGTGAAAAATTAGTTAACCGCAAAATACTTATTTTTATAATTATCTACATATATTTTTCATATCACTGGTAAGATTTTATCTCACCACGTTTTTATTTGTGAGTACATATATGTGATAGTTCAAAGCAGGATTTTTTTGGCTTAAGATTTACATCCAAAATTTTTCTGCAATTTCGCCAGTAATTTTCTTGTGTGGCAGCGATTACTCCCCAAACAAAATTTATGAAATTTTTGTTTCTCGTAGCGGGATTTACGAAACATGGGCGCTGAGAAGATCATATGCCCTACGCAGATGATGCTTGGGGCCACGTAAAACTACTACTAATATTCTACATATCCAGAGGAGATAATCATTAATACTAAACCATTTTCTTAACGAAGCCACTTATCCCGTGTATGAATTAACACCCAACAAAGTAAATCCTAATAAAATTACTCAACCAAAATGGGACAAAAAAAATATTTGTGCAATATTTCTATTTTTTTGTGAGTAACTATCATACATGGGACTTTTTCATTGGCATTGAATTTTCATTGGCATTATTTTAAACATTTACAATGAAAAAAAACTCAGTACCAATAACTGCCATTGCTTTTTTTTTAATATAATTTTTCTACTATTTATAATGAAAAAACAATGAAAGCTTTGAAATACTAATTACAATTGATAAAAAATTAATTAATACTATCTGTATAAAAAAAAATATGGTCACATCAGCTTTTGAAAAAATAAAATTATAAATTAAAATACAAACTAAGCTATGTACCTACATTTTTTAATACATACACATACATACATATATATGTCAATAAATATGTGAAATAATATTGACGTTTAATACTGATAATGCTTTTGAAAAACTTTAGCATTGATTATTTGTAATGCTTTTACTTTTTAACTAACTAATAACGAAATTATTTCATTGAAAAACATTAGCATTGTTCGAAAAATTGATAATGCTAAAAATTGAATTGGTATTGTTTATAAGTCAATGCCAATGAAATCGACAAATAATTAGTCAATTTATTTAATTACTCCCATGTATGGTAACTATAATTGAAAAATAACAAAAATTACAGCAGTGAACTTTGGTGATTTTTTTTTTTCAATTAGGACCAGAACTCAGGGGATGACCCCTGCGTATGCAGGTCACTGTGCCAGAACACAGGGAGATGGATAGGGTAGAGAAGATAGATGTTGCAAATTTAGAAGATTTAACTCTTTCACAACTCTGCTTTGCGCGTTATGTTAATTTTTAAGGCAGTTTTGAGGCGCCTCCGGTGTTAAGTAGACGCATTAATTTTTTTAAGCCGTATTAGCAGGCATTTTATTAATTGTTTTACTTCGCCGATGTTTCTGCTAAACGACGAAGGAGGGCGATGTTGTGTACAATAGCTTGGAACAGCATCAATCGCTGTCGGAACAGTTTTTTAGTGACCAGTGCTATGCCTTCATCACATAAATAGTGCGACAGCAATTAATACAATGTCTCACTAATATACATGATGTTGATTGCCTTGCTCTGGCCAGGGTTTGAACCCAGGCCCCAATTCATTGGTTGCTTAGTAGTCAACGCGCTAACCACTTTAGCCAACACCACCCTTTTCATGAAATATGTACAAAAAACGACAATATCTGAAATTAATTAAGCATCTACTCGAAGTACTAAAAATTAGCATTTAGAATTTATATAAATATTTGAGTATTCCTTCAGCTTCTAAACAATGTTGTTCGGGATGTTATTTTATATTGCTGCGATGTTTAGCTACTACCGTAGGAAATTTGATAACATATGTATATCAGTGCTGGCGAAGTGAGCGAAAAATAGTCACATGATGAAAGAAGTCCAAGTCATTTAAAATTGCTTCTGAGTCATGCATACGTCCCTTTCTGAGACAGCACAAGGAGTTGCCATTATCTTAAACTTTATTTTACCCAAGAGAACAGTATGAATTGTGGCATAGGGCCAAACGTTAACTTTATTCGATATATGATCTTTCAGGTGTCTAAAGGTATTTTCTTATAACATCCAGCGATTTTGGCACTCCTTGAATTTTCAATGATTTGGTGTCACAAAAATCTAATTGCGATATATAAAATACTTTTGTGTATGTCAATTTTAAAATGATAATCGATTTCCCTTTAAATTTCAATTTAAAAAATTTTATAAAGTTTTTCGAAATATTAGCAGGAATTTATATTTTAAAAATATGTATGCTGACATATGTACGAATATATGTATGTAAATATAGATTAGGTGAAACCAAAGGTACAATTGTTTTATTTACCATTTTTTCTAACAGACTTAAGCACTGTGCAGTACCGTATATTTGTAAGATTGTAAAAAATACAACACATTCAGTCTAAAAACAGAAACAACGAAAAATAAAATTTATAAAAAAAAGAAGTTAAAAACTATGTTCGGCGAGAGATAAAGCAATAAATTCTGTCAGAAATTTAATTTGATAATAAATCTTTTCTTCTAGCGCTACAGAATTTATTTGACTCACACACACAATGTTACACTTTATATGGCTGCGTACATATACATTTATAAAGTCCCAGCAAACATTTTGCTTTTATCTCAAATGGAAAATAGTTCGAAAACCATCAAATTGGCCACTCAAATCAGAACTAATACAATGGTCAGTGAACACTATAATAACAAATGAGCTGCTCTATTATTACTAGGGTATTATTCGATAAGGTATACCGCCTAGCACGGGGGCTCATTTCATTTTTCGATTTGGGGCTTATTTCATTGGGGCTTATTTCGTGGTGCCATCCTACATATGTCCTGTTTCCCATCATGGACATTTAAAGCTGGATATCTGATTTAGGACCTTTAGTAACCGACCCATACATTAGAATAAGTGAACAAATACAACCGACATTAGTTCTGAATAAAAATTTTTACGTTCCAATTCCTAAATGGATCCAATGATATAACGATAATTCATGGCATAAAGATTCCGACCAGATATGGTTTACCGGCAGCTCCAAACAGGCGAGTGGAGGTACGGGGAAGGGATATACGAACCTAATGTCCAAGCCGAAGTCCATTTTTTTTTGTTAGAAGCAGCATTTAGGTGATGTCACCAACTTATGCAGTGCATTGTGCCAGAACTTTGGGAAAGGGATAGAGAAGAGAAGATAGATGTTGAAAATGTAGAAAGCTTAATTCTTTTACAACTCTGCTATTGTGCTAGTATTTTTACTTGACCCACTCCACCCTTATTCTTATTAGTACTATAGAATGACTAAGACAAAAATTGAAGGATACTCGTATGTACTTTCTGCCAGAAAGGTAGGCTGTGATCAAATCCCTAATCTCTAACAATAAGGTCGGGTGTTGTTGTGAACTGTTTTGCATTTTTAAATAAACTTGGCGCCAAGAATAAATGAATGTTACGTTGTATGCCTGGCCATAAAGTCCAAGCTGGAAACATACGGACAGATTGTCTATCCAACAGAGAAGCACAACGTAAATTTATAAAACCGGAGCCATTCTTTGGTACATCACGTGAATATGTTAGAACGAAGAAAACAACATGGACTCAGATGGAATTTTCTCGCCAATCGGATTCACTTCCAGGTTAAAGACAAGGAAAACGATTTGATACCTTATTCCAAACCAAATCCCAAAAATAAATACTAATGAACTAAAATCACCTTTGATCACAAAAGATCTTTCGGGTCGTGGGGCATTTAGCATCACGTCAAAATAATAATTAATAACTTTCTGACTAATAAGTACGCATTTTTATAAATTTACAAATTT
Source organism: Lypha dubia (assembly GCA_947311025.1). Classification (NCBI taxonomy): domain Eukaryota; kingdom Metazoa; phylum Arthropoda; class Insecta; order Diptera; family Tachinidae; genus Lypha; species Lypha dubia. The sequence goes on from OX371260.1 coordinate 69,189,722, forward strand.
AAAACGTCTTAAACTATCCACAAACAACTTTCCAATATTACAGATAAATAAAAAGTTTGAATTTATTTAACTGAAGCCTCTTTGTTTGACTTTTTAAATTTCGTCCAAACATCTACCGAAATTGTTCTGAATTTATTCTTTTGGTTTTTAACCTTTAAATATGGACGTTAATTTTTTCTAACACAAACCTAGACGTGGGGTATCACAGACTCCTCCTATATATTCGGAGTCATCTTAAAAGCAAATACATATTTGTAAAGTCTGTCCAGATTCTTAAGGTTGGGCATTTTCTATATGTACATCGTCACCAAAAAAAGCGCTCTAAAGTCAACTTCGTCTTTCTTGGCATATGAGGAACGTGCTAACTTAAAAATAAACACGTTCAACTTGTAGCGATTGGCATTGATTATACAATATAAAAGCGTTGACACCAATCGAATTTTCCCATAAAATTTTCAAATTAAAATTTATTGAGCCTCTTTTTTTAACAATAAGTTTTTTTTTTTTTATAAAGAAAAGCGATATAAAGAATCCTTAAGACTATAATGTATTATCTTAAAAACATTAAAAACTTAACAGCATCAAGCTTTAACACTGACATAAGAAATTAAAATGAAAAAACAGTATGATTAGGAGTTGAAATGCCCTTGCTCCCGGGGCTAACATAGCAGAAGAGGATGTCTCTTAAAATATACTTAACTCTAAATATAACTTAAAATAAAATTTAAAATAAAATAAAAAAAAAAAAAAAAAACAAATAACAAAATTATAATGAAGAAATATAAAATGATAATTGAAACACAAAATTGCCGAAAAAGATACTATCCTCTATGAGTACCTGGAGTAGTTTTCGTGAAAAATCGGTGTCTTATGTTAGTATTCATATCGAAATTAATATGTTCTTCATTAAAGATACCTATCGGCGAGAGATAGTTCGTGTTACTCCAAGTGAAAACTCTCTGCTCATTATAAATTTCCCTCATTATATCATTTTGATGCGTCTCTAATCTATTTACAAATTTTTTTATTATGTCACATAAATATAAACCGATTGGCATTATTTTCGAGTTACAATAAATAAACGAGTTTGAGTAACGTCTATTTAATGACTCGAAATTTTTTTGAATACAACACCTTAATACTTTCCGTTCAAATATTTCCATATCTTTGATAATAATAGGTGAAACACTAAACCATATTGAAAATCCGTATATGAAAATTGGTCTAATACTAGTCTTATATATAAGAAGTTTAGTATCCTTTGGTAGGCTGGTATTATAAAAAATTTTCGAAAATGCACCCATTACCTGAAACGATTTCTTTAAAACCGATCTTGCATGTTCATTAAATTTGAAAAGATTATTAAAAGTAACTCCAAGATATTTAAGCCTATCAACAAAAGGAATCTCAATGCCATCAAGAAACAGCTTAAGCCTTTTGCTTTCTGGAACTCGAATTTTCCCATAATAATAACCTCTTCCCATTTTCCTCATCTTCATATGAAACAGAGTTGTGTCTTCCTCAGCGCTTGAAAAGTCTGATTTTAATAATATTTTATTTATGATTTCCTCGAAAAGTGTAACATCTGGCCGAAATATTTTACTTGGCCGCGGGCCATTATTATATAACGACATTTTTTTTCCACCGGATGAGGTTGGTTCGCTATTTCCAGCCAGTATAAATTATATAACCTAAAAAAAATGAAAACTTGGTGTTAGTATTACCTGTATGAGGAATGTGGGCATGGGATCTCACAGACCCCATCAGAACTTTGAATAAGCATAACTTACCTACTACCAATTCAACGGTTCATATTTCTGCCAATTCGGCAGTTTAACAAATAAATTCGAAGCTACAGATAAACTCGGGTCTGCTGAGACTGGGAATATATTAATAATTTGAAGTTAAAAATCATGAAAGGTATGTGAGACCCCATGTTCATACTTAAAGGTTAATGTACGAAAAATGTTCATATCTACTAGCATCTCTGCAACAACAGATTAAAAACGGACGCAACTATGCAGATTAATAATACCCGATTTAATTTATTTCTATTTTATGTGTTACACCCACGAAACTTTAAAGTAATTTTTAAAACGGTCCAGAAAAATTGGATCTATTTATTAATCATTATTTTTTGGTCCCACGACATTTCTATGGTATAAACATTTCGAGGGGACAAGTTGATTCTCCGATAAAAAAAATATGCGGCCAAACTTCAAAAAAAGTCAATCAACCAATAAATAAATTTAATTAATTGATAAGTTATACGACAATAAAAATTTTTTGGGAGCAACAGCAACTTCTTCCTGTTTAAAAAAGAAGTTATGGGGCCATGCAAGTTCAAAGAAATAAATAATATTTGACATTTATTCGAGCAAATACGAGTACTCAAGAAATTTATGTTTTTATAATTTTATTTATTTATTGCGGGTTAGCAATATCTAAATGAATTTCGTTGGTTGCTATACCAACTCATCAGTAGATGTTTACCATTTATGTTTGAAAAGTTTCATAGCTCATAAACTCGCAAACACATTTGCGAATTACAAAGCACAAGCAAAATTAAGTGTAGAAAAATAAACACATTCATAAACACATTCAAAATTATTTGTTGTGATGTTTTTAAAGTATTTTGAAAAGCTATTTTGCTTGTGCTTTGTAAATTAATATAATATAGAATTGAGATTTTATAAGGTTATTATTTTTGTTATCACTTCCGAAACAAGTAATGATTATATAACAGTATTTATTTGTATTATCATTTAATTCATCATGACTTTTTTTTTATTTCGTAAATTAAATTTAAGAAATATATAAACAAAATTCCCAACATGTGAAAAATTGCATGACTAAAAAATTCTTATTTAGATGAATTTACTTGCTTGGTGTCGTTATGTGACAAATAAAAGTAGAATTTTCTGTGGAAATGCCCATACTAAAATTTCGACCTCCATTATACAAGAAAAAAGTAGCTCAGAAGTAGCTCAGCAGTATTAATAACAGCCTTTGTTAAGTGAATTCGACTTGACTCACTTTTTTCAATTCAATTTAATTTAAAATTTTTGTTTCAAAACAAAATAATTAAAAGTAACATTTTAAATGGAATGATAAAATCATCATAGCGCTAACAAATGTATGAGCTTTTATTTATTGGGATATGCCCATATTTTGCTTTTGTTGATTTTTGTTTTGTTTATAAATTTTTATTATACTCCTAGTAGTTTCCCCCTTTATATCCGCAACGATCATATGACGTTGTAGAAAAATCCAACACCCACACATAAACAAACAAAAAGTACAAGTGGCAGTCGGTTGAATGAAATGGAATGATGAAACACATGAATGGTTTGTATCCAAAAAGTCTGTTAATAAACGTGCGTACATTTTAGGAATGAATTTAATAGAGAACGAGACAGAAATTTATAGAAAACCATGACACTTATAGATTAGTGTGTACCAAAAAAAAAAAAAATTTTCCATTTTTATAGGTACCCCAGCATTTTTTGAAAGCTTATAGGGTAAAGTATTTTTGTGAATTTTTTAAGATTTTTCCGAAGAGGTTTAGAGATCGCTAAATCGAATTTAACCCCAAAATCGAGTTTTCTCGACTTTTTTAAATTACTCGGCCCATTAGCACGATTTTCTTTAATATAAGACATTTTTTTAAAGAAACCTGTTCAAACTTTACTTCTCTGTACAGATATTATAATTTTCGGTAAATTTTTTGCTCATTTGGGTACCCTTTATTACATTTTTTGTAAATTTAGCATAAATTTTAAAAATAATGTTTTGTAAAATTTAAAATTTTTATTGAAGTTAAAAAAAATAATGATTCAATTTCAAAAAAAGGTGGAGCAAAAAAAAACGTTTTTTTTTTTTTTTTTATACACACTATTATAGATGCACATTCTCTAACATAATCATTGCTGAAGATACACATTGATACAATTTATGTGGTACAGAATGTATAATGGTTTCGGAGTTCCCGAAATGTACTTGTAAAAATTGGTATCCTTAAAATTTATTTATTTCTTTTAATGTGATACGTTTTTCTTATTATTTCGGCCTCAAAATGTAACAAAGACTATACAACAACAACAACTACACATTCATCACCATATTCATCTTTCTTTCACATTGTTTAGACTCGTATGTGTTAGTGTAAGAGTATGCGTGGGTCTATCCTTACTGATGCTTACGCAGCCACGCGTAAAGTCACCTTAATGTGTTTCTCAGTTTTCAGCATAATAAATGGCCATCTTTCACATTTGGGCCAAATTAAAACCAAAAATACTTTCACTTGTACATGGTGTTTCTTACTTATTATTTTGTTGGTATTGTTGTTGTTATTAGTTTTGTTAAAAAGAAAAATTCCTTTGGGCAGGAAGGACTTTTAATGCAAAGCACAAAGATTTCAGAGTCTTTCATCTCTTATCAGTGATGATTTTTTTTTTTACTTTGCTGTATGAATAGAAATATTTTAACATATTAACATTTTTTAAAGATTTTTAAATTACTTTTTTCCACATTGAAGTCGGAGGTTTTAGTCTTTGTAACAATGAAGTTTCTAAAATTACATTTGTCATGGCAAATCCTTTTTTTAAGTTTCAAAAATTATGTTTGGCACCAGTTGCAAAATTCTAATTTTTGTACATCGCCACCATTCAATTTATCCTTATAAGGAATAATATATCAGTGAACGGTAAAGCGCTGTTCTTGTAAAACTTAAGCTACGTTCACATTGTGTCGTTTAACTTGATTGTGTCGTTTAACTTGAATGAATTATTCTACAAAAAAGTATTTTTCTACATTTTTATGCGAAGCGAATTAAATGAAGTAAATTATTAGTTTCTTTCTTGGTCACCTTCTATCTACAAAAATTTGATATTATGTACCATTTAAACTTACTATCTGTAAATATTTCTCTGTTTAAGCTATTCATAGTTTTAACACTTTAACAAACGTCAAAATCCAAGATAAATTTTAATTTAAAGAACTACAAACAAAATATAAAATGAAGCCCCAGTTTACTGGAATGCAAAAGAGGCGGTCAGGACAAGAATAGAACAGAAGGAAAAACCTAAACAATTGTTTCAAAGCCAAGGTTTCAATATCACTCTATCATCCGATGAAAACCAAGAAATGTTGACATAAAATATTGCAAATTTTTATTATTTAACTCAAAATTTACATTTGTCAAAATCATATGATGTTAAATAGTTGTTTAAATCCCCAAATTTCAGCGTATAAAGATGGTTTATACATTTGCTTATAAAATAATGTCATATCTTTCAACGATATTTCGGAGATCAGGAGGGTCTTACTGCATTCCGCGATTGGATAGTCCTTGCCTTGATAGTGTGCTTGCCTTTTAGCAAAGTTTTATCGCCTACTTCAGCACGTGTTGTAGCACGGTTGTGTTGAGTTGGTATTTTGGGTTAGATGTATTTTCCTTTTCCTTGTTGGCTCTACAAGGCTTTCACCTTAATTCGAAGTGAGTCACTTCATTTTTGGGTGATTTAGGGCCTTTGCAGATTAAATTTTTGTGTCCATTTTTTCTTTAAAATTTAGTAACCGCTTTTAGACTTTTTCACAAATAAAATATTTTTTACTTTTTTGCACAACATTATTTTCTTATAGTTTTTCAGGAATTAAAATTTTTTTTCTAACAAGTCGTTTTTTTGTTCTATTCTAATACCGACTTATTTTTTAATATATACTAGTATTTTGCATTGTAAGCTTAAAATTATGCATTAAATACATTCACCACAGCAGACTGTGAGCGGCGGTGACATAATATTATTGTATAACAGTGTGTGAGGGTGGTGTTCACTACTAAGCAAACAATGACTTGGGGCCTGGGTTCAAACCCTGGCCAGAGCAAGTCAATCAACATCATTAATTTCTCTAATGTACATTGGTGAGACATTGTATTAATTGTTGTCGGACTATTTAATGCTGGGAACATAATTGGGACGAACGACGAATTTTTCGTTGCGAATATTTGTCGTCAAAAATAGAACACATGCATTCATATGAAAGTGAACACAGCACCGACGTCGACGAAATTCGTCGTACGTGACGAATTCTCTGATAGATTTATTTCTATTTTATACCCCGACGAACGACGAAGAAATCAGTACAGCGTTACCATGTTTTTTTTAGTTTTAAAATATATTAGTAAATAATGTTAATTTTTACTTTAATAAGTTCTTATGATATGATATAGAGAATTTTAGTTAAATATACATAATTATTAATGATGAAATTTGTTTTTAATAGTTTTTTTTAATGTTTAATTTTATAAAGGAATTATTTTCTTTATACGGTAACACTATCGTTGTTATGTTTGTATGTATATAAAACCAAATTTGTAATAAAAAATCCACACAACTTTTTGGATTATTATGACAGCAGTTGTTTGTTCGTCCCAGTTGTGCGCCACACGACGAATTTACGCCACGAACTTTTGCCAATGAATTCGTCGTGCTAGACGAAATTCGGCGTTCGTCCCAATTGTGTTCCCAGCATAAGTTATGAAGGCATAGCACTCACTGGTCACAAAACAACAAACATAGTGTGCTCTAAACATTCTGAGATATTTGAGCACATTATAGTAGTTAGTAGTTCTCTTCAGGGTTTATGTCAACAATGTGGCATTACACAAATAATAAACTTAATGATTTAAATAAACTTTTATGATTCTCATTCGGAAAAGATACACTTAAGGCTCTGTTAGCCAAGCGCTGCTCTACCGTACCCATACTGCACTGTACTGTTAGTCCTTGGTGTACTTATAGGTTATTTAAAAATGTGTTTGCCTATACAAAAAGAAAATAGCATTACCCAACAAACAAAAACGATTTAGGAATCATTTGTTACAAGCTTACGAACATAAGCTTTAAGCTTAGAAAAGTGTTTAAAATACTACTGTAAAAATTTTATTAATAATTTTTAATAATTTACACCTACCGTTGAATAATATTGCTTATCTAATTACTATAACAAAATTACATTCCTAATACGAGAATATTAGCAAGCTTGAAAATAAAAAAACAAGTAAGAGTGCTATATTCTTATATACCCTTCACCATTGCATATATGTGACCTTCTCCGAGAAAAGAGACCTAGTGTGTCAAAAAAGGAATTGGACTTAAGAGTACCTAAAAGGGTGTAGACTAAGATGAAATGAGTTAGATTTCTGATAAAAATTTATTTACCCAAACTTGGGAAAATCGATAAAAATGAGAAAAACATTAAAATTTTATTTTTTTTAATGTTTTGGTTTTAAATTGTTTTCTTTTTTCGTCAGTCTTCGAATTTTTTTGGAGTTTCGACTTATTTTCGGTGTTTCGTGGTCTGGTACTTCGATTTTTTTCCGTTTGACAATTTCAGTTTTTTCTTTTTTCGGTGCTTTGACTTCAGCTTTCTTTTTCTCGTGATCCGGTGCTTCGATTTTTTTTTTCTTGCTGGCAGATTCAGATTTATTTTTTGATTTTTTTTTTTGCTTTGGGTTCACTTGGTTTAGGAGCTACAAAATCCCGTTTCTGTGAATCAGTACATAATACCCTGACATTCTCGTACAAATACCATTTGCGATCTAACGATAAACCGCTTGGTGCAATGAGCGGAGGTAATTAGTTTGGTAGCTCAGCCGTTAATCGCAGATTAAATCTCTCTTCTTCCGAGTTCACAAGTTGAACAAGCATATTCATGTGAAAATAAACATATGTGGAACAAAGCCATGCAAGATAAAATACATCCTCTACGAAAAAACAAAACAGGTCGTTGATCGATTTGCCCATAGGTCGGAAAGCAATACCATGCAAATGGGTGTTTAATATAAAACGAAATGCGAATGGTAAAATCGATCGGTACAAGGCCTGCCTAGTTGCAACCAACGATTTGGAATCTATTACAGGGACGAAACTCAACAATTCGTTTGCTGTTAGCTTTGGCTGTTAAGAACAAGATGCACTTGCATCAGATGGATGTAACCAATGCATACTTAAATGGCGAATTACATGACGAAATTTACATGCAACAGCCTGAAGAATTTATTGAAAGACAGTCAGACAGAAAATGTTCTACGGTTGATTAAAGATATTTATGGTCTCAAGCAAAGCGGAAAGGAGTGGAACAGCAAGCTAGTTAGTGTTTTACGCAAAATGAACTGCAGTCTACGTGCATGACTTGATTATTGGTTGTAGTAATATAAAAATTCTACATGAGGTCAAAAAACAAATTGCTGACAGTTTTGATGTTGACGACAAGGGTGTTTTGAACCACTTCTTAGGAATGGAGGTGGAGCGTGATGGTGACACTGGAGAGATAAAACTAGCCCAGACCCAATATATTATATATCTTTTAAAACAATATGGCATGGAGCAATGCAAATCTATTGGGATTCCATTGGAAACAGGTTATCAGGCATATTGTAACGATAATTGTGAAAAATGTAATCAGCATGATTACCAATCACTTGTTGGGTCTCTTATGTACTTGGCTATATCAACAAGGCCGGATATTCAGCATTCTATGTTCAAAATGGTGCAAAGAAATATCGATCCCCATATCGAACATATGACACAACTGAAACAGATATTAAGATATTTATATGGAATAAGAAACTTGAAGCTTATACATATATAAATGAAATGGTAGCGGACTGGAGGGATATGTTGATGCTGATTGGGCAAGTAATGCAATTGATCGTAAATCAAATACGAGTTTTGCGTTTTTCTTAAATGGATGTATAGTCTCCTGCGAGTTAAGGAAGCAGTCTTCAGTAGCGCTCAGCAGTAAAGAGGCTGAATACATGGCAGCTTCAGATGCAGCTAAAGAGGCCATATACTTAAAACGTTTGATTTTTGAAATTAACGAGTGTGGCGACTATCCAATAATGCTAAACATAGATAATCAAGGTGCTTTCAAATTGGCTGAAACCCCTATTTTTCATAAACGTAGCAAAAATATCGAAATACTATTTCATTATATCAGAGAATTAGTTGAAAGAAAAGAAATACATTTGAAGTATTGTATTGAAGTATGGTTGCACATATTCCAAGAATATACCTAAAATAAAACATTCAAAGTTTGTTAATATATTAAAATTAAATTAAAATTTATTATATATGTAGTATCTTAATGTAAAAAAACATACACATTGAAGAGGAGTATTGAAATTATGACAACCCTACGCAATGTGAATATTGTTAGCTTTGATATATTTTACTTTTGTAAAATTTACTTACTTCTTTTTAAACTCTTAGCATAGCAAGACATCTCAAATATATAAAAATATACAAAGGTTGAATCCTATCGGCCTATCAGTCTATTGTCCAATGTGTCGAAACTTTTTGAAAAACTGTACATGAGCAAGCTGACTCCTATAGTAACTAGCAGTGCATGTATTCCAGATCATCAATTCGGTTTTCGCAGTCAGCATAACACTATTGAACAAACTCACAGACTTGTGAATGTCATTACAGACACTTTTGAAAAAAAGAAATATTGTTCAGCGCTTTTTATTGATGTCGCACAGGCCTTTGATAAAGTATGGCACGAAGGTCTTGTCCACAAATTAACACAAAATCTACCCGCAAACATCGTCAGGCTCTTAAAAAGCTATCTAGAGGAACGAAAATTTGAAGTTAAGGAAGGCAATTTTTTAAGCCCCCCGCAGTCGATTGAAGCCGGAGTCCCTCAAGGCAATATCTTCGGTCCTTTACTTTATTTAATATATGCCTCTGACTTACCGTTAAGCAGTATCATTCACACGTCAACATTTGCTGATGATACGGCTTTTCTAAGCGTTCATGAAAATCCTGTAGAAGCTTCCCGGAATCTACAAGGGTACATCTCAAAATTGGAAACATGGCTAAAACAATGGCGAATAAAAGTGAATGAGCAGAAATGTGTACACGTAGCTTTTACGTTGCGCAGGGAAACATGTCCGCCTATAAAAATTAACACCTAGACTATACCACAACACACTGTAGTCAAATATCTAGGCGTTCATCTAGAACATGGAAATCGCATATTGACGCAAAGTTAACACAAATAAAATTAAAAGCAGCCAAAATGAATTGGCTTATTGGAAGAAATTCTATACTAGGCCTAGACTGTAAACTTCTCTTATACAACGCGATCCTGAAACCAATATGGTCCTATGGAATCCAGTTATGGGGCACTGCCTCAGCATCAATTGTAGAAAAAATTCAAAGGCGACAAAACAAAATTCTACGTACAGTTACTGCAGTCCCCTGGTATATCCGAAATCAGCGAATTCACAAAGATCTTGATGTTCCGTTGGTGAAGACAGTATTTTCAAAACACGCTAAAAAATATATTGAAAAACTAGTATTGCACCCAAATCCACTTGCGCGCAACATTCTAAATTATAGTGGCCACACCCGGTTGAGAAGGAGGGATACTCTTTCTCTCAGCCGTACAAGAGAGATGTAAAACATCAAAAATCAACAGTTGGAATTAAAAATTTTGTTTAGCACTGGCTAAACATATATTTATGTATTTTTAGATTTAAGATTTGAAAAACTTATTGATAATTTAATTTATAATTGAAGATTCAATAAATAATAAAACTACCACCAAAAAAAAAAAAAAAAAATATGTTTAATACTTATGTATATGTATATATTCAACTTCCCTATCTATAAGGATCCAGAATATATATACTATATGGACCTCATATAAATATTTTGGAAATTACACACGTAATGACAAACCTATAAATACCCTTACCATTTTTGGTGAAGGGTATAAAAATTTCATAAGGATTTTTCATTTGATTGATTGATTGATTGGTTCTCGGGAAAACATTCATGACACTGCGACCATGAAGATCTATTGTATCCCCTGCAAGGTGCTATAGCACCTCAGCCAGACCCACTTTCCTGAGGAATCTCAAGATTGCCAGTGGTTTAGCATTGGCAGTTCCCAGTCCTCCAATAGGTGCTTGCCCAATTGGCTATGTCTTCTGTGGCACAACGATTCACAGTCCTTCAGAACATGCTCTAGATTTTTCATTTGGTTTATTAAAAAAATACATTTACAATATACATATCAAAGTATAGGAATATCAAGTATATGCAACTCGGCAAAATAATAATAATAATAATAATTATACAAGTATATGCAGGAGCACAGCTGGCCGTGTTTTTTTATAAATATTTTCATTGCCTATTGCAAGGCGAATCTATATAAGGTGGGAGCAAGAATAAAACAAATACAACACGAAAAACAACAGGCATTTTGTTTGTGTAAATTTCCAAACTATTGTCAATTTGTTTTGTAAAGAAAGTGAGAAATCAAGGTATATTAATTATAAGGTAGTCGCATTAGCTAAAATTGGCATCAGCTGATTGATTTTTTCTTGTCAAAACTTTGTTGAGTTTTTATAAAAATATTGTGACATTTTTTTTATTTAATTAAAATTTAAGAAACTGAAAAAAAAGCGTGAAAAATTTTTAAAATTTAATTAAAATTAAAAATATCGGTTAAAATGCGTGTGTGTAGTGTGTGCAAAAAAAATTTGCAAAGGGGGAAGGAAAGTTGTTCCAAGTACCCAAATAAAAGACATCCTGATTTTATCTATCAACAACTTTTTGTTTTCTGTATTGTAAATAATTTTAACTTATATTTTTATTTTATGCAATTGTTTTTTTTTTAATTTAATTTTTGTTTTGTTTACACATCACATTTTGACAAGTTTTTACACTAACAAAATGCCTGTTGTTTTTGTTATGTTGTATTTGTTTTAGGGACAAGACTACCTTATTTAATATACCTTGGTGAGAAATAAAGAAATGAAATTATGTATTATTGCTCCCATCTATAAGGCCATATCCAAAAACTGGGGATATTTTTTTGTAGTTGGGATTAAAAAATGTACTCTATGTACAATGTTCATAATGTTCATAAAAACATAAAAAGTTAAATAATTTGAAATATGTACATGTTTTAATACAAAATGTCCATTAAAATTTTTTTTGTAAAACAAATCAAATTTATATTGATTTTTAATGAATACTTCAGCTAGCATCTAAATTTGAAAAATTTGCGTCGATTAAATTTAGAAATATTTTGAATGCTATTATTGCATAACAAATAAATAGTTTACAAACAAACATAAACTACGTAATTCTCTTTTTTTTAGCATATATGTATGTACATATTTCTTATATAAAAAATACATATATTTAATCGGATACTCAATTCATCTTTTAAAATTCCACATCAAAATGTTTTTGTTTTAAAGATTTCGATGTCCTAAGTATTTAGATATATGTAAGTTCTGTGTATTGAGTTTACCCTAATAGGAATTTTCTAATAACTAAAAAATATTATTTTAGTAAACAATATAAATTTCTAACAAAGTCAATATTCTTCATACCTATTATTGAATTTGTTTTCAAAAAACAAATTTGGGGATTTTAGGAGATAATGGAATGAAAGTGTAGAATAAAAATTAAAAAAGGTAACCCAGAAACAAATAAAATTTTCTATTTATATACAATTTGTTTTTATTAATTAATTTATATCAATTACATAAAATTAAATGCATGAGGCCAAGTGCAAGGCTCATGAACGATAAATTACATTTAAGCACTAATTTAAAATATATCATCAGTCATTCTATCCACGGGGACCCTGCGTTTCAGTGACTTCTGGTGGCCTTGAAATACAAAGATTTAGTTTGTGATTCTTCAGAATATTTCCAATTATATAAATCTTACCTGAACTTTGAATTCCATATCCTTTTTCGCTTTTTCACGTTTGCTTCCTTTTTTTACAATTATTTTCTTTTTTGCATACACTTTTTTTAATTGATATAAAAATTTTAGCTTTAAAAATTTTAATTTACAATAAATATCAAATTTGTTTGTAAACAAAGAACTTAATAGAAAAGGAAATACTACAAAATTTGACAATCGTTTGGAAATGGCGAATTTTTTGAATTCGCCATTGCTCCCACCTTGTATAGATTCGCCTTGGCCAATTGTCAAAAATTTTTCATTTTCTTTCTACACAATTTTCTTTAAGTTCTGCTGAGCAGATATGTAAAGGAATGATTAAAATTTGGTTTTTAATTCAAAATGAATTACAAAAAGTTTAATTGATTAATTTTACACAAAATGTGAATTGAATTAAAACATGAATGCATTCCTCATGAATTAAAAAATCTTGCATGCATTCACATCACTTAAAAGATTAATGGAACTTGAGTTTGGGTTAATTCATTGGTGATTTTAAGAAAATTGATTTTTTAATTCACTGTTTTCACTAGGATAAGGATCATTATTAAAAAACTATTGAATGTTTTAACAAAAACTTCAAAAGCGTTTCTGATTCGTAGATTCTTTAAAAAGTTATCATTTTTGAAAATTGTAAATTTATTTTACACAAACAAAAAGCCTGCTGTTTTTTTATTTTTTATGTTGTTGCCTATGTAGATGCATATACTTGTATAAATATACTTTGATACATATTTATATAAATTATTTTTGTTTGTTTAATCAAGAAAATTTTATAATTTATAAAATTCATTTTAGTTTTACAAACTTATTTCGTGCGGGACTCTATTCTACTTTTGGCGACCTGAAGTTCGTTATCTCCCACTCCAATGGAAATTGGAACATCTCTAAAATTTTAAAAGTAAATGGATTTGCCATTTGATATGCACATCAGAAAAGTGAATGAGTTGATGCCCTTTCGCTCTCCACTCATATGTATATAAATTGCTCCTGTTGTGTTGTTAAACTTCCGTATGTACTAATGATACTGCTTGCAGTGTTAACTCTTTTAAAAGTGAATGTCTTTAACTTACTCTTGTTTTTTTAATGACGTAAGTTATCTTGTCGTGATGTGGTGGCTTAAGTGCACGCTGTGGTGACTGTCATTGCCTCAGGCACCCTGGGACTTGTCCTAGTAGTTTTTGAATCAAGGGTAGTGACTTTAAAGGCATGTATACAAAAGGTTGTCCAACTACAACAGGTGCTTAGTACATCGTTATGCCACTGGGCGTATAGTACTAGTTCCCACGTACACTTTTTAATGTAACATCCCTACGGGAAATGTTTTACCAATTGTCTAAAACATACTAGTCCCATGATAGGTGAAAATGGGAATGGTACAAAGTGTTCCTGAGTTGTGACTGGTGAAATAAAAGCCATATCACAAAACTAGAACAAAAGTGCTAACAAAATTCCATCACTCAGTGTCTCATCGAAAGATTTACATACATACTTATGTATACATACATTTTCGATTGTACCCATACCTGCTACGAGTAACACTTTTAAAACTTTAACGGAATTTGCCAAATTTCATTTTTAAGAGATACACATGTATAACTACTTTGCAACAAAGCATCGATATGTATGTATCGATACGTTTAATACCCGCTTTAATATAATTTAAATGAATTAATAAAATTTTTATTTTTTAAATACATTTTGTACATGTAAACTTATTGTTGTGAAGCATTTAGACTCGTTCGGTGATACTTATGTCATCGAAGGACTAGATTTTATACCAGGCTTTAAGGAACTATTTTCTGACATGTTCATTAAGGGCTAGTTTTAGACAGGTTACTGTAGGATAATCCTATTACCGGTTTTTATGAAACCATAACTGAGACTAGTACTTACGAAACCTCTACAGTACTAGTACCTTAAGTTTAGGTCTAGGACCTATCACCGGGTATCTTAAGTCAATTAACCCCCTCTAATGACAACGCCATGTTAAAGTTACCCTTCCGTGTCATATAAAGTTCCGGAACTCGAACCGGTTGCTAGTCCCTGGGAGCCAGTCACGTGACGTGTACTGTGACAGAATCTTTTCCCTCTAGGGATTCTAAGTTGAGAGTCAGGCGTCGCTGAAAGCTTTGAAGGGGCATAGCGTCAAATCGAAGCTGGTCAGCAAGTGTAGGCGATCTCCCAACTTGCTATAGGCTTTGTTGGGTACCACGACATTGTAATATTCAGTAAACGAAATTGCTGATGAGCTGGCAGGAATAGGGTCAGCTTTAGATGAAGTAGTTAGTGATTTGTCGGTTAAACCTCCAATAGGTTACTGCTACAGGGAACTCAGTAACTGGGTGATTAGCAGAAGCATTCCTTCCTGGAGGAATAGAGAGGATTGTAGAGGCTCGAGAGCAGTTTGGACAGAACTAGTCTCAAGTAAATCTGACCTACTTCTGAGGATGATTAGAAAAGTTTTGAGAGTCTTAGCAGCTGCGTTGACTGGCCATTGCTCGGTTAGAGCGAGGACCAGCATATAGGAACTCCGGATTTCTGTAGGATGTGTGAGGCCAGAAACTATAGAGCAAATCATCTGTCATTGCCCAAGGCACCAAAATTATAACTTTATGTTATAACATAAAATAAAGTTATAAATACTTTTAGAGTGGTAACTCTACATACTTTGCAGTTCTGCATAAAAAACAACAAGCTCCCGTACTACAAACAGAAGTGCCGTAATAATATGCCAACCCCATTTAAAGGTAGAATTAGTCTTGACTTTCTGTTCTGTTCCGGATCAGCTGTTCATTTTTTGTGTTTGCAAAACATGTATTTTCAATTAGTTGTTCTGTTCTGTTACGGACCATTCTGTTGAAAACTGAATTTTACTTACATTTTTAAGTGACAGATTGTGAATGAGTACACGTCAGCTCCTACCTTACGGTTTATCTGACGGTGTACTTAAACACTTAGTGTAGATTAAGCGTTCACCATCGCCCCCGAGCCACCCCACTCAGGAACCCGAAGGCATCCCCGAGGGGATGACAACAGGTAGCAACTTCTCAGACATGACCAAGGCCCGTCATGTCCAAACACCTTGCTAAAGTGAGCGAGCTACCTAAACTCTGGAATCCTGTTGGTTCACAATAGCACATAGAGGCACGGTAGACACGAAGTCCGCAAAGCGAACATCAGTCTTTAAACCGACACCTCGCCCAGCTTTTGGTAACAACCACAACCACTACGTGAACTCTCGAAAGAGACCTCAACCAACAACCGGCCCATGGGATCCTGTAACCAGTATAGTAGAGGAGGACTCTACTTCCCGGTGTTAAACATTCCCCCATGTGGGCTGCCGGCCCCGTAGTACCACGTTCAAACTACTGGTAAAGTTTCGAAAGGAAATCCCAAAAGGGATTAACTTTCTATTGGTTTTGGTCATGGGCTAGACCTTAGGTACCCTTACACCTTCTATGTAGACTTACGTGGCAAGCCACTACGTTCATTATAAAATATATGCACATTCCGTTGCTCTGTTAATTCAGAGATTGGTCCGAGCATATAAGTTTTATGGGTAACTGACAAAACGTTATGTCTACAAAAATCAGTTACCCTATACCCCGGGGAGTATTGCATCTTGTTGTTGAGAATCAACAAGATGAACTATCTACCCCCCGGGGGGATTTCTAAGTGACAGCAAGAGACAGCTGCTTGTTTCAGTAAACCAAGCCGATCGGAACAAAATTGCCGCGTAATCGCTGATAAATTTTTATTATGACCGCCGCCATAGAATTTAAGCACATTAAAAACAAAACGATTTTTAATAAAAAATATATTATATTGATGAAAAATTTGTAGTGAGTAGAGTTTTTTTAATTAAATAACGTTTTTACCTTATTTTCTTTAAAATTATTCAACCTGATAATTAAGACGAAGCGCCGTTTTAAATTTGTGAACACTGCCGCCGCCGCCGATGATATAGGTAGTATATTCGGCTATGAATATTCTGCAAGAAACAGCGGATACGTTTTTACATAACTTCTAACTACAAAAATTCAACAACAGAACGGCACAGAACAGAACAGAAAGTAAAAGTCAAGACTAATGAGGCCTTAAAACTCACTCTTATCTGAACTACTGAACGAGCCACAAATCTACTTTTTTGGATTTTCTACTTACTTGGATTTTTACTGCAACTTATACTTAAATCCCAGTAGTCTGTTTAGTATTCGAAGCGGAGTGCTGTCAAAATGCATGTATAAAAAATTTGCGTGAAAAATTCGTGAAAAATGCTGCAAGAGTAGTACTCTGTTTTTTTGTGGATAAACATATGAAATGTTGCTGTCAACTTTTTAAAATACCTGCGAAATAAAGCATGATGCCTTTATTTTATACGGAATTTTGACAGCTGAACATACATTACAAATTTATACATTTTAAATGTCATATTTTCCAAGTGAAATAATCAATGTTGCTCAACATTTTCCACAAATTCGAACTGAGTACTAGGCTGAACGGCTAAATTATACTTACCTGAATTTATACTTACTTTAATTTACACTTACCTGAATTATCCCAACATACTTGAAATATATTTACTGTCCCTTTATCCCTAATTGGAGTACTTACTTATTTATACGACATTGCACTGTATTATCATAAGAACATCTTCTCACCATTTAAATACCAGAGGCAATAAAATTATTTACTGAATTAATGCGAAGTCTTTACGTTCTATAAAGAAAGGAAACGCTGAGTCATATCTTCTGCTCTATTGCTACAGTTCATTACCACTATTTGTATTCTTTACTCAACCTAAACCCGAACTATAATTGCGCGAGAGCGAGCATTGATAATTCATCCCTAGTATCTTCAAGGTTTGTCCCTCGCAATCCGCAAGTAGAGAATTAAAATACAAGCACTGCCAATTGTATTCATTTAGTTTTACTGACATTCGATTGTTTTGCAATGTATTCAAATAACTTACAAAAGTTTGCTGTCTTATATGTGCACAAAACAGTGCGTATATGTATGTTTTCACACATTTTTAGAATAAATATAAAATTTATTACATAGTATATATAAATTTTCTTAAATTTACCTCAAGCTCATCAATCAAATCTAATATATAAAAATCTCGTGTAACGATGTTCGTTATCCAACTCATCCGAAACGGCTCGACCGATTTTAATGAAAGTTTTTACGCATATTTGGTAGATATGATATTAGGTTTTAAAGTATATTTTACACCGCTAGGGGTACGAGGATGGGAGGGAGGGGGCAATTGCTGTATATACTAAACTATTAACCCAATTCGTATTTCAAACAGAACAAAATTATTTTTGTTGTTGAATGACAGATGGCGCTATGTCCGCCTCATTTACGAGAAGCGTCGCATCATATTGACAGAAAGAAGCCGCTACGTCCACCTCATTCACGAGAAGCGTAATCGTATTTCAAGTAGAACAAAATTATAAACGATGTTGAAGGATAGATGGTGCTTCGTCCGCTTATCAAAATTGGAAAATATGGGTTGATGAGTGGTAAGAATGGTCCCCCAATACAAGAAAATAGCTTCCGGGCGAAGCCGGAGAATCATTTAGTATACATATAAAATTTCAATAATAGCGCAATAAATTAGCAATACAAATGTAAAAGGTAAATACCTAAAGTAAAGTAAATAAGTTTTAAAATAATTTTTGTAACGTAATAAAATATGGAAAGTGAAGTTTAAAAAAATTTAAAAAGTTTTTAAAACAATCTTACTGATTCGTTGCAAGCAATGGCACACATGTAGTAAAAACGTTTCATTCGTGTGAATCATGCATACAAAGCTTTTTCGCGCTTTAGTACTCTGACACATGAAGATCTCACCTATTTTTCGCAGCGAATTAGTATCGGCGTTTTTATTATTACACCAGATCTAAATGCTTCCTCTCTGGATCTGACTATACGAGTTTTTGTAGATGGGATCTCATCAAACGAGTTCAAGATAAATTCAGGGGTACCGCAAGGCTCCTGGCAATTCCTGACATGGGGAATTTCGTACTAACCAATATTGTTTCAATATGTAAATATAGAAGAAAAAATTAATTAAATAAACTCTCGTCTATTTCTGTTGAAAACTTGGTTAAATAGTTGATATTCTTCCCAAATAGTATCCACTTTACGAAATTTGTAAAGATTGACAATTGAACGCTGATGAGAGAGAGGTGTAGCGATCTTGAAATCGGTATACTGATAAGTTCTGCTAATCTGAATACACATGCTAATGTTTTTCAAAAATAAAAACTCATAGTAATTTTTAATTTTCTTTAATTCAATAAAACTGAATTTAAGCCTAATAATAATTTCTCATTTTAAATAAAACTTTATTATTCTCATTTGCAAAAGATATTATTGTAGCATCGAAAATACTATTTTCTTACATTCAAATTTTATGAAAAGAAAACCCAGAATGATTATTTTATTGCCTCATCAAATGTTTAAATAATTCAAGAATGTTTAATGGAATCATATTTGCTTCAATGAATAATTATTTGATTGTGAAATGTATACTTAGTTCACATGAACATTTTGCAATCATGTCTTTTCTTAGTGTGTTTAGACGAACTGCTGACGGTACTGATGCCAACTTTTTATATACATTTTAATTTTATGAGCAGATAATCCAGAACTCTTATTATATTGTGTTATCAAATACTTATTTTAATAATGGAAGAATGTTTGAAGCAATCCTAATTATTTAATTGTGACAGACACAATTTGTTGACATGTGCATTTTACTTTCATGTCTTATTTTTTTGCGTGAGTATCTGGTATCGCTTGTATTTTTTTAGTATTGCTTAGTATCTTTGACTACTTTGTATTATCTGAAAGTTCAATCTATTATTCCCCTGTTAATTTGTATTATTACTGTATATGGAAATAGTGATGATGGATGAAGTCAGCATAAGCCAGTAATGGCGTCTCAGTGTGTAAGTGATTGGTCGAAATGACGATTGACTGTGCCAAAAATCATTGACACTGGAATCCTCAATATGTCTCCTATGTACATACATACATATAATAAAGGTTATAACGACTACAAAAAGTAATAAAACTCGAACACAATAAAAAAAATACTATAATATTAATCTGTATATTTTGAGTAACACAAAATTTTAATTAATTTGTTTTATTACAGGCAGTACAACAACTAATACAATAAATAAATATATAAAAGTTTAATGAAATATATCAAACATAAATTCTTGGTCTTATGACATACCATGTTTGAGACGTTTCTAAAGTTAGGAACTGAATAATCGCAATAAAATGGACCAAGTTTTTTCTTATGTGAATATTTCTAGTAAAAAATTCGGATATTGGTCCAAAGTCATAAATATCATTTGTAATATTCTAAAAATATATTATATATATATATATATATATATATATATATACATATATATATAAATAGTATTGTTTCGTTATTTATAGTCGTACATTACTATTTTCTGTTCCATTTATTAAATCGAACGTGATTAACGAAAATATCAAATTTTAATTTTTTTTACATATGTATATTCTCTGTCAATTCGCCTTGAATGTGTTTCGACATTTTTAATACATTTTACAAGTTTTAAATAACCAAGGTGACTTTATTTAATTCACCTTGTTTCATCTTTGAGCGGCCTAATTACGAATCAAAAATTCTTACTGCGAAACTTTTAAACCATACTTTAGCACACTGGTTAAGATTGTATGGATACTTTTAACTTTCGAAAAATATCTCATGTTAAATAAAGCAATTAAGTTCAAATAGTATTTCCAAACGAATTGTAACACAAATCTAAATTGACTGAAAATCTATACTCATAAAATAAATAAATGCTGATACTATTTATCACATATCCATGGAGTTATTTAAATATATATGTGTATGTACATACATATGTTTCTATGTAAATAAAGTTCCTACCGACATACACCAAAAAATACCATAATTCTTAATATATGCTTGAAAATGAGCAGGAATTTCCCCAATAAAAGTTTAATGCCATAAATTAACTCGAAACTTCTGGTAGAGGATGAAAACATGGAGTCAGCAATGTACGAGTAAAAAAAGGAATACGATAATAGAATAAATGCATACGAAACAAGATGAAAGTTAAGCACACAAAGTATTGTGGTAAGTTTGAGATAAAAAGTTTTCCTTTTTAAGCTCTGCACACAACCATTTGTGCCCTTCTTGGCGTATTGCTATTGGAAAAAAAAAACAATATATGTACGAGCATGTGCTAGGAAAATATTGAAAAAGGAACTTGGACTATCTGTTAATTCATACATTTCCGTTTGGTGTTTTTAATATATTTCCTATTTATTTTCCGGTATTAGCTCATATATAAAGACGCATACAAGTAAACACATAAATGGTAGCATGAGTTTTAGTTAATAACGCTTAAACAGAGGAGAAGAAAGATAAAAAATTATCTTTAGTAGAAATAAACTTCGTTTGGTTTAATTGTAATAAATTGCCAACTTATTATGCTAAACATTTTTATGTATGCACCTTACAAACATACTTTCGTCAATTGCATTTAAATTTGCATATAAAGTTTAAAGTAAAAACATTAATCTCACATGTTGCATAGTGCACCGGTATACCACACAGTGTTTTATACTAAACAAATTTTGTTCAGAATTTTGCAGGTGTAAGCTTTTTCTTTTGATGGCAGAAAAAATGGTGCACTCTTACTGGAAGAAATATGTGGCAAATACCATCCGATAGAGTCTCATATAGTGATTGTTAAAGAGCCATGAAGCAAGTTGTTAGGTGACATAAAGGTTGGCGGTGAGGACTCTAATACTAAACAGCTTATGGGAGTTTTTCAAGTCAAAAAATTATCGCTTATTAGCTTGATAGAAGTTTGCTTCGATGGGAAACTCACCAATAGTGGAACTGAAAATGGAATTAAGCATGTATTTATTTTATCAACGCTTAATGTATGTAAATCCTTTAAAAGTAAGTCAAACATTTCATTGTAGACTTTACCTGATTTTGAACCTATTTCATTGGGAAATATGCCTCCATCTTTAGATGAAAAAAAACTTTCTACTGACGTTCTATATATGTATGTATCTTTAGAATAGCCAAAGCTGTATCGGAAGGTTTGTGCCCAGAAGATATAGCCAGCATGAAACCAGGAAAAATTTTTCATTCTCCCTGGTTAACAAAAGCCAGCAGACTCCTGCGCCTATATGTTGCAACTAGTTTGCCTTCAACAAATTTAAAGTTATTGGCTAACTTTATTATGAAAGTTTCTGTATCGATCTATTTAAATACATACATACATACATATTTACATATCGCACCCGTTCAACAATACTGTATTAACTCAAAAACTTCAAAGTGTTCAGGAGAGGCAAAAAACTTTTTTTTTTTATACTATTCTTCTATCACAAAGAGAGATACAAATGTATTTTTTGGAGTGAAAGAGTGGAGAAAATGGTGTAAAATTTTTACAGTGGATAGATATGACCACTGTTCATCGATTTCTTGCAAAAAACGAAATTTTAAAAATTTTGAGTTAATACAGTATTGTTGAACGAGTGCGATATATTTTTTTATAATTCAGTAGTACATGGCAGTGCGCTTCTATATAAATTAATTAAGTCGACTCAGTTTTTACTTCTTCTAGTATTATAATATGTTCAGACATACATACAAATTTTATTGAGTCAACATTCACACATACATACATAATTAAGCGAACTCCATAACTTTTATCAACTGGAAAAGAACTTTGATTTTATTTTAAACTGGCATCATTAGAGCCCATTCTCTTTTTCTTTATTTTTAAACTTACATATTTATCTAATAAAGAAATTGGTTATTTTAAAATTTTTTAACTTATTTTTTGTTATAAATTATAAATTAAATATAAAAAATTTAAATTTAATAAATCTAATTTATTTTGTTGACATTTGTCATTGTAGAATAATTGCAGATAATTTTCACCACTGAACATACTTGTGAACAGTGTTGTATTCAAGTTTTACTCATTATTTATAACAATTTTGTATTTATTGCGCAATAACTTAATTACAAATTTGTATGGAATATTGTGTTCTTACTGATTGTTCAGTAACATTAGAAAGTTAAGTTTTTAAATAAATTTTCGAAATAAATGTATGTAAAATATGGCTTGAAAAGAAGAAGCAGAATTAAGGCCAGCATTATTGAAAAATGTGGTATTTTTTTGCATAAAACAGAATTTTGCTCCTATTACCTATTATTTGCAACCTAAGTGAGGTACTACCCCAATTTCATTCTCGACTTTTCATAAGACAAATATTGCATGTGAACCAATTCACTTCTTTAGTTCGACCTGTTTCCGAATATGGATTAATTATATAAGATTATTGCTAGTGCATTCAGGTAATATAACGGTGCCAAAGCATTTTTTACGATGGGTTCGACGGAATTTATATCTTCTACCGTCGTCATACGGTCATAGAATTGGTATTCTTTAGCTACAGACTGTAAAAGGAAAGCATATGCTGTTGCCGAGGGACTGTTTAAAAAACTTATTTTTGTATAATAACTGTGCAAAACGAGACCGAAAAGTTGATAGTTCAGAAGAATTTACTCCACTCTGGAATACGTCCATTGCTAGTCACAACAGGAGTCAGCTTGCTCATATACAGCTTTTGAAAAAATATCGACATATTAGCCAATAAACTAATAGGCCGATAGGATTCAACCTTTGTATGATCCTTGCCGGGTTTTGGTATCATAGTAATAAGCGAAACCTTCCATTCGGTTGGATAGTATTGCAGCCGTAAAATACCATTAAAAATGAATAGTATTATTCTTTTTGCAACAGTTTGCGGCGCATTGTTGCATTTTTGCAACATACCATTCAAAGGGAAATAAAATTGGAGCAAATTTTGATATAACGATTTGAAGCTTTGTATATTTATAACAGAGCTCCCAAATGATTTAATATCAACTAACTTACTATATGGCAACAGATGAATTTGTATTGCTCTTTAGAAACGCACGAGCGCAAACTGGTTTTGCGATTCTTATAGTCAATAACATCAGGCATTTTTTTCGATCTGTTTGGCCAATCTGTTGGCCGACCACTTGAACTACACAAAGCCAAAACTTCCTAATAGAATTAAGAAGATTTTCTCTATGAAACGCTTTTAGAATAAGGGGTATCCCAGCAGAAAGAAGCGAAGATTTTTCCGAAGAGATTCGTACAATTTTTTTTACCAAATTTCAGTTATTTTTGGCACAAAAAAAAAAAACAATCCATAGAGAAAAACTTTTTGATTTTATTAGGTTTTCAACCCGACGCTCCTTGGTTCGAGTCCCAACAGACGACGTAAATTTTATAAAAATGTTTTCATTACCCCTCATCCAGATAATACAACTTCATTATGTAAATAAGCATTCCGGACGTACATGACGTTCTGATGACATCAAAATTTCCTAAAATCACACAGAGAAAACAGTGCCTAATAAAAATCTAATAAAATAGAACAAAATTAAGAAGATATGTCTACGGATTTTTTTCAAGAAGGAAGTCTTATTATTTTAATAAGGAAAACCTTTTTGAAAAAGTCAATAAGAATATCTAATACAAACTATAAGTTTCCTTCTTGATTTTTTCAAAAAGGTTTTCCTTATTAAAATAATAAGACTTCCTTCTTGAAAAAAATCCGTAGAGATATCTTATTAATTTTTTTCTATTTTATAATATGTGAGAGTAAAAGTATTTACTGTTTGAATTAAGCTCTCTATTGAGGCTGCAATACGACTAAAATTAGACCCTGGAACTTCGTTTGCTGTACCGTTTTTTGCGATGTAATCTGGTTACTTTTTAAAATATTAGCGTATTAATATTTACCATAAGGTTGTTTTTGAGCAATAGTCGTGTTAGACTTCAAAACATTTGAATATTGATTCTGACTAGCAGACGGTTGAGGTAACTGTGGGTAGTTTAAAGCGGTTTTAGGCTGGGCGGGAGTATCATCAGTTTTTTTGTTTGACGAACTCTTGAAAATTGAATAAAGAGAGCAACCCCTGTCGTTAGCAGTGTGCTTTCCGCTGCAATTGCCACTTTATTTTGCCATGGGATCACCTTCCAATTTGTTGCAGTTAGAGGTACTGTGTAACTCACCACATACAACGCAAACGGTAGGCAATTTGCAAAAAGCTTTGGTGTGGCCAAATTCTTTGCAGTTCAGGCTTGAACAAGGAGACTTTATGTACATAAACATAATTCTGATTGTTGTATTTATTGTAATGATACTCTCTGCTGGTTGTTGTGGCAGATTTAGCTGTGTGCAAAAACCAAATTCGTTGCTTTGAAACCTTATAATGCAAAGTAAGCAAAGAAACTTTTGTTGCTGTCTGGAGAGAATCGCAACTGTGATTGAGGATCATTAATGAATAACTTCCAGGAGATCCCAACCTACAGGATGGGCTTCGTGTAGGGGCATTGAGGTGTTATCCGAACTTTAAGAACTTAGCTTTATGAAGACCGAATTCTTCATAATAGAAAGAAACTTCAGTCAAACTAATCATTTACTAGCTCCCATGATAACTCCGACAACACCAACTGTTAGGATCAAGCTAGGAAGAAGCTAACTTCACTTGGGTTTTTGTGTTGCAGCTTAATAACTTACAATTGGGAAGCAACTTATAATGCAAATTTTTACCAATAAAACGACTGCTAGGAGACTTACGGTAATTTAGATATTAAAACAGTACCAATTTCACTCATTGTGCCGTTCCTCAATGGAATAATGGAAACTGTTATAGCTGATATGTAATTTTCATAGATTTGTAAAATATTTTAACCGTAATTTTTTCCTTATAATTAAGAACCTAAAACACTGTACAACGATTATCCAGCTTTCGGGGTAGAAGCGAGAAAAACTCATATTTTTCCAGTCTCTGTACACGATGTAACACTTTGATGTTTAGAAATTATTTGAAATATTCGGTACAGAAATATGCACAACTTTTAGTGGAGTAGTTGAGTCAAGAGTTTTATTAAAAACAACAGTTGGTATCCTGGGTACATTGCACACGGTAATAGATTTATGGCCAAAGTCCAGACAAAGTGTCTGTGTGGTGCAACTGAGTTTGTACAAGAGAAAACAGCAGCAGTCGTAGCAACAACGATTTTCAGTATGTACAAACGTTTATATACAAAACCACAAGTTTAGGAATTTCTTAATAAAGCATACAGCAAAAGTTAATAAGAAAAGGATAATACAAGCACTAAGAATAATTTACATAAATAAAAATTAACTTTAAGTCAACAATACCACTACCCGTACTAAAACTCTTTCAATAAATAAAAATTCGTAGTAGTAAAAACTTTTTCCATGTACATACATATATTCATTGCAAGACAAACTCTTTCGGTTTATTCTTTACAAAAACGTTTTCTTTAATATATTCTCTTTTTCAACAATAAACTCCTGAGATGATTTTTGTTGAGCATATTATTTGCTGTCGTTGTTGTTGTTGGTGGTGGTGGTGTGTCAGTTTTAGGTTTACTGTTTGAACAAAGTTCCATCATGTACTTAATGTCAGCAAACATCAAGCCAATGATGAAACTGTAAATTAAGCTCCATTCACTTGTTCGCAGATAAAGTGAAAAACTTCAAGTCAAATAAAAAATGCATCGATTTAAACTACAATAAAGTATTTTCCAATGTTTTATCTGTTTGTAGTTAGAAACACAGACCCGTTTTTATAATCGTCGCAACTGAATATTAAAATTTATCAAAAATTTAAGGTCATAAAAAATACTAAAACAAAACATTTATTGAACAGTTATTATGTTGGTTTTATTTTATTTTTTGCTTGTGTGCAATATACATATGTAAATATTTGCATACACAAACTCATATAGTGAACAAAAAAAGAGAACTCTAAATGAGTTCATCGGTTGGCAACAACAACAATAATAAACCTACAAGCAGTAGGAATGTTTATTTAACTTTGGTTGCTGATGACGACAACAAAAAAAAAATGATTTAAACATAAACCTGAATTTTACACAAAACGCAACAAAATTGTAGATGCAGTTAGTGAAATAACTGATAATAAAATTCAAACAGGTATGGATAGATACATAACCGTGTTAAAAAGGGGAAGAAGTCCCAAATCTGCTCAAATTGCGTCAACGGCAAAAGTTCCCAAAGATGGAAAAAAATATTAAAATATCCGAAAATCGTTTCGCGATTTAAACTGAACAAGGTAATGAAGGCACAACTACTACAAGTTCGAGTAAACCACCTTCGATATACTTAAGAGAGCAGAACTCCATCTTTCTGGTAAAAAGCCTTATCTCGTTAGTTGGAGAAAATGAGCTCTACGTAACTCGAATAAAACGTGGGAACATCAACGAGACAAAAATTCAGGTATCATGAGAATAATTACCGAAAAATATTTTCAGATTTTGAATCTAAAAATAAAAACTTCTATACATATCAACTAAGAGTGCTATTCAAGCGTAGATCCAGAAGAGGTTAAGTCTGGCCTTAAAAATAGTGGCGTCAAAGTAAAAACTGTTTCCACCATTAAAAATAGGTAAAAAATCCCCCCATCTATATTTAGAGTCGAGCTACAGCCAGGTGACTTGAAAATAAAAAAAAATGAAGCACCCGCTATAAATAATTTGAGGTATTCGTTGCATCGAAGAGTTACTTTTGAGCTTCCACATAAAAGAGCTGGACCTGTTCAATGCTGGAACTGCCAAAAATTTGGGCACACGAAAACTTGTTGCAAGTTGCCTACAGTCTGCGTTGTATGTGGTGAGTCACACAGTACCGCTAATTGTGAAAAATAAAAGGTGATCCCAAGGCGAAAAAATGTGGCGATTGCGGCGGAAATCACACTGCCAACTAAAGAGGCTGCCCCTTAACTCGTTTTTTAAGAATTCAACAAACAAAAAAAATAATGCTACTCCCGCTCAGTCTTTTAACTACCCACAGTTACCTCAACCGTCTCCCAGCCAGAATCAACATTCTAAAGTTTTCAAGTCTAACGCTACTAGTGCTCAACAACAAGCTAATAATAAATGTCCATACGCTAGTATTTTAAAAAGCAACCAGAGTACGGCGTTAAAAACCGCAACAGCAAATGAAGATTCGGGGTCTAATTTTAGTCGTATTGAAGCCTCAATTGAGAGCTTAATTAAAAGAGTAAATACTTTTACTCTCAACATATCCTGTATGATGCAGGAAATATTGAAAATGGAGTCTACCTTGTTGCAGGCTGTACTAAACAAACCATGAAATTGAAAATATGTTTTTGGAACGCAAAAAGCATCTGCCAACATAAAAATGAAATAGAATATTTTCTTCTGGATAAACAAATCGATGTTATGCTTATCTCAAAAACTCATTTAATCTCTCGAAGCTATTTTAGAATTAGTGGATATAATTTCTACGACACCAAGTATCATCGAGGTAGAGCTTGTGCTGGCTCGGAAATCCTAATAAAAACGCGAATAAAACACTAGCTTTTGAATGACCTTTGTGAAGAATATCTTCAAGCAACGAACATCCACATTGAAAGTTATTATCAAAAACTTGTATTACTATCAAAAACTTGTAATATCATCTGTCTATTCGCCTCCAAATTTTCAATTACCGAGAGTAAATATACGGCTTTTTATAAATCACTGGGCCCCCGTTTTCTAACAGCTGGCGACTACAATGCTAAACACACATTCTGGGGTTCACGTTTAATCACTCCTTAGGGAAGTTTTGTTTGACGTAGTTTCTAAAATGGGTTTGAACGTAGTGTCAAGTGGTCAGCCAACATATTGGCCAGCAGATCGACAAAAAATTCCTGATGTTATTGACTTTGGACTAGCGAAAGGTGTGGCCAGCGAAATGATTGAAGTTGAAGCATCTCTAGATTTATCTTCTGACCACTCGCCTTCAATTGTCACTATTTACTCTCATAAAACTGCAACACCTACATGTACTTTACTGATGACATCTGCCCGTATTAACTGGCTGAAATACGAAAAGTATCTGAGTGCTCATTGCTCGGAAAGAATGCCACTGAAAACACCTTTTAACATAGACGATTCTATTAGGTTGTTTGAAGCACACGTTAAAGAAGCTGCTCTAAATGCTTTATCAAATCAACCAAGTCAACGAGTGAAATTTAACTATATATATTTTATCTGTAGATATAGAAAGGCTATTGACTGAAAAACGGAGAGCTCGACGACACTGGCAACGGTAGAAGCATAAACAACAACTGATGCTGAAAAAGGTGCTCTTTTTGTTAAACACTTAGGAAAAGTATTTACTCCGCAAAGATTTAACATTGTGGAGATTGAAAAGGCCATTAATTGTATTAAAACCAAAAAAGCCCCAGCAGCTATATTCTGTAATTCTCGTAGCTAAAGCTAAATCTCGATTGATAAATTTTTAGGGCGAAAAATTTTAGCGATATTGTAAAAAAGGTATTCTGTAACTCTAATCGCTTAGCTAAAATTTATTTTTTCGCCGTAGCTAATTTGCTATCAAATGACCACTCCTTTCTTTCTTATTTGAAAATATTATATTGAAAAGAGATAAATATGTATTCATGTATATTTAACATTTTATATTAGCGTTACCTTACATTATAATTTATACTCCGTAATAATGATTGTATTTTTGTTAAAAATATTTTTAAAATATGTTTTAAAACGTCTATTTTTGGAAGGTATTTTACAATGTTCTAGTATAAAATTATTGTTTTTTTTTTTTGCAGCACATGCATTTTGAAAATTGTACAGCGCATGATTTTTGGGTAGTATTTTCTCATGAAAGCATTATGTCCGAAAGTTATGGGAACATTTATAAGAGATGACATCACCGTTAAGAATTAATTTCAGTAAACAATTGAAATTTTTTTCTACGTTAAAACTGTGGTATTTTGACGGTACTGTGGCGAAGTTATTGAAAGTATTTATTTGTGCAAAAAATGTTTTTGATCATAATAAATTTAAAATTTGTGTACAGAGTTTTTCTTAATTTTCTAACATTTGTTCACTGCTTGACAAATATATACATACATATGTAAATTGTAAAAAATCTTTTTTTTCTTATTAAATAATTTTTTTATATAAAACTAGATATATCCGGTGCGCTTCGCTACCCCCTCGTTATAAAATAAAAGTCCTATTGTGAAAATTTAATGACGATCGGTCCAGTAGTTAAGCCTATATTACGATTTTTTATTTTCCTATAAAGGGGCGTGGTCCCACTCACTTTTCTTCTAGTACGTATTCCTAATTATGTCAATACTATATGTACCAAATATCATCGGCGTAGGTCAAAAAATGCCCAAAATATGGCGATTTCAATTTTTGGGTTATATGGGAGCTGCCACGCCCACTTGTCCGATAACGCCCATTTTTGTCGTGATTACTCACATTAGTAACATATGAACTATTGCAATGTTTCAAAACTCTTGCTATCACAATAGTCAAGATATATGATGTTATTCAATTTATGTGGGAGGGGCTACGCCCACTTGAAATATTAAAAGCCTAAAACCATCCTCTATAAATTCCCTTTTGAATGACACCAGTTTGGGTCAAATCGGTTGGATAGTTTCCGAGTCTATAGCGAACATGGGTACAAACATTTTTTGTATTTTATATACATATGTATGTATATAGATTTAGTATTTCAGTTTTATTTAAATGAAACTACCCATGACAGCTAAAAGACTTCAACCTGTCATGGCTAAAGTCTTTATGTTTTTCGAAATACTAAATGAGCATGTATTTTGCCCTTTTTTATTCTTTTTGTAGTTTCCTACATTATTTTTCCCAAAAAAATGCTAAACAAAAATATTTTGCTTAAATTACCTTTCAGCGCCTTCAAAATAACGTTGCTTAAATTTTAGCGTTTCTAACTTGAAAAGTTGCTTTATGTACTTAGAGAATACAAATTTTTAACATTTTAGCGTTGACAGCAAACGCCGATATTGCGGCGAATTCAATTTTTATGTAAATTGCCTAATTTAGCAATACGAATTACAGAATTCAATATGTAGCTAAAAATCTCTAAAACGATTTTAAACATTTTTAGCAATAGAGATTTAGTTTTAGTGAGTTACAGAATATGAAGTTAAGATTATATTCTTTATAAAGTTCTTATTTTTAGATGGAGTTAAAATTTTTTTTTATTAGAAATCTTAAATTAAGAATATATTTTTAATATTTCGAGAATGTATTCTTAATATTCTTCTTCATTTGAGGCCGGTTTTAAGAATGTGTTCTTGTTTAAAATCTCGATGTTAAGATTATATTCTTGAATTTTTTAGAATGTACTCTTAATAATTAATAGTCTTATTCCTTCTTGATAAAATGTGAATTTCAAAATAAAAAGCAATATTTTTAGTTCGTACGTACATATGTACTCGTAAGTATTTATGTATTTAAAAAAATATACTGTAATATTTATTTAATATTATATTAACTTATGTCTAACATATGTTTTTTCATTATTATTTGGATATAAATCTAAGGGAAGGTTAACAAAATCAGTAATTTTAATAATATAAATTTCATTAAGTAAGAAACCAATTTCACAAGGAAAATATGTGGAACCTTTAATGTATCGTACCTTTAACATAATTGGTTCTACTGTCAACCCAGCAGAATTATATTTATCAATACATAACAATATCAATTTGTCTTATGTATGTAATATTAACTGTCCACACTTGCAGCACAAACTTTCTTGTGCGTCTGCTATAGTGATATTTTCCTTAGTTTTTCCGAATTATTTTCAAATCTTTCAGTCGGTAGTAAAATTCCGTTTAGAAGTATGGTGAATATGTAGTCCTGTGGTGGGATTCAGTAACTTCCATTACGATAATCATATTGTTAAAATTAATATAACGAAAATTTATCGAATTTGGTATTCAGTAATACTTAACGATATTCGCTATCGGTATGTAAACGACAATAATTTTTCGGTTGTTATGAAATACATAAAAAAAAGTCAGGAGCACGTGCGTTATGCAAAGAACAAAATTTATCTTTTATAACTATATACACAAACACAGAATCTTTTATGCATAAAAAATAATATTACCATTATTTAAACATGCAATTTACCATTCATAGCTCTAAATTTCATAAAATTTAACATTCATTTTTTTAAATTCTAAAAAATTTATGGGAAAAATTTCAATATATAAATTAATTTATTTGTTTTTTGTTTATTTTTCTTTGTGCTTTTCGTATATATTGATAGAGATGCCAAAGTAAAAGGAAATTATAACGATGTTGTTAAGAAGCAATTAGTGATTAACAAAATCGTTACTGCAAATCGCAATAATTGTCGGTAAATTTAGCAATTATCGAATTGTTAAAAGTTACTGAATCGCACTACTGGGCAGGTTTTAAAATGACTTTTATATTATTATTTATTATACTACCGACCACTGAGAAAATATGATCCGCATCCACTTTTGATAGTAGAGAAACTAAAAATATTTACCTGATAACAAATACATTTACAGTTTTCTAAAAAAAATTTTATACTTGCAAACTATGTAAATAAAATATTAAGAAGCTTACACGCCATAAATATCTGCAGAGCCAAATTTTTTAATAGCACACAAAATGAAAATAAGTTCTCTATAATATATTGATCAGTAAAAATTTCTTGTCAATGAAAAATAACTATCCACACAAAAATGCAAAAAAAACACATACACAAAATTATTCTTTCAAAAAATATGCCGCAATAAAAAATACCAAACAAAAAATATATGCCAATCACAACTTCACTATTATGACAAACATGGCGATATTAAAATGAGTAACATTTAAAAATTTGTCTCTTTGCATCAACAAATATCGAACCTAAAAATTACTCAAAATATTCTTGGATTCAAGAAAAAAATATTTCTGAACGGCAAATAAAATCTGTGTTGAAAATAGCAGATTCCAAGAATTTATTTATTTAGTCTGTGTTCAGACGATGCAAGTCTTATTTTTAAGCTTATTAGCTTTTGGGAGAGAGAGACAGGGGGAAAAGAAACGAGTACACCCTCTCATGTACTCATGAAATTCGTTTTGTTGTCTTATTCGTAGTATTAAGTAGGTATACATACATACATACATTCATACAAAATAAGCAATAAGACGAGTGCTGTGTGAACGCCAATGAAAGTTCAAAGAAGAAATCGTGATAAGTTTTGCAATAAGACTTGGATAGTGTGAACACAGACTTATGAATTCATTGGGGTTCCGCACACGAGATGAAATTTTAAGCCTCACAATTTTTGTTCTTTTTTTACACACGAGACTAATTCATCTGGCATAAAATGTATACGTCTACTCAGCTTTGTGTGTGTTAGTGTTTTTTGTATTCATTTGATGTTTGGCTTGTGTATGTATTAGTTTTGTGCTGCTTGTGCGGGTATGAGGCTGGTTGAAAAATTGTTCCAACGAAAAACCGCTCTCTTCACCCCTCTCGCCTAAAAACTCTCATGTTATGCCAGCATAAATAGACTCGTGTGCGGAACCCCATTGTATACACAAAACCAGCGATGCCATTAGCGTATTTCGCGCTATATTTAGCGCTTTCCAACTACCCAAAAGTCGCATTTTTTACCATCAGCGTGTTGTTTTTTAGTTTGGTGCTTTTAGCGCCTTTTTAATACAACTGTTCATTTTAAAGAAAATCGTATTTACTTTTATAAAAACATTTTTTGCTACTGCTCTTTTGAAGTTTATCAGTGAAAAAAGTCTTAATGATTTTATATTTTTTATATGTATATTTTCTTGTGGAAGTAATTTGTAAGGGTAAATAAAAACGTTATTCTTTGGAATTAAATTAATACGAACTATTTTTAAATGGAACAATATGTACAAAAATATAGAAAAGCTTGGGAATCCGACCCGTCTTTAAAAAAGTGGATCAGACCATTAAAAAAAGATGACACAAAAGCGTTGTGTGTTTATTTTAAGTGCAACATTAATGCAAAACGTTTTGATCTAATGCGGCACACTGAATCAACGAAGCACATAAAAGCGATGAAGCCTTTCAATGATATTGATCTTTCACAAACTGAAATTTCTTTTACATTTACTGCAACAGAAAAACAAAACAGCCAGGCAACGCTTGCGCTTTGCACTGCATTCCATAGTCCTTTTTCTTCTATGGACCATCTTAGTACAGTATGCTGTACTGTATTTTCAGATAGAAAGGCTTCAAATTTTAGTCTTCATCACAAAAAGTGCATAAACATTATTAACAATGTTTTAGCGCCTCACTTCATAGAAACGCTTCTAGAAGATTTAGGTGATTCCAGTTTTAGTCTTATTTTAGATGAGGATAAAACTTGATATTTTTTCACACTGATGTACTGATTTTTTTTATTTTTTAAAGAAACTGATGTTTCAGTGGAAAAGCTCTTAGGTGTAGTTGTACGGTGCATATGTAAGCGCAAAAATTATTTCAAATGCAACATACAGAAAGTCGAAATTTTATATGAAAACGGTTTTATGGCCTGAAGATGAAAATAAAAATGATAATATTTTATTCGAAAACGAACAATTTTAAATCGCGTTTTTTTATTTTACTTTACGTTAATAATAAAAACCGATCTTAAAGGTACAAATTAGCTGTACGTTTTTTTAATAGATAAAAAAACTTATATTTAAATTAATATTTTTAGTGCTTTTTAGCGCCTTTTGTTTTATTAATATTTAGCGTATTTTGGCGCTTTTTGTTACACTCCTGTGTGCATTTCGATTATAAATAGCTCGCATCACTGCACAATACATAAAAATTACATGTCTTTAGCTGAGTAGTGAACTCGTGTTATTTCGTATTATCGTTGTGTTTCATGGCTATTTTTTACGAGCTTAAAAATTTATTTTAGGAATATGCACTCAATTTAAAAAAAAAACACCCTCCATTTAACTAAGGCATCGATTGTGCTCTAGTTCACTTGTATGAAAAGTGCAGGCAGTAGTACTTTGTGAATAAGAAACTAAGTGGGTATTTACCGTATGTAAGTTATTAATTTGACTACTTTAAAGTAATGAGAACGATGTATTTTATAATTGAATATTATATTGTTTTCTAATTGAAACACATTATCAAGTTATTGTTGTTCGAATAACTGTAAAGCGTTGCTAAATCGAATCCCATATCTGTAAGAAATCGGAATACATCGGAATTATCGAGGCAAATTCATAACAGCTCAGGTGATTATTTTAACCCTTGTACTCGTATATGTGCGGTAGTTACTTTGTCAAATACTTTGTTAACACCATAGACTCGTAACTAGACTCCACACCTTTAAAAAAACAGTAATGCCAAATTACCAACTTATTTTGAGAAGGAGAGCAAATCGTGTGTAATTCTATTTCTTTCATTTCAACGTCGTAAACTGCTTTTTTTATTTGAACTTGGCAATCACACATGATAACAGCCACATGATAAAATGCCACAGTTGGGTGTTCTGGTCATCTTCTGCGGTTTACAAAGGTGAGTGTACATGTTATGAATTTTCATGGGGAAATATATATACATACATACTTATGTACATAATTGCTTTTTGATATCAGAAAATAAATTCAAAAGTATGTTGGTACGACTGCCAAAGTTAAAGTACACAATAAAACTGTTTCTAATGAAATCAGGGAACTTGTTCCCGAAACCTGTCACTTTTCACGTCCAACACGCTCTTCATTAAGAGCACATGCCTTTGTTTTCGAATTTTTGAGAAAATTCGTACTTTTGCCGAACTGTTCGTATGTGTAATAAACTCTCAGCAGAGGTCTTTCCTGTCACCTTCAGTTTGTTAAAGTTCAAATCAAATGTTCACAAACACTACTCCCTTTACCCTCCTTCCCGCAACCTATTTTCCTACTTCCGACATAATGCACTGCATACGTAGGGGATATCCACTGAGTGCTGGTCCTAATTAAAAAATATTCGTACATTAAAGCAACATAATCTTTAACAATCTTTATGGATATCTCAGTTAATATTTAATACTATGAAATAAAGTGAGAGGAGTGAAGATCATTAAACGTTCAGAATAACTGAAATCTAGAAAATTAGAATATGCGTTCGATTTATCAATTCAAGAAATTAAAAATTTTTCTTGAATTTAACTACCATGTTGTGAGGAAATATGTAGTACATATACTGTCATACGTACATATACATACATACCCTAACTTCCTGTTTCTATATCATTTACAAATGCAATGTGAGTGCACGATGGAGCATATTTGAAACGGATACCGGATGTACATACATATGCCATCATTCAATCTGGAACTCGAAAAATGGGAAACCAACAACATGTACATATATGATATGTGTGTGTTTGTAAGTAAAGTGCTGAAAAGTAGTTTTTTCAAACACAACCACACACGAATATGACATATATAATTTTTATTCAGATTCCTAGAGCAAAAATGTGTAGGTAAGTAAGTGTTTTTCTTAAACAAATATGTGCATTAAAACACACATCGGTACATTGTAAATGTTTTACATTTAATAAAATATATTTTTGTAAACATCCTTTTTATTACTATACTTACGGGTATAAGTGTTTTGTGTATTTTTATATAAAAATTGTGCAAAAGTGTATGTGCTATGATTGTATCTATGAATGAATAACTTATTCTATGCTCTGCCAGTTAGCTAAGAAAAGCTCTTGCAACATCAGCAGTATTCCAATGGCAAAGAGGAGAGGAAAAAGAAAAAACTGCAGCATTTTTCATCAAGTTGTGTATCATACTGACTTAGTACATCCGGCAAGAGGAAGATGAATGTTGTCATGCCGACACCATCATGACGCCAACAAATAATTTTTGTGAATATTCGTAGGTATGTGAGTGTGTAATACAAGTAGATATGTAAATGGAAATAAAGCATTTTATAACAATTTATTATTTTCAATAATATATGTGTACTTACATACATATATATGTATATGTATGTACTTATATTCCTTTCACCTAAATAAATTTTGTCTTCAAGCAGAAACATAAGCATTATATTTAGCTGTAGTTGGTTTTAGATTTACAGTCTGGTCTACGATGTCGACCGCTAGCGCTCGCTTGCTTTTGTGGCAACAATCAGCTGATTTGCGCCCCACTAAAAGTTTTCAGCACGGCAAGTCGATTGACAATCAAGGCGAGCGATAACGTAAGCATTTTCATACAAATTTGCGCCCCACTAAGAAATAATCGCCCTTATTCTATTTTGCAGCGTCAATGTAACACAACATCGTTTTGTATCCCTTGTGTTAAATCGGTATTTTCAATGTCAACATTGAAAGTAATCGATTACTCTCAACATATTTTTTGTATTTTCTAAAAAAAGTGACGGCGACGTGACTTTATATTGACTTTGATTTTGTCGTTAGTGTTTTTGGTGTTGACGAAGATTTGTTTCGTTTTATTTTTTACTTTTTTACAAAATATAATAAAGAAATGGAAAGGGAAAAAATCAAAAATGACAAATCCAAACCAATTTGAAAAATTAGTTGAGGAAATGGAAAAACATCCCGAACTTTTGCAAGAGCATTTCGCAGGGGCTCTGTTCCAAATAATTTTAAGGAACTGTGGGAAAATATTTCAACAGTGTTAAATGCCTTCTAGATTTTCAGACAGAATCTTCGACACGACAGGTTGTGATAATCCCAAATTGAAATTATTAAACACACTCAGCTGGTACGTTCCTTGGGATAAAAATCATAAAGTAGCTGCCAATTTGATATTGATCGGAACATGTCGCTTTTCAAATGAGGAGCTATAGTCTCCAGCAGATGCTTAAATGCTGCTTTGTTCAGCCGAAAATAACTTTCAAACCTTTTAAATAAACCAAACCAAAAATGTAATTCTTCCAATTAGAGGAGTTTGAATTTATCACTAACTTTTCACCAGGCAATTTAAAAATGTTTGATTTCTGCCTGAGAAGTCTTCTTTGCACTATTAATTTTTTTCTTTATTATTACAATTAGAATTAGGCACGGAAAGAAAAAACATTTTACTTCAATATATTTATTGTCAAAACCAGTCACTTGCTTTTTGGTTGTCGACAGAGAAATTATTTCACAAAATAATTAACAAAAATTGTTATTTTATATACATATACATACATATGTATGCATCTAATAATTTTAGAAAATTTCATGATGGGAAATTAATAGTTATTTATGTACATATATACATATGTACATATGTATATATATTAATAAAAATATTGTTGTACAGCTAATAATTATTGATTAGCAAACACAATGTTCAGCATTACAAAGCCAAATCTAAAGCCGCTACAGGGTCTTTTTGAATTTGTGAAATTAACACAATACTAAAAATTACATTGCTATAAATTATTTTTAACAAAATTGATTTATTGAAAACATATGTTTTGTGTTTACATTGAAAGTAAGGCCAAGAGGTGAGCTTACTAGCACAGCAGGCTCAGATAGCTTTATATCAAATTTTCATTCTAACTGATTCAGTTTTACAGCATACACACATAATTGTTACAGTTTGCAAAGCATTTTAAGAAATTGATAAATTTATTTGGTTGTTTTGATAAAAAAGCGAGTATTTTATACCAACAATATACTAGTTATTTTGGTTTGTTGTACTTGTTATCGCAGTGTGCATACCTGGTAGTTGTGCCACGTTCAAATGGCCAACTTACTCAACT
Organism: Lypha dubia; assembly: GCA_947311025.1. NCBI lineage: Eukaryota > Metazoa > Arthropoda > Insecta > Diptera > Tachinidae > Lypha > Lypha dubia. Next base: position 69,228,226 of record OX371260.1, read on the forward strand.
TACATGGAATATTTGATGTGGCAATATAGTCATTTGACAATGATTACGATAAACACGTAAAGCCAGGCGACCCGATATTTAGTGGGGCGCTTAAGCGAGCGATAGTGAGTGACTTGCTGTCGCTCGCTTAAGTTGTCGATCGACATCGTGGACCAGGCTGGGAATTTCAAAACACACTGACAACTACACTTCAAGTAGGGAAAAATATTGTCAATGTAGAAAACTTGGTTTAGTGAAAAAATAAAAAGTATGACTAATTACTCAGCTCATGTTTTTATATTTTTATACATTTGAATGGAAGTTTAATTAACGAAATTTTGGATAGATTCACTAACGATTTGCATTAACCAATATGTGTATGTATGTAACTACAATACCGTTCCATAATTAGTTAATGTATTTAATATTCATAACAAAATTCATACATCATTGTCTCAATAATTTGATATCACGGTGATTTGAAATAACTTTGAGAGATGAGAATTTTACAATATACAGTTTCAGCTGATGTCTAAGTGGTTAGTACAATTAATTCTGGCAAAAAACCTATTTAAATACAAAAATTCATTCGTCCTAACTGCTACAATATTACTTATAGCGAAAGGTTAAAGTTCCTTCTTTAATACAAAATATTAAAAAATAGCGTATTTATTTATTAGTCTATATTTGAGGATGCTAATTTCATGTTTAATGAACCGAACTAAAAGCGTACTTATTTTATGTGCGTACAAAAATGGTGAAGTTAAGCGGTAATTAATATTGCGAATGGTCCCCTCCAAACTAAACATACATATATGAGATGTTTTATGAGTTATTCGAAAATCAATCTAGCGAGGAAGCAAATTGCCCCACTAAATTTAAAAAATAAATTGAAAATAGCTCATAAAGGTTTTTTAATACGGTGATCAACATTCGCCTGCGATTTTCGAAAAAAATTTATTAAACTAAACTGCTAGAAAGACAGACCACTCAATTCAGAATATCGGTCCAAAAATTGAGGAGCTATGTAATACCAAATATTTTTGGAGGGAGATAAGTTTTCCCCCCGATTTTCAGAACAATTTAAAATCATGCAATAAATGGAGCAGTTATTTTATAACTAGTATTTTGGAGGAACAACTTGCCCCCGATTAAAAAAAAAAAAAAATTACTACCCAACCGTAAACAAACCCTTGTAAACAAAAAAAAAAAAAATAGCAATCGGTTCACAAATTGATTACCTTCTTTATTTAAGTCGTTTAATTAAGATTGACAACGGTATACAGCTTTTCATCAGAAAAAGTCTTCAAGATCATAAATTTTTGAGATGTGCAATAATGTGGCACTGTGTTGAGTGCCGTTAGACAGTTATGGTATCGACTATTAGTGTTTTATTCTAATGAACATCACATCGACTTTCTTGGCAAATAATAAGCAAAATAATACAATTGATTAATCCATAAGCTCTAAAGTGCTGCATGATCTACCTTTGACATAAGCATTGTGATGTGTTCATCTTAATATGTTTATGTGCTAACAAATTACCTTTCTGAAAACATGTTTGATTGAACTCCAACGTCAGTAAGAAGAAGTTTGTTCATACCATCAACGAATGAACTCTGTTTATTATTAATTGAATTGGCTTTTGTGATCATGACTACGTGCCCGTGTTCGTGGACATATGGATGTGTTCGATGTTTGAAATAGGAATTTTTCAAGTTGGTGTATTTGATATAACTTTTGCTTCTATTTACACTTCTACACTTCTACACTTTTACACTTCTACACTGTCCATACGGTATCTTGCATACCTATAGAAACTACAAAATGAATGTAAGTAAATTTGATTTATAATAATATTATTAGATTTAGTTAATATAAATTACATATTTGTAAGAAACGATTGAGGAACTTTTTGATTGTGAAGATATTGTATTTTTAATTTAGGATTGTACAGGAAGATGCAGAGTTTGAGCACTGAGATTTTTGATGCTTCACAAATCAAAGCTAAAATAATAACCGACGATTATAAAATTGTTCCGAAAATATACACATACATATGTATATAAGTATACAAAATTTTGAGAGCGAAGCATTTGAATATTGAATCTTCTTGCGAAGCATGAAAAATGCTGTCTTCTCTAATTTTTATCGGAAGTTTATCTGAACTAGATGTCAAACTAAAAGAAAAACTTCTATTAAAAGTGAAAAATTTATTTAGAACAAAAAAGCTAAAATAACAATAGAGACAAAAATACATGTTTTTGAATTTTTAAAAACGCATAATATATAATTTACTTGTTTTGTCCATTTTATATCTGTCGTGAAAAATTTTGTAATTAAAAAAATATTTCAAAAGAGAATTGTCAAACCGACGCAAGTAGATGAGTCGTGTAACCAGCGATTCATAAACTTGCTTTAGAAAGCGAAGCAAGTGCTTCATTTATTATAACAATGATCCAGTTTGTGTTCATGTTTAGTTCGTAGTTGATCGCTAGTGTTTATAGCTCAGACATGTAATTTTTTCCCCTCTGAAATTTTTGAATAATTCCAAAACGATAAAATATATAAAAAACTATATTGAATTAAATTAAACATAATTTTGTTACGCATCGTTTGGTGTTTTGGAGATGAAAATCGGATGAGTCGTTCTCGAGTTAGGCTGAAATATGTCTTCATACCTGACTAATTTAGGAGGAAAAAATTGCCACGCCCATAAAAAAACCGTACGTGATGGAGAAAAACCGAAAACGGGTTTGAGTGTAGGACATGAAAATCCATATAGTCCATGTAGTTTTATCTAAAGGAGAGCCAAAAAGTGATTTTTTGCAGAGCAGGGTAATTATAGTTGTTGCGGAATCAAATTATTTTTCTTCTATTTCAGTTTCGCCACTAATGTATGCTACTGTGCTTCTTCTTTTCAAAGGTTTTCGTTTTTTTGCACCAGCACTCACGATCTTTCAGCAATAGGTAATTTATATATTTTTAATTTATATAAAAAATTGCAGCATAGTTATAAAAACAAGTACTTATGATTTTTATACCTCTAACCGGCTAATTTTATTTTGAGCTAAAAAAATTATATTAGCGTGGTGTTTTGCAAATAAAAAATACGTTTTAAGTAAAAAGTTGAAATATGTATATATAAAAAAATTTGTTACCGTAATGAAATAATTTACAAAAAGAATGATTTTATACATGTTTTACTCAATTATTTTGTATGAAAAATTTGGAAACATTTTTTGTTGTTGGATAAACATAAATTTAAATTGCATTTAGTGCAAAACATTTGTGTTTCGGATTTGCATCCTTGCAATTTGCACATCTTTTTGCCACTGCGGTCCAAAGTATCCGGAATGTGCCCAAATTCATCAAATCGGATATCATTTGGAGGATGATAAGTCTTCTGGGGTTTCTGCACTTGTGGTCTTCGGCTTTGAGGTCTTCTTACGGGATTTTTGGCTTTAGTGCTTCCATAATGGCAAAGTACATCTGCCACTTCAATGCGAAAGTCTGGTAATTTCCGGTGCAGAGGATTGTTGCAATCGATTCCATGGATTCGTTTGTAAAGTATATATAAATTTACCAATGACGTGTCAATCAGATGATAAAACAAGCGTAAAGTCCATTTCTTTGTTTTAGCTCTAATATGGTAGCGTCCTAATAAACTATCCATTAAATCAACGCCACCCATATGTCGATTATATTCTTTGATTATATTGGGGCAGTCTACTTCCACGTATGATTTGTCTTTCCTATTGTATCGGCATGTTTTCAGGGGTTGTATATCGGTGTTTTGTGTCTTAATAGGTTTCATCCCAGCATAAGTGGATAGAAACCGTACACATTTTGGGCAGCCAACAAACTCCTCTGAATACCTGCGATCTTTATGTTTTAGGTCTACCTACTTTGACAACTTGCAGTTGGGTATCCTGTTCGATCGAACAGTTCCCAATGCATAAATACCGCGGCTTCTTAAAAAAACTAGAAGTGGTAGGGAGGTATAAAAAATATCAAAATACAAAATGTGATTTTTGAAATCAGGAATTGTATTTGATAATCTTATTACCACATTGGCTGTTGCTCCTAAGTCAGGTGCATTTTCCATAACATCATTATCTCCAGCTCCCTTTTAAACTTCGAATCTGTAAGAAAATCCATATGAGTCACAAAGGACAAAAAGTTTTATTCCATATTTGTGCAGCTTTGCTGGCATATACTGCCGAAGTTTTGTTAGCATTTTGGTTGAACACATTTGTTCATCAACACAAAGCCGAGGTGTTTTTGGTATCGAATCAAACTGTTTATTCAATTTGTCAATAATTGGTCGAACTTTGTACAGCTGATCATATCCTGTCCCTTGTGGTTTCTTCATTTGTTTGCTGTCATTGAAATGAAGATATTTTCTAATAGAATAAAACTGCTTTGACGTCATTGTATTTCGAATTGCCTCGAAGGAATGTTTTCCCCTGTAACTCTCAATATTTGGGTATCGGTAAACAAACATATATATATATGTAAGAATTCCAATGTATTTTTTTAGATCAGGTGTTGTTAAATTAAAATTGCTTGACAAGTCTTCTTGTTTTGCATATAGATTACTCTGGTAAACTATTTCGTGAAGCAAATCTTGATTAAAAAAATACGTAAAACAACGGAATGGTGAGTTTAGTTCTTTAAACTCTGGTGGTAACTGTCTTTCTCCTTGAAAAACAACACCCTTTCTTTCAGTTTACATAAATTTTTTTTTCCACAAAATATTTTTGAATTCTGAAGATTGTGAAGAAATGTCTTTAAAGCTTCCAATAAATCCACCAGCATTGGACGTAGCTGGTATTTCACCATCTTCTACCTCTGGCAATGGAGATCTTACTCTCTTTATTGGCTTTTTGCCGTTTGTCGGAAAAGATATATTGTTGGATTCTACCTCTGTATGTTGCTGAACGTTGCTGTTCGCTGCACGAAGAAAATCACCATTCTCCATATTATCATTTATTTGATTGAAATCTTCATTTGCTATTGAAAAATCCAAATTGGTTGATATATTAATTGCAGTAGAAAGAAAATTATTGTTGATTTCATCATCCGATTCTCTAACTGGAGCAAAAACCTTCAATTGGTATTTGAAAATCTGGGTTTTCCAAGTCATCGTCAAAATCATCTTCAGATTCAGAGCCTTTAACTGATTCTGCCGTAAGAGCTTCAATCTTAGCGTCACTCATTTTGCTGCGACATTATAATAAGACAAATTATTTCCTAAAATGTTCGAAACCGAAACAGTTTTGTAGCAAAGAAGAAAAAAACTCAATATGAAAAGTGAAAAAATGTATATAAGAAACGAGCTTGCAACAGGCAGGTCCGCCTTTAGGAGGTGTTGAATTTTTACCGACAAACAGCTTAGCTTTACAAAAAACATAATAAATAAAAAACAGAGCACTAAAAAAACATACTTACCTATATTAATATAATTTTTTTTGCTGCAAATTTTGTTTGAATATAGGTTTTTTTTACTTAAAAATTTCACTTTCAACAAAAATAATTGTTTTGCACACTTTGTATAGAAATTTGACTTTAGCTATCAACAGCTCACAACCAAAAGACAAATGATCGTTGAAAGTTTGCACAATAAGGAAATTGTGTATCTCTTAGACATATTTACCGTTATAATAAAAGACACAAAAAATAAACCAGCATAACAACACATTTAATATACCCCGTCTAAAGGCGGGTTCGCCGGTTAGAGGGTTATAACACAATTTTCAGTCCTACACTTTTTCGTTCCGCTGCAAAAACAAAAATTATTCCACTTAAAAGTTCGCCATACAGCATATTTTATTCCCACTGAGTGCTCATTAGTAATATTTATTTATTTATTTATTAGAATATATGTATGTATAATTTTCCTTTTTAGATAAACTTCTTCAAATTTTTTGAAATTATCTTAAAACTAATAATCCCCGTAAATGGATTCCATAGGACCATATTGGTTTCAGGATCGCGATGTATAATAGAAGTTTACAGTCTAGGCTTAGTATAGAATTTCTTCCAATAAGCCAATTCATTTGGGCTGCTTAAGTTTCATTTGGATCAACTTTGCCTCTATTCGATTTCCATGTTAAACGACGATCAAGGTGAACGCCTAGATATTTTACTGTAGTGTGTTGCGGTATAGTCTCGGTGTTAATTTGTATAGGCGGTCATGTTTTCCTGCGCAACGTAAAAGTAACGTGTACACATTTCTGCTCATTAACTTTTATCCGCCATTGTTTTAGCCATTTTTCTAAATTGGATATACCCTTGGAATTTGCGGGAAGCCTCTACTGGATTTTCATGGACGCTTAGAAAAGCTGTATCATCAGCAAATGTTGATGTATGAATGTTATTGCTTAACGGTAAGTCAGAGGCATATAATAAAGTAAGGGACCGAAGATGCTGCCTTGGGGAACTCCGGCTTCAATCGACTGCGGTGGGCTTAAAAAATTTCCTTCTTGAATTAAAAATTTACGTTCCTTTAAATAGTCTTTTAAAAGCCTGACGATATTTGCAGGAAGATTTTGCGTTAATTTGTGTATTAGACCTTCGTGCCATACTTTATCGGAAGCTTGTTAGACATCAATAAAGAGCGCAGAGCAATATTTCTTTTTTTCGAAAGTGTCTCTTACAACATTCACAAGTCTGTGAGTTTGTTCAATTGTGCTTTGTTGTCTGCGAAAACCGAATTGATGATCTGGAATGCATCCACTTCTAGTTACTATAGCCATCAGCTTGCTCATATACAGCTTATCAAATAGTTTTGAAATGTAAGACAATAAAGTAATTGGCCGGTAGGATTCAACCTTTGTATGATCCTTGCCGGGCTTTGGTATGATAGTAATTAGCGACACCTTCCATTATTTTGGATAGTGTTCTAGGCGTAAAATACTGTTAAAAATTAATAGTATTATTCTTTTTGCAATGTAAGGCGATTCTTGAAGCATTTTGTTGCTTATTTTGTCGACTCCTTGGGCTTTTCTGATGTTAAGACTATTAATGGCCTTTTCAATCTCCACAATGTTAAATCTCAGCGGTATTTCTGGCAAAGACACAACTGGTGGCAGTTCAACAATATCAGCAGAAATATTTGGATAAATACTTTTTCTAAGTTTTTAACAAAAAGAGCACCTTTTTCATTATCAGTTCTTGCCCAGTCACCATTCGAAGCTCGCAAGGAAGGTTTGCATATCACTGGTCTTTTAAGTCCTCTGGCTGCACGCCACAGCGAATAAAATGTTTGTGGAGCTGCATCGAGTTCTTAAAGAAATTTTTGCAGCGAAGCTGTTTTTTGTGTTTGTAAAACTTTTCTAAGCTGTTTACACTTTTTAGCCTTAACTTTAACTGAGTGGATCTGTAACGTTGCCATTCTCTTCCAGCTCTCCGTTTTTCAGTCAATAGCTTTTCTATATCTACAGAAAAAATATTGTTCAATCTTACTTGTTGACTTGGTTGATTTGAAGAAGCATTAAGAGCAGCTTGTTTAACAAGTGCCTCAAACAACCTAATAGAATCGTCTATGTCAGAATGTGTTCTCAATGGCATATTTTCCGTGCAATGAGCACTCAAATATTTTTTTGTATTTCAGCCAGTTAATACATGCAGGTGTCATCGGTAAATCACATGTAGATGTTGCAGTTTTGTGTGAGTAAATAGTGATAGTTGTAGGCGAGTGGTCTGAAGATAAATCTAAAGATGCTTCAGCTTCAGCATGTCGTTGAGCACACCTTTCGCTATTCCAAAGTCAATAACATCAGGAATTTTTCGTCGATCTGATGGCTATTATGTTGGCTGACCACTTGACACTACGTTCAAACCCATTTCAGAAACTGTATTACCCTTAGGAGTGATTAGACGTGAGCCCCAGAAAGTGTGTTTATCATTGTAGTAGCCAGCCGCTAGAAAACGGAAGCCCAGTGATTTGTAAAAATCCGTATAGTGACTATCGGTAATTGAAAAACTTGGGGGGAATAGACAGATGATATTACAAATTTTTGATAGTTATTTCCAATGCAGATGTTTGTTGCTTGAAGATAATCTTCACAAAAATCATTAACAGGTATTGTTTTATTCGCGTTTTTATTAGGATTCCCGAGCCAGCACAAGCTTTACCTCGATGATACTTCGTGTCGTAGAAATTATATCCACTAATTCTAAAATAGCTTCGAGAGGTCAAATGAGTTTCTGAGATAAGCATAACATCGATTTGTTTATCCAGAAGAAAATATTCCAATTCATTTTTATGTTGGCATATGCCGTTTGCGTTCCAAAAACATATTTTCAAGTTCATTGTTTGTTTAGTACAGCGTGCAACAGGGTAGACTGCATTTTCAATATTTCCTGCATCATTTAGGATATCTTGAGAGTAAATGTATTTACTGTTTGTATTAAGTTCTCAATTGAGGCTTCAATACGACTTAAATTAGACCCTGGAACTTCGTTTGCTGGTACACAGAGCGAAACTGCCTAATAGAATCAAGAAGATTTTCTCTATGAAATGTTTTTAGGCCAAGGGCTATCCCAGCAAAAAGAAGCGAAGATTTTTCCGAATAGATTCCTTTTTATTTTTCTGTAGTAAATCTTTTTAATTTTATCAAGAAGCCAAATACATAGAATCAAGAAGAAAACTTTTTATTTACAATTTTTTTACCCAATATCCGTTATATTGGCACCAAAAAATCCATAGAAAAAACTTCTTGATTCTATTAGGTTTTCATATGAATTATATAAAAAAGGTATTCCTTATTGATTTCATTATGTTAGTGTATGATTGGTGTAGTATTGAGATGGTTAGAGTGCCTATTTACGAAACCGAAGATCCTTGGTTCGAGTCCCAACAGACGTAAATTTTATAAAAATGTTTTCAGTAAACCTCATCACAGATAATAATGCTTGTAAATAAGCATTCCGGACGTACCATGACGTTCTGATGACATCAACTTTGTATTTCCTAGCATCACACAGAGAAAACAGTATCTAATAAAATAACACAAAATTATTAAGATAGATCTACGGATTTTTTTCAAGAAGGAAGTCTTATTATTTTAATAAGGAAAACCTTTTTGAAAACAGCAATAAGAATACCTAATAAAAACCATAAGGTTCCTTCTTATGTCTTAAAAAAGTTTATCTAGCTGAGATTATTGTTGTGAAAATATTCTACATTTAGTTTTCTGATTGTGAATCGTCAAAACTTTAATCAGGATTTGCAGTACAGCTAAAATACATATTAGATGTGCAACTAAGATATTACCAATTTCTTTTGTAGTGCACCAAGGTAACTATTTATTCATATAAACAAAAATAAATAAAATAGAAAAAAAGAGAAAAAGAACTGTTGAGCCGGCAGGCGGGAACGCGTAAAATTAATAATTGCATAAATTTACATGTGTGGCTGCATGAAATATTGCTCGCACAGCATAAATCGCAAATAATGTGTGCACTGGCCGTGTGAATATTTATTGTTTGGATTGTAAATCATCAAACCATAAACGCATTTTTGCAACGAACTGCTTGCCGTTGTTTGCTAGCATACAACCAACATTCATATCCACATGCAACACTAATATCCTAGATGGTATTGCTGTTGTTATTGTTTAAGTAACAATGACACAAGAGTCATTACATCATTATACTCGTACTTCATCATTAGTATGTGAAAGAAATGGGAAAAAACCAGGAGCCAGCAGTTGAACTCTATTTGGTGTTGTGTTAATCCTACATCCCAGCTAGCATTTTCGATCGTAGAATAATCTTCCGCGATTAGAGCGGGCGATTAAATTAATTGTCCGCGATGTCGAATTCCGATCGTGCAAGTTCAGTTTAACGTATATGAGTTCCATATGAGTCGTCTACGATGCGCCTAATAGAATCGTATAAGACTCCTTGATTCTTACTTCAAACGAGCCTTGAATAAATCGCCGAAAAGAGTCTTCTACGATGCGCGGAAAAGGATCGCGTAAGATTCTTATATTCATACTTCAAACGAGCCTTGACTAAATCGCCGCAATGCGTCTTCTAAGATGCGCGGAAAAGAATCGTGTAAGACTCTTTTTAAATAAAAAGAATTTTTTTTGTTTTATATTTTTAATACATATTAAATAAAAGAATTCATGTTTAAATAAAAAAATATGTACATAAATATATATGTATGTATGTATGTATAAAAATATTAAATTATTTATATTATAATTATATTATAATAATTATTTATAATTTCCTTTATGTTAAACTGTTGAATGCTGGGCTTATTGCTTGTTCCACGCCAGCTCAACTTTGCACACACATCATCGCTCAGCATTTTTTTTATAGCATTCCTCATAAATGAATTGGAGCAGTCACCACCAACTTTACTAATAATATATTTCTGTAAAGAAAGATATAGATAAATAAATATTGGTAGAAAGATATGTAGGTAGATATGTATGTATATAGATATAGTTATAAAAATAGATAGATACATGTGTATGTATAAATAGATAGACATACCAATTGGACAACAATATCCTCGTTCTGCTGTACTTGTTCATGTAATTCTTGTAACTGTTTTATAGATGTAAGAGGTAAAGGAGGCACTAAATTGGTTTTCATTTCATCACAAAAATTGAATTTTAGCTGGCGCACCTCATTTCTTAGGGTTACCACTTTCTCTGTTAGCCAGCCGATTTGCTGCTTTTACGCACGCAATTCCCCTAAAATTTCTGCCAACATCTTATTTGTACGATCTGAAAGAAATAATGAAAGTTAAAATTATATATTGTAAATAAGCTGATGACTTCGTAGATAATGTCATCATACCAGTTGCGTTATCTGCCAGTTGGTGCTGCATTTGTTGTGTAGTTTTTGTGTTGTATATTTGTTGTGTATTATTTAATGGAATATACTCTACTAATTGAGTGACGACATTTGAATCTAAAAAAAAATTGATATTAGTTTAATATATTAAAGTGTGGTTTCCAAAATACATACGATTGATTTGAGTAGAAAATTTATATGAAAATCAATAAAAAAAAACTAAGTACTTTTCACATAAATTTTTTGCTTAATTCCACCGGTTTTTGAATCAAATTATGTTGAAATCTTACCACAAGTCATGGAGTAGTCGTTCTGCATGATGTATTTCGGGAAGTAATACTATTTGTTTTTTTATTTTATGGTTCAAGCAAACAATTTTCTTTTTTATTTTATTTATTTCAAATGAAATTTTGTTTCCTTCTTCAATTTTATCAGTCGAAAAAATAAATAAATGTTTAGATGAGACCGGGTTTTCAAAAAGCGGCTTTAAATTAGTTAGAGTGGTTCCTTCAAATTGTGGTGAATTATTTATTAAATTTATTTTCGTTATTTTTATAATGCTGTCGTTTACTAGGCAAAAATTGTTTGGGTCGACAGCATTTCAAAAATTATATTTTAATTATTTATATATTGTATTTTAATTTAAAAATCACTCTCGTTTAAAAACACTTCAATTGAAAAAAAAAACACTAATTTAAAGAACACTTTAATAACACTCCGCTCGTCTGCTTTCATCAAAAACTAGGTTGAAAAGAATAAATAACTTTTTCTTGCCAAACTTTTGTAAACATAACGGTTAAATTCGCCTAACTATCGCCCGAATGCGTAAACTGCGATTTTGAAGTGAGATACATAACAAAAGAAGTCGCAAAAACATCATTTACAAGACTAATAAACGATTACGGTGAAGTAACAATCGTTCAATGGTCGTCAGAATACTTAAACGACGATTGTGGAATAACTTAAGGAACACTCGTTCAACAATCATCAAAATGACTCGCAAAAGCATCATTTGGAAGAGTCAAACACGATCGTTGGTCGCCAAAATGCGTAAAAGACGATTAATTCGTCCAACAATCGTCAGAATGACTCGCAAAAGCATCATTTGGAAGAGTAAAATATATTTTTTACTACAACAATCGTCTAGACGATTAAAAAAAGAGTCGCGAAATGATCGCGCTCGTCAAATAATCTTCCAAATGCTAGCTGGGATCACATACATACACATACATAGATGTAAGTATATGCATATGTTTATCATCGCACTCCCTACATGCAATAATTCATATATGTATGTATGTATGTATATGAACGGCATGCACTGCTACTATACCCATACATACATACATACATATGTATGAATGAATTCTTTTTATTTGAATTACAATTTATTTTCATTTTTTATTAAAATTTTATATGAAATGGAAATGCTGCACTGCCATTTTCCACTACAATCATTCCCCCTGAAAACAGTAAGAACTTAAACATCAAGTACTGCTCTAAGGGCATTTTAACTACATATGTACATATGTATGTACGAGTATGTATGTATGTACATCTTGTGGTACACAATAAATTATCACAAATAAATGCTGTGAACTAAAAATTCGCTGTAATATTTCAGCGTTTCAATCAGTAACTAACGCTGTTTGTAGTGACAACCCAAATTTAAGAGGTTGTACATTTTGAAAATACAGAATATACTATAACATATTGCATATTTTATATTTTTATAAATTTTATATTAATAATGTCAAAGAAATTAAAATTATTCAACAAAAGTATTAAACAATTTTTCACCTTTTCACAAAATCCTAATAAAAAATTATTCATGGCCGATGATTTTGCAGGAGATATATTTTGATCACAAACCAAATTCGAAATTAACCCACAAGAGTACATTTTAAATATTTTAATATATCTGGCATTACACTAAAAAAGAAAAAAGAGACATCAATCCTTTCCTGCTAGAGTCATAATTAAAAAATGTAAATTTGCAGAAAACCATTTTAAAATTTTGAATTCGGTAACAAGTAAATGTTAAAAGAATATGTTATTTTTCTCTCAAAAGTTTAGTATATAAGACATTTGAATTAAGTTTTCACACAGTATGAAGAACGATATGGCAATTACTGCTGCACAAGTATGTAACTCAAAAATTACATTTCGGAATTATGTAAGTAAAACATTTCCTTCAAATAGTTTAAGAAATTTCATAAACTTAATTAAAACTTTAATAAAATTTAGAATTTATTTTTAATTCAAATAATTTTTTTTAATATGTATGTATAGGCAAAAAAAAAACAATTTAATGTCTTTGAAAATAGTTCGTAAATTAGATACTCCAAAAAAATTTTACTTTGAAGGAAATGTTTGTTTAATTTTAGAGCGCATTTTTCAACCGTTAGAATATTTTTGACTAAGTTTAATGACATTACATGTCATACGAATGAAATTAGTTCCACTTTTATTTATATTATTATTTTCATTATTACTTCATAACAAAACTGTTGTCCAAAACTTAAAGTTCATATTATTTTATAATTGGAAAAATTTTCAATAATTACTAGTTTTAAAAATATCGGATGCTGGCATATTGTAGTGGTGAACTGTATAGATTGCCAATATACTAATCCGCAATTCTCCGGCTCGAATTCCAATAGACGAAAAACAAGTTCGAGTTGTATTATGAGGCTTTCAAACCAGTTCTTTCTAAAAAAAGTATCCCCGGACATTCCCAGCGCTCTTCTGATTGGGAAAACTTTGGCGCCATATCACATGTACGCTCAGCGCCATCTATGGGAGAAAACAACGCAATGAGAAGTGTTCAGGAAAATCACAAACCTCATTAGAAGGAAGGAATTGCACCACTTCTCAATTATATGAAGACATGGCTCTTAGACACGTCAGCTCCTGCCCAATGAAGAAATTTTTATCATTTGAATAAATACTAGCATGGTCTACACGGTTTTTAAACAGGTTTTTTTGTGGGTTTTTTCAAAATGTTAATTTTTCGAATTCGATTAGTCCGGGTTTTTTGTATTTAAAAATCGGCTCAGTCTAATACTTTTCGATTCGTATATTTTAGCAATAAAATAATTTTTTTTTCTCCATAAGTACGAGGGCGGTTCGGAAACTTCTTAGCCTATTGCACTCATTGAATCTGGCAACCCTATGTGTTAGAGATTCATCACAGACCAAAAATGTTTCTTTGTTTGATGTATTTGTACGTTGAAATAAACAGCATTTTTGATGTGTAAATCAAAAACCAATAGATTCTCTCCAAGTATTTAAACTGTATAATATTTTTATCTTCTCTAGCACAACAAAACAGCTATTATCTACAATTTCTACGGAGGTGCCGACAAATACAAATACAGATAGCAATTAGCATTGGCGATCATAACTTGGAAAATGCTTCTCTGAAAAGTTGTTTCAAACACGACTCCCACGCAAGCGCGCAAAAATGCTATGTGGTTTTTAATTGCTTTGTCATAAGTGAAATTTTGGAGTATTCCTCAATACTTGTATCTACATACTTATGTATAGGTTTTGGCATAAAATGTCGCATATTTTGCATTGCGCCCACTTTTGTGAAAGGTATAGGAAGAATTTTGATATATTTCGTTTTCAATATGAAAAATCCAACAAAGTTCTTCCAACCATAGCAAGATAAGACTTTATCATGGAACTCATTGTTTCTGTTGTATGCAATATTAAGTTGGAACTACGTCGTCCTTAAATAATGTTGGATTTTAAAATTTATTTTATCCGTCATTTAATACTTATTTATCAATTCATACTGCAAGTTGTACTAAAATGATGCGGTTTAAATTGATACAGGCCAATACAAGAAGTATTTGGATTATATATCTTTCGACCGCAGAAGTTTATCAATTTCTTTCTAAGACTATCATCGGAAGGAAAAATCTGATTTTCTTTCTATCACGGTAATCACATAAATGGCAAAAGGGACAATATGCTAAACATGTATTAATTTTAAGTAACAAATTTATTTAAATTTCGAAAACTTTAATTAATTAAAAAAATTTAATTAGTATGTACGTACATACACATGTACATACATATTTAAAACAAAATTAATAATATTACCCCAAAACATCTACTTTGAAGGAAATATTTATTTAATTTGAGAGCGAATTTTCTACACGTAAGAAAATTTTTGACTATTTTGTAATTAAAAGTTACATATTAGAAATTGTTTTCGGCAATTTGAGTTTATAATTTTTTTCTTAAATTGAAAAACTCCAATAATTAAAGAATACAGTCTATAAATATTTTTTAGATCATGATTCACTAGATTCCTATCCACTTAACCGAATTACCTCAATTCCCAATAGAGTGCGACCTTCATTAATACGTTTTTTTACCTCTTGATTCCAGACAATACATCAGTAAAAGAAGCATTCCCGGAAGTTCCAGTACTTTCCTGACATTAAACGCTTCGTTGTACCGCATGGATAACCTTAAGCAGGTAGTAATTTCAGTTCTACGTCGCTAGACTATTCCAAAGTGTCAAAAATCTAGTAAAATTCAAAGCGGCAAATTAGATCCTCCATCGGGACCCTCCCATTGGCGAATTGGGGATGTTCACCATATTTTAAATATGGTGGGCACCGGGGAAATAAAATACTCGGGGGTGACCAAAATCTAGCCTAAAGAGTGGTAGCTGGTTCTTTAGTACCGTAGATGAACGAAAGTATATTTACGATAACAGCCGACGCAGTGGCAGCCACGAAAACGGCGTTCTGTACAGCGATTCCCGTCAATGAACTCATTGACAGCGGACGTCGGTCTTGGAGCAAGGGGCTCGCTATATAAACGTGTTTTTAAAGTCGGGATGGCGTCTTTAAAATGGCAGCCCCAGTACCATCATAGGATACAGAGGACTAATCATCCGCTTATCCGAATATTCAATGATTAACGAAACTACTACAATGAAAATCAATACAAATGAAGAATCCCTTCCTAAGTTGACGACCTTTGGCACACGAAAACGGATAAGAATTGGACAATGGAATGTTAGAACGCTTAGAGAAACATCCAGACTCGCACAAGTAGAGTCTCAATTGGCTAAATTTAATGTTTCTATTTTGGGCATAAGTGAAATGCAGTGGTGTGGTAGTGGTGAACTTATTCCAGCAAATGGTAATGTTGTGGTGTACAGTGGAAAAGAGAATAGGATTGAAAGTAGAGTAGGTTTTGTAATTTCAAAGGATTTAAGAAAAGCCCTGAGTTGTTGGAATCCAATATCCGATAGGATAATAACAGCCCGCTTCTTTAGTAAGGTTAGGAAATTCATCACCATCGTCCAGTGCTATGCACCTACGGATGATGCTGATGATTCAACTAAAGATGAATTTTACAACCAGCTAACGGCTACAATCCGCAAAGTGGCAAACCGCGATATTCTTGTGGTGACAGGAGATTTTAATGCAAAGATTGGTAATGAAAACCATGGCCTAGCTCACATAATGGGAACACATGGCATGGGAACAAAAATGACAATGGGGAACGTTTTATTGCATTTTGTCAAACTTTTGATTTGGTTATAGGTGGGTCAATCTTCGCTCACAAAGATATTCATAAAAATACGTGGACATCCCCAAATGGTATCACGCGAAATCAGATAGACCACATCTGCATTCGTCGGAAATGGAGAAGAGCTCTAGAAGACGTACGTACTAAAAGAAGCGCTGATATCGACAGCGACCACGAGCTAGTGGTTGCCACAATAAAAATAAAACTTAAAAGTTTATACAGGAAAAACACAAACCAAATACATAAACGCTTAGATGTCACAAAACTACGAGATAAAACAAAAAATGAAAAAGTTGGAGAATTGTTAAGAGAATGTTTACCTTCAAGCAACAGAACTTGGGATGAAATATGCAATTTGCTTAGAAATATCGCTAAAGGCGAAATAGATTACAAACGAAAAGAAAATAGAAAAATATGGCTATCTGACAGGAAAGAAACTACTTATAACAACAACAACTGGAAAACCCAAATTTTAAATCATAGTATAAGACCGTAGCGATAGCTGTTAAGAGATCCGCCCGGAACGAAAAACGAAAATACTTTGAAAATATAGCCACTGAAGCAGAAGCAGCTGCAGGAGCGAATAATATGAAAGAGCTTCATCAATTAATAGGTCGACTTTCGAACCAGAACATGAGTCGTAACCATGCCATTAAAGATGCAAACGGTCAGCTACTTACCAACTTAGAAGACCAAACTCGTCGATGGAGGCAGCATTTCGAAAATATTAGTAACGTCGCGGAAGAAAACAATATAAAAAAAAACCCTTCAGATCTCGAAACTACAATTGCAAACTACAATCGCAGAAATCACGTGCGCTATTTTAAAACTTAAGAAGAACAAGGCACCCGGAGAAGATGGCATTCCCCCAGAGCTCCTTCAGGCTAATCCTGCAATATCAGCAGAAATTTTACATCCTTATATATTTGATGCTTGGGAAAATGAACAGTTTCCTAATACATGGACAAAAGGAGCCGTCATAAAACTTCCAAAGAAAAACGATTTGTCTATTTGTGATAACTGGAGGGGCATTACCTTGCTCAACACTATCTACAAAGCAATTGCTTTAATAATAAATTGTAGACTGCAGTGCGTCGAGCAGTCATTAAGGGACGAACAGGCAGGTTTTCGACCTCATCGAAATTGCTTGGACCAGACAAATACTCTTCGTGTCATAATCGAACAGTCTGTAGAATGGCGCACACCGCTTTATTTAATCTTTGTCGATTTTAAGAAAGCTTTCGATTCCATTAGACGCAGCGCAATATGGTCTGCTTTAAAAACCAAGGGCGTACCTTCAAAATTAGTTAACCTCATTAAGGCGATTTACACCAATACCGCACTAGAAGTTCGTCATAATGGTATGAGAAGTGAGCCATTTACCACAAACGCAGGTGTGAAACAGGGTTGCCTTCTGTCTCCTTTACTTTTTGCTATTGTACTTGATAATATCATGACAAAAACATGCGCAAAGAAAAGGGGTATAGTGTGGGATTCCCACAAACATCTGGAGGACTTAGATTTTGCAGACGATATTTGTCTTATATCACATAACTTCAAGGACATGCAAAGCAAAGTGGATGCTTTGGTAATATTGGCCGGGACAGTTGGTTTAGAAATTAACATTCACAAAACACATGCAATGCGATTAAATTACGTAACCGATAACCAAATTAAAATTCAAAATCAAACAATAGAATATGTTAGCCACTTTTGTTATTTGGGATGCATGATGTCAATAGTCGGTGGGGTTGAGGAAGATGTTTCTAGTTGATTAAAAAAGGCAAGGTCGGCATTTGGCCGTCTAAATAAAACGTGGCGGTCACCGCAGATATCGCAAAACACAAAGATACGCATATTCAATGCTTGCGTAAAATCTACACTGCTTTATGGAAGCACAACCTGGCTGATGTCAAATGTTATAGCCCAGCAACTCCAGGTATTTATAAATAAATGCCTGCGAATAATATGTAGAATATTTTGGCCAAACACAATCACAAACGCAGATCTTTGGAGGTTAACGAATGAAGAGCCTATAATACGTCAAATTACAAGAAGAAAATGGAGATGGATAGGACATACTCTCCGAAAACCCATTGGCAGCGTTACAAAAACCGCATTAGAGTGGAATCCTCAAGGAAGTCGGCGTTCCGGTCGTCCAAAAAATAAATGGCGTAGAAGAGTTTTATATGAATTAACGACCATCAATAAATCTTTTGATGAAATCAAATCAATATGTAATAATAGAAATAGTTGGAATTTAATTGTAGAAGGCCTATGTTCCCAAGTGGAATAAATAAAGGAAAAAATACAAAAAAACATTTTCCTTCTGATACAACCAATACTAACTTTAAGTGCAGTTTAAATAATCATGGTTCACAAAATAAAGCATATTATGGATTCTGTCAAAAGTTGAGAAAATGTGGCTTTTTCCACAAAGCTAATCGAAATAATATGTTTCTACGCAAAACCTTCTTATAAGCTTTATTTAATTTCCAAGCGATCTAAACTTAAAATCAAAATGAATATAAACTAGAAAGGGGCATTAATTTATGTGGGTATGTAAGTAAAAGTTATTTAAAATGTAAATTTATATTCATAACAAAACAAAATAATAATTGGTTAAAATAAGTACAGAAAGTCATATTTTTAACAAGGGCATGTAATTCGAAGTTTTCACTAAATTGTATACGATACTTTAAAAATATCTTTGACCAAAATATCATAATCATTTTTAGCACTACAACCCGGGGTGGGTCTTGGCTGCCTCCAATTTTGCTCTAAAATGCCATGACCAACTGCAATCATTCTCCAGTTGCTTAAACTAATATTATTGAAATCAAAAGTTGTAAAAGTTCAATATCCCAGCATGTTCTAATATACAGCTGTAAAATAATGGAGTAGGACCTTATACATATACATATACATACATACATACGAGTATACAAACATACATAAAAATATTTTTCAATTTTTAATAGATACTTCATAATCATATTAAGCGATAATATTGATTACGTTTTTATATATGTTTCTTCGCAGGGAGCTAGTACTTCCAGATTCGCGGTCTACAGCCAGCGTTACCGTTGGTGCTACTAAAGTAGCAATTTGCCACTTTTCGAATGATACTATTTTGCCACTTTTACAAAATGCACCCAAATGTGATACTTTTTGTAATTCTTGCTACTTTTTTTGATACCTTTTACAGTTTTCCAAGCGAAGAACTTTTACGAAATTATGGAACCCGTTACAAAAATAAATAAGATCTTAATTAATTATTTATGTATATTATTTTAAATCGTATATATGTATGTATAAATGGAATAAATTTTTTTCAGGAGAAAAAGTACAAGAAGTATATTACTAATACGCACTATGCACGTAAATATGTATGCTTATAAAACACATAACATATGTCACTCTTGCTACAACAATAACATAATAAAAGATGTTTGGTAGAAAACGAGTTTAAATATTTTTATCTAGTAAGACATTAAAGAAAATGTTTAATAAAAATTGCTTGTCAAATTATAACATTTTATTCTAGAATGTACAATGGCATAATAAATTAGATAGTAGTGCCCCTAAAGCTATGTACAGACGATTGGCAGATCTTACAATATTGTCAGAAAAATGTTCGGAAAATGTCTCACAACCGTCTGAACTTACAATTTTATGTCTTGCAACGTTGCAAGAAAAAGCATTTCATTGTAAGATAATAATATTGTTTCTAATACTTTTACAGGTAGCTCGGCTGATAAAAGTGCATTGTTAGGTTTAAGTTTCCTCATGTGATATTAGATTTTTCTTTACAGTAGTTTTTTTTTTTATTTAATACTAGATTATTTTACTAGATTTTACTAGATTTTACACGCTACATGTTAATGATAAAACAAAAAGTACTAAAAGCAAAAGGCACCAAAAGTACCTGCTTCTCCTTATATAACACCCAAGAAAGTATACTATGTTAATGTACGTTATTGTAAAAACAATTTTACTTATTTTTTAATAAAAAGTTATAATAGTACCAAAAGTGACAGATTTTCATTATTTTGCCCCTAAGAATGTACGCTGTAAATCAATGTAAAAAACCTAATAAAAACAAAACCTACCAACACTTAAAGTACCCTATCCAATTTCATAAGAATCCATTAAAAAAGTATCCAAAAATTAAAAAGTACCAAAAGTACTTTTAAACCTTCTCTAGACTTCCACAAATAATTCAAGACCAAAATTAGCCAAATCGGTCCAGCCGTTCTCAACTTTTAGCGAGACTAACGAACAGCAATTCATTTATATATATGTACTAGCTCATCCCGGTGTACTTCGCTACCCCCTCGTTATAAAATAAAATTAAAAGTATTTGTATATCCTATTGTGACGATCGGTCCAGTAGTTAAGACTATATTACGATTTTTAATTTTCCTAAAATGGAGCGTGGTCCCATCCACTTTTCTCCCAATATATGCCCAAAATATGGCGATTCAAATACCGTTATCAGGAGCAGAAATAATAGATTTTTAATTTGTGGTTTGTATGAGAGGTACCACGCCCCTTTGTCCAATCCCGCCCATATTTGCGGCAGCACTTAAGAAATGCACACCAAACCGACATACCAAATTTTGTTCAAATACCATTATCAGGAGCAGAAATAATAGATTTTTAATTTGTGGTTTGTTTGAGAGGTACCACACTCCTTTGTCCAATCCCGCCCATATTTGCAGCAGCACTAAAAAAATGCATACCAAACCGACGTACCAAATTTTGTTCAAATACCGTTATCAGGAGCAGGAATAATAGATTTTTAATTTGTGGTTTGTATGAGAGGTACCACGCCCCTTTGTCCAATCCCGCCCATATCTGCAGCAGCACTTAAAAATGCACACCAAACCGACATACCAAATTTTGTTCAAATACCGTTATCAGGAGCAGAAATAATAGATTTTTAATTTGTGGTTTGTATGAGAGGTACCACGCCCCTTTGTCCAATCCCGCCCATATTTGCAGCAGCACTAAAAAAATACATACCAAACCGACTTACCAAAGTTTGTTTAAATACCGTTATCAGGAGCAGAAAAAATAGATTTTTAATATGTGGTTTGTATGGGAGGTACCACGCCCCTTTGTCCAATTGGACCGAATTGTAAATGTAAACCACCCGGGGCGCCACCCAAACGCATACAAAAAAAATTTATGCAAATCGGTCCAGCCGTTTAGGAGGAGTTCAGTTACAACGCACGTACAGTAGAATTATATATATAAAGATATAGAGAATTTAAATAGGATGATTCACCCCTATCGCGAATATTATGGGAGTAAGTTGTTTGGGAGAAAAATTGTATTCCCATCCCCAACAAATTGCTATCGCGAATATTTTGGGAGTTTAAGTCTCTATTGTGAATTACTTGGGAATAAAAGTTTTTATTTTGAATTGTTTGTTTTGATTTAACAAAAAATTTTTGCGCGATATATTTTGTGGTGTATGAAGAAAAGAAATTAAAGCTAATAAGGTAAAAATTATGAATAGCGTTTATTTGCGTTTTCTGTTGCTGAAAAAGGAAAATAAATCCATACTCGTAGAACGACTGCAGCGAAGACAAATACGTGATGAATCCGATCCGCTTTGTTTTGTTGCGGTTTTTTTTTGTTTTCAGTCAGTTTTTTTCTTATGTTCCGTTTGTGGTCGATCCGCACCTATGCATGAAAAATTTAAGTTGCGCCTAATAATTAACACCATTTACAAAAGCTTAAAGGCCCAACTATTTAGTGCTTAATGTAACTTAAGCAAATGTGTGAACACACACAATCAAATGTATACAACTATAATGTACTTAAGACACTTTTCGTCAAGTTTCGTCAAGTGTCATTTGCTTAAGGAAAGTGCGGTCAATTTCGCTCTTCCTTAACAAATGACACATCAGCTGTATTATAAAAAAAATTCCAATATACATAATAGATACATATGTATAATTGTTTACAATGAAAAGATGCAACCACTGTGGCTTTTTTTAGTACTTTTTTATTTTAGTTTTCGTTTACTTTATAAATTAATAAAAGATAAACATGGATTTACTTGTTTATGGTAATATATTTATAACTTTTACACATTAAATGAGATTTCGTAATATATATTACATTTTAAAGAAATAAAAACGAAAATAATTTTTGCAAAAGTAAAAATGTTTGCAACTAAGTGTAGAAAGTTTTTAAGCTCAATATATAGCCACCTAAAAGTCTTCAGTAATTTACTTAAGCATTTGACATGCTTTTCGTTAAATTTTGACATTAGCTTAAGTTACATTAAGCACATTATAGTTGGGCCTTAACTCGTTTCAAAATTTACCCACGTCCTTTTTTTTTATCCATTTGGAAATTTTTGCCATAGTCTTGATTCGCACACATTGCTTCAACCAGACAATTAATTTGTTCTTTATTAACACAGGAGTTTTTTCATGGGAATGTTTATTTGCGATAGGGGTGATTAATTCATATAACAAAGTTGTTAATTGGTTTATTTTATGAAACCAATGAATTTGGTTTGATTCTGTGCAGCTGTCAAACAATGGGTCCGCCACCAACTGAAGAAATGCAATTCCTTTTGGTAGTATTAAGTCAAATTAGTATACCAAACGTACATTTTAAATTTTTTGATTTTTCGACTTTTATTTTTGGCTTCTTCTTCCTTTTTTCAAAACCATCGCCGTGATAAGACGAAAAAAACAAAAAAAAATCTTACAAATCGGTCAAGTAGTTCTAAAGTTTTAGCGAGACTAAAGCTATGTATAGACGATTGGAAGATCTTACAATATTGTCAGAAAAATGTTCAGAAAATGTCTGCCAACCGTCTGAACTTACAATTTTTGTCTTGCAACGTTGCAAGAAAAAGAATTGTCAGTTCATTGTAAAACAATAATATTGTCAGACATCTGAGAATCGTGAGAACACTCTACTTTGCCATAGTCAGATAATTGTCAGACCTTGTAAGCTCTTTTTTATTGGCAGATGAGTTTAAACTAATGCAACTGACAATGGCACCATTGTCAGATAATTTTTTTTATTGGCAATGCTGTCCATAAATACTATTGGATTTGACAGTTCTGCCAAAGTTTAACAACACATCTGGCAATTTTTCCACACAACAATCTGACAACCGTGTAAACTGACAATTTTTGTAGGCAGATAAATTTATTGTCTGACAATTGCCTTACAATGAAATTGTAAGGTTTTCTTACAATCGTCTGAACTGACAATTTACCTTTTGGTCACAATTTTTCATTGTCAGTACGTTGTCAGCATATTGACATATCTTACAATATTGTAAGATCTGCCAATCGTCTGTACGTAGCTTAAGACACAGCGTTTGATTTATATATATATATATATGTAGATGTATGTATATAAAATTTCCAAATAAAATTGTACACTTCACCGGCGGGTTGAAATAATTTTTTTTGCATATACGCCGCTACAAATTTTTAGTCATCTTGTTACTCTGCTACAAGCAATTTGACATTTGTAAAACAAAAATACACGTATACAGCAGACAGGACGATTTAATCTGATTTTATTATAAATTATTCTATATAAAATAAATTAAACAAAATAGGCGAAAAAACATAATTTGGAATACTGAATTTGATTTTTAAAGAAATGCCACTTTATTTTTGTCAAATTATCTTTTTGGTGCCACTTTTTTCGTAAATATCCCCTTGTTTTTGGCACTTATTGAAGAAATCGAACGGTAACGCTGTCTACAACACGAGCAACTAAATTAATATTATCGTATAGCAACTATACAGTTTACATTATTAAGTAAATTATAAAAACATGGTGTGCATCAGTGTTGCCAAAATGTTGTAGCCATTTCCCGTCAGATAGCTCCTAAAAACCCGCTTTAAGCCGCTATCTGAGTAAAAATAAATGCTAACAAAAACCGCTAAATTTTTTATAATCAATTTATTTATTTATCATGACTTTAAAGTAAAAAAAAATAGAATGAGATAAATTATATAAGTTGTACATACATATGTATGTATGTATAAACAATATTTTTTGTTTTATGAGATCGTCAATCTACATCTACCCACTCATCAATGTCGGTATCATTTCTGGAACATGAATAAATATCAGATGTTCCAATTAAACGTAAAAATTCTGCCGGAACTTCATAGTCGAAACAACACTTGCTATGACGTCGAAGTCCATACCTAAAACAAAGAAATAGTATGCAAAAATGAGCTAAAAGGGTTTTCTAAATTTTTACTTACTTAACTGTTAAAATAGCATTCACCATTTGAGTTTGCAATCGATTTCTAAGTTTTGATTTAGTTACATTTAGTTGACTAAAAACGCGTTCAACTTCTGCGTTAGACCATGGCATACATAAAATTTGTAAGCAAAATTCAGCCAATTCTTTAAATATTTTATTTCCTGCAGAGTCCTCATAATCTAAAACTTCGAACCAGAAAGAGGTAGTATCCGAAGTACTATTCCATCTGACTATATTAATATTTTTAAGCTGGTTTAGTATCTTTTCAATATTTTCTGGAATACATCGTAATTGTTCTAAGCATGGAATAACATCTTGTTGATTTGCTTGAAATATGTTATGAACTGAAAAGTTATCTATTTTTGTTAAAATTTCAAGATTTTCTGGCAATCTGAAATCAATAAATAAATGTTGATAAAATAAAATATCTCTAATCAAAATCAAATTATTTATAAAATGCAAGGCGAATCTATACAAGGTGGGAGCAATGGCGAATTCAAAAATTCGCCATTTCCAAACGATTGTCAAATTTTGTAGTATTTCCTTTTCTATTAAATTCTTTGTTTACAAACAAATTTGATATTTTTTGTAAATTAAAATTTTTAAAGCTAAAATTTTTATGTGAATTAAAAAAAGTGTATGCAAAAAAGAAAATAATTGTGAAATAAGGAAGCAAACGTGAAAAAACGAAAAAGGATATGGAATTCAAAGTTCAGGTAAGATTTATATAATTTGAAACATTCTGAAGAATCACAAACTAAATCTTTGTATTTCAAGGCCACCAGAAGTCACTGAAACGCAGGGTCCCCGTGGATAGAATGACTGATGATATATTTTAAATTAGTGCTTAAATGTAATTTATCGTTCATGAGCCTTGCACTTGGCCTCATGCATTTAATTTTATGTAATTGATATAAATTAATTAATAAAAACAAATTGTATATAAAATTTTACATTTATTTGAGCATGTACTCAAGTATTTATGTTTTATATTTTATTTATTTGTTGCGGGTTAGCAATATCTAGATATATATTTCGTTGGTAGCTATACCAATTCATCAGTAGATGTTTTACCCTTTATGTTTAAAAAATTCCAAAGCTCATCTATTTATACAAAAACTCACAAATATATTTTTTGTGAATTACAAAGCATAAAAATAGCCTTTAAAAAAATTTTTTCAAACACAAACAACAATAATTTTCCATTATGAATGTGTTTACTTTTCTACACCTATACAATTAGACAACCGCTGGTTGCCATTAAAAGTTTTTATAAGGCAAAAATGAAAAGCAAATCTCCCCGTTACAAAATTTTACATTTATTTGAGCATGTACTCAAGTATTTATGTTGTACTCTAATTGTATAGGTGTAGAAAAGTAAACACATTCATAATGGAAAATATTCAAGATGCCGGCCAAAAATGTAAGCAACTTTTGACAAGATTGCGCAGTTTACCATTTTTTGCAGATTATTTAACGGTCAAAACACAACCCTACAAAAACCATATTCCTTCTTGCGCAGACCTGATTATTAGACCATGGTTTTCTCTAACTTCAAATTAATTAAACAGAAAGGGAATTCCCATAAAACTTTTCCGTACATACTACGCATACGTCAAGGCTGTCAGGCATGCCGTAGCAGTGATGCCAACTCTGAAAACATCAAAAGTAATGTGCATGATGTAATAAACAAGATGGCAGCGCTACGAAAGCTTACTATTTTTGGCTCTACTTATTAGGTGGCTTCAAATGTCAAAGAGCTGTTTTTCTGGTTATATTTTTGACAGCTTAAGTTAGCTAGCCGTTACTTTTTCTCGTGCTGCCAAGTTCTTGTTTTCTACAGTAGTTTTTTTTTTTATTTAATACTAGATTATTTTACTAGATTTTACTAGATTTTACACGCTACATGTTAATGATAAAACAAAAAGTACTAAAAGCAAAAGGCACCAAAAGTACCTGCTTCTCCTTATATAACACCCAAGAAAGTATACTATGTTAATGTACGTTATTGTAAAAACAATTTTACTTATTTTTTAATAAAAAGTTATAATAGTACCAAAAGTGACAGATTTTCATTATTTTGCCCCTAAGAATCTACGCTGTAAGTCAATGTAAAAAACCTAATAAAAACAAAACCTACCAACACTTAAAGTACCCTATCAAATTTCATAAGAATCCATTAAAAAAGTATCCAAAAATAAAAAAGTACCAAAAGTACTTTTAAACCTTCTCTAGACTTCCACAAATAATTCAAGACCAAAATTAGCCGAATCGGTCCAGCCGTTCTCGACTTTTAGCGAGACTAACGAACAGCAATTCATTTTTATATATGTACTAGCTGATCCCGGTGTACTTCGCTACCCCCCTCGTTATAAAATAAAATTAAAAGTATTTGTATATCCTATTGTGACGATCGGTCCAGCAGTTAAGACTATATTACGATTTTTAATTTTCCTAAAAAGGAGCGTGGTCCCATCCACTTTTCTTCCAATATATGCCCAAAATATGGCGATTCAAATACCGTTATCAGGAGCAGAAATAATAGATTTTTAATTTGTGGTTTGTATGAGAGGTACCACGCCCCTTTGTCCAATCCCGCCCATATTTGCAGCAGCACTTAAGAAATGCACACCAAACCGACATACCAAATTTTGTTCAAATACCATTATCAGGAGCAGAAATAATAGATTTTTAATTTGTGGTTTGTATGAGAGGTACCACGCTCCTTTGTCCAATCCCGCCCATATCTGCAGCAGCACTTAAAAAATGCACACCAAACCGACATACCAAATTTTGTTCAAATACCATTATCAGGAGCAGAAATAATAGATTTTAAATTTGTGGTTTGTATGAGAGGTACCACGCCCCTTTGTCCAATCCCGCCCATATTTGGAGCAGCGCTTAAAAAATGCACACCAAACCGACGTACCAAATTTTGTTCAAATACCGTTATCAGGAGCAGAAATAATAGATTTTTAATTTGTGGTTTGTATGAGAGGTACCACACCCCTTTGTCCAATCCCGCCCATATCTGCAGCAGCACCTAAGAAATGCACATCAAACCGACATACTAAATTTTGTTCAAATACCATTATCAGGAGCAGAAATAATAGATTTTTAATTTGTGGTTTGTATGAGAGGTACCACGCCCCTTTGTCCAATCCCGCCCATATTTGCAGCAGCGCTTAAAAAATGCACACCAAAGCGACGTACCAAATTTTGTTCAAATACGGTTATCAGGAGCAGAAATAATAGATTTTTAATTTGTGGTTTGTATGAGAGGTACCACACCCCTTTGTCCAATCCCACCCATATTTGCAGCAGCACTTAAGAAATGCACACCAAACCGACATACCGAATTTTGTTCAAATACCATTATCAGGAGCAGAAATAATAGATTTTTAATTTGTGGTTTGTATGAGAGGTACCATGCCCCTTTGTCCAATCCCGCCCATATTTGCAGCAGCACTAAAAAAATGCATACCAAACCGACGTACTAAATGTTGTTCAAATACCGTTATCAGGAGCAGAAATAATAGATTTTTAATATGTGGTTTGTATGGGAGGTACCACGCCCCTTTGTCCAATTGGACCGAATTGTAAATCTAAACCACCCGGGGCGCCACCCAAACGCATACAAAAAAATTTATGCAAATCGGTCCAGCCGTTTAGGAGGAGTTCAGTTACAACGCACGTACAGTAGAATTATATGTATAAAGATATAGAGAATTTAAATAGGATGATTCAACCCTATCGCGAATATTATGGGCGTAAGTTGTTTGGGAGAAAAATTGTATTCCCATCCCCAACAAATTGATATCGCGAATATTTTGGGAGTTTAAGTCTCTATTGTGAATTACTTGGGAATAAAAGTTTTTATTTTGAATTGTTTGTTTTGATTTAACAAAAAATTTTTGCGCGATATATTTTGTGGTGTATGAAGAAAAGAAATTAAAGCTAATAAGGTAAAAATTATGAATAGCGTTTATTTGCGTTTTCTGTTGCTGAAAAAGGAAAATAAATCCATACTCGTAGAACGACTGCAGCGAAGACAAATACGTGATGAATCCGATCCGCTTTGTTTTGTTGCGGTTTTTTTTTGTTTTCAGTCAGTTTTTTTCTTATGTTCCGTTTGTGGTCGATCCGCACCTATGCATGAAAAATTTAAGTTGCGCCTAATAATTAACACCATTTACAAAAGCTTAAAGGCCCAACTATTTAGTGCTTAATGTAACTTAAGCAAATGTGTGAACACACACAATCAAATGTATACAACTATAATGTACTTAAGACACTTTTCGTCAAGTTTCGTCAAGTGTCATTTGCTTAAGGAAAGTGCGGTCAATTTCGCTCTTCCTTAACAAATGACACATCAGCTGTATTATAAAAAATTTCCAATATACATAATAGATACATATATATAATTGTTTATAATGAAAAGATGCAACCACTGTTGCTTTTTTTAGTACTTTTTTATTTTAGTTTTCGTTTACTTTATAAATTAATAAAAGATAAACATGGATTTACTTGTTTATGGTAATATATTTATAACTTTTACACATTAAATGAGATTTCGTAATATATATTACATTTTAAAGAAATAAAAACGAAAATAATTTTTGCAAAAGTAAAAATGTTTGCAACTAAGTGTAGAAAGTTTTTAAGCTCAATATATAGCCACCTAAAAGTCTTCAGTAATTTACTTAAGCATTTGACATGCTTTTCGTTAAATTTTGACATTAGCTTAAGTTACATTAAGCACATTATAGTTGGGCCTTAACTCGTTTCAAAATTTACCCACGTCCTTTTTTTTATCCATTTGGAAATTTTTGCCATAGTCTTGATTCGCACACATTGCTTCAACCAGACAATTAATTTGTTATTTATTAACACAGGAGTATTTTCATGGGAATGTTTATTTGCGATAGGGGTGATTAATTCATATAACAAAGTTGTTAATTGGTTTATTTTATGAAACCAATGAATTTGGTTTGATTCTGTGCAGCTGTCAAACAATGGGTCCGCCACCAACTGAAGAAATGCAATTCCTTTTGGTGGTATTAAGTCAAATTAGTATACCAAACGTACATTTTAAATTTTTTGATTTTTCGACTTTTATTTTTGGCTTCTTCTTCCTTTTTTCAAAACCATCGTCGTGATAAGACGAAAAAAAACAAAAAAAAAATCTTACAAATCGGTCAAGTAGTTCTAAAGTTTTAGCGAGACTAAAGCTATGTATGGACGATTGGCAGATCTTACAATATTGTCAGAAAAATGTTCAGAAAATGTCTGCCAACCGTCTGAACTTACAATTTTTGTCTTGCAACGTTGCAAGAAAAAGAATTGTCAGTTCATTGTAAAACAATAGTATTGTCAGACATCTGACAATCGTGAGAACACTCTACTTTGCCATAGTCAGATAATTGTCAGACATTGCAAGCTCTTTTTTATTGGCAGATGTGTTTAAATTAATGCAACTGACAATGGCACCATTGTCAGATAATTTTTTTTATTGGCAATGCTGTCCATAAATACTATTGGATTTGACAATTCTGCCAAAGTTTAACAACACATCTGGCAATTTTTCCACACAACAATCTGACAAACGTGTAAACTGACAATTTTTGTAGGCAGATAAATTTATTGTCTGACAATTGCCTTACAATGAAATTGTAAGGTTTTCTTACAATCGTCTGAACTGACAATTTACCTTTTGGTCACAATTTTTCATTGTCAGTACGTTGTCAGAATATTGACATATCTTACAATATTGTAGCTTAAGACACAGCGTTTGATTTTTATATATATATATATATGTAGATGTATGTATATAAAATTTCCAAATAAAATTGTACACTTCACCGGCGGGTTGAAATAATTTTTTTTTGCATATACGCCGCTACAAATTTTTAGTCATCTTGTTACTCTGCTACAAGCAATTTGACATTTGTAAAACAAAAATACACGTCTACAGCAGACAGGACGATTTAATCTGATTTTATTATTAATAGCATGGTAGGTACTTGAAAAATTATGTTTTAAAAAAGTATTCTATATAAAATAAATTAAACAAAATAGGCGAAAAAACATAATTTGGAATACTGAATTTGATTTTTAAAGAAATGCCACTTTATTTTTGTCAAATTCTCTTTTTGGTGCCACTTTTTTCGTCAATATCCCCTTGTTTTTGGTACTTATTGAAGAAATCGAACGGTAACGCTGTCTACAACACGAGCAACTAAATTAATATTTGCCCAATTCACAAGCTTATCGTATAGCAACTATACAGTTTACATTATTAAGTAAATTATAAAAACATGGTGTGCATCAGTGTTGCCAAAATGTTGTAGCCATTTCCCGTCAGATAGCTCCTAAAAACCCGCTTTAAGCCGCTATCTGAGTAAAAATAAATGCTAACAAAAACCGCTAAAATTTTTATAATCAATTTATTTATTTATCATGACTTTAAAGTAAATAAAATATAATGAGATAAATTATATAAGTTGTACATACATATGTATGTATGTATGTATAAACAATATTTTTTGTTTATGAGATCGTCAATCTACATCTACCCACTCATCAAAGTCGGTATCATTTCTGGAACATGAATAAATATCAGATGTTCCAATTAAACGTAAAAATTCTGCCGGAACTTCATAGTCGAAACAACACTTGCTATGACGTCGAAGTCCATACCTAAAACAAAGAAATAGTATGCAAAAATGATCTAAAAGGGTTTTGTAAATTTTTACTTACTTAACTGTTAAAATAGCATTCACCATTTGAGTTTGCAATCGATTTCTAAGTTTTGATTTAGTTACATTTAGTTGACTAAAAACGCGTTCAACTTCTGCGTTAGACCATGGCATACATAAAATTTGTAAGCAAAATTCAGCCAATTCTTTAAATATTTTATTTCCTGCAGAGTCCTCATAATCTAAAACTTCGAACCAGAAAGAGGTAGTATCCGAAGTACTATTCCATCTGACTATATTAATATTTTTAAGCTGGTTTAGTATATTTTCAATATTTTCTGGAATACATCGTAATTGTTCTAAGCATGGAATAACATCTTGTTGATTTGCTTGAAATATGTTACGAACTGAAAAGTTATCTATTTTTGTTAAAATTTCAAGATTTTCTGGCAATCTGAAATCAATAAATAAATGTTGATAAAATAAAATATCTCTAATCAAAATCAAATTATTTATAAAATGTTTATGTTTTGAGAGATCTTTTTTTAAATTATCTTTCCAAATACAACTTTAAATTCACATGACTTGTGAATTGATAATATATCTAAGCATATTATTTACCTTTGTATTAATTGTTTTAATAATGTTGCACAAAATTTAATGCATCGGTGTCGAATATCTTATTCTTGTTTAGAATTAATTACGCCTTTTGCTCTTTGTGTCTTTACTTCAAATTCAAATTTGTATCCCAAAAAACTATTTATGTTGACATGTCCTTCAAAGTCTTCAATTCTGAATTGTTTATTTGCGTGACATATTTTATTCTTTAATGAATTTATTGCCATATTCAAATCATTCAGACGTTTAGTGGGGTCTGAATTGTTGCTTTGAAAACTCATATTTACTATATTCATCTCAGAAAGTATTGGACTTAAAAATGTGAGATAAATAAAATTTACAGGGTCTTTATACATAGTAGAAAGGGTTTCAGCAGAATAACATCTCTCCGAAAGGCGGGCAATTCCAAAATGTGTTTCTAACTCTAACCATTGGCTGATAATTCTTTTAACAGCTACGTTTATGGAAAGCCAACGAGTATCACAAATTCGAGTAATATTTAAAGGTTCCTACATAATCACCCCTATCGCGAATATTATGGGAGTAAGTTGTTTGGGAGAAAAATTGTATTCCCATCCCCAACAAATTGCTATCGCGAATATTTTGGGAGTTTAAGTATCTATTGTGAATTACTTGGGAATAAAAGTTTTTATTTTGAATTGTTTGTTTTGATTTAACAAATAATTTTTGGGGGATTTATTTTGTGGTGTATGAATAAAAGAAATACGGTAAAAATTATGAATATGTAGCGTTTATTTGCGTTTTCTGTTGCTGGTAAAGGAAAATCAATCCATAGAACGACTGCAGCGAAGACAAATACGTGATGAATCTGATCCGCTTTGTTTTGTTGCGGTTTTTTTGTTTTCAGTCAGTTTTTTTCTTATGTTCAATTTTTGGTCGATCCTCACCTATGCATGAAAAACTTAAGTTACGCTTATTAAACTAATAATTAACACCATTTACAAAAGCTTAACTCGTTTCAAAATTTACCCACGTCCTCTTTTTTATCCTTTTGGAAACCTTTGCCATAGTCTTTATTCGCATACATTGCATCAACCAGACAATTATTTTTTTCTTTATTAACACTCCTGTGTTAATAAATAAGAGAAAAAGCTGATTACATGAAGTTCTTGATTAAAAAACAAATTGCTACTTACATGTTCACTTCTTGTTCCCACTTTCAATTGTTGTGAATAATTTTAGTCAAATTATTCGCGGGAGTAAACATTTGCGATGCCATATTTGTAAGGTATGGGAATTCATTCCCAAAAAAAATTTATGGGAATCATTCACGATAGTAAAACAAAAAATTTGGGAGTTTTTTCATGGGAATGTTTATTCGCGATAGGGGTGAATATGTATATAGTTTTCTAAATTAAACAAACAAAAAAATAATTTAAAACTTACTTTGTCATCATTTATTGCCTTGTACAAGTTGCTGTATGAAAGTCTTCTTGCAGAGCTTTTAGAAAACCAATTGTAAGTTTCTTGTACTAAGAACTCTAGATTTCTAGGAAGAATGGCACATGCATGGTTTATTGCAAGTTGAACCGAGTGACATACACATTTTACCAGTACCAAGTGTCGATTAAGTTTTTTTAATTCTTCATATACGCTTTTATTACGACCAACCATTACGTTGGCATTATCAGTACCAATTCCAACCAATTTATTTATATCTAGTTTGAATCTATTCAATTCTTCTTTTATACTTTTTACTATTGAAAGCGAATCCGAGCCAGAAAGTTCTTCAAGTGAAAAAAAAGTTGACACTATTTTTCTGTGTTTTATGCTGTGATATATTACAACAACACCTAACAAAAATAATTGAATTATTAAATTAATGTTATTTTAAACTTAATTAATGCTTTTACTTACCAAGAAGTTTGACTACTCCGATATCAGTTGATTCGTCTAATAAAAGACTGAAGTGAGATTCGCCAATATCATTTCGTATGTCATCTTTAAAATGAACGGATAAAACGTTTTTTACAATATTTCAACATTTTGTTCTGTGCAATCGAATGTTTTGGCAAGTTGTGGAATCTTGAAATTCATTTTTTAACAAGGCTGTCATATGGTCAATTGGTGCTATTGGCCCGTGTTGGCAGAAGTATAATGACAAAGAAGCTTCGTGTTGTTGGACTTTTGTACTTTTTGATATAAATGGAATTTTGTTTTTTTGTGTAAAACCACCTTTCGAAGCTTGATGCTTTTTCGTAGAAGTGTGTGCAATTAAATCAGAAAATTTGCATTGCCGAATACTTTTGCAATATCGACAATAAGCCTTATAAGGATCTTCACACTCGCTGATCCAATCACACAGTTTTCGGTTTGTCTTCCACTCCTGTCTAAATTTTTGCTTACTCATATTTTATATTTGTATTTTTATTTGTATTTGAAATAAATTTCGTTCACTAATACGCGATTTTCAAAGTTTTATTTTTCACTTGTACAAGTTTAACTCTAAACCAACACAAAATCACACTTTTTTTGGTAAACGAAAAGAATAAAGCAAAAAGTGCCGTTATTTTTTTCTAGATATGTAAGTGTTTATATCGATAAAACTCAACACAACCACCAGGGTACGTGTTGCATAGCTGTGCTTATACTAAGTTCACACTTGTGTTTTTAAACGTGTTTAAGGCAAATGTTTTAGAATCTAAACACAACCGTTCACATTACATTTGAGATGTTTAAGGTTAACGTTTCGTCAGCTGATTATTGTGTTTTTGTAATATTGCGCGTTTGAGAAACTAATATTATATTACAACTGGAAAGAAATATCAGTAAAAAACTATTATTTATATTATTATTTTCATTCTCATGAAATTAGTAAAATTGCTAGCCTATTAAAAGGTGAAATATATGTTATATGCAAATGGAATTTTTATTTTTTTGATGTGACGTCATATAATAGCATGGCAAAATGACAGAGTTGGTGAAAAATTTTTGACGTGGCGCCATTTAATAGCAATACAAACATTACAGAGTTGTCAAAAAACGCACTGAACATACTCCAAATATATTTGTAACCCTGCCTTTTGCGTGTTTAGCGAGATGTTTAAATCTAAAACTTGTCATTTGAGATGTTTAACAAAACAAGTCAATGTATGGTAAAACATATCAAAATCGAAGTGTTTAAGCTCTTAAACACGAATGAGACGTTAAACACATAAGTGTGAACATAGTATTAGATTGGTTTATAAGATTTCTTTCAAAGTTAAAAAAACGCTGAAAACCCGTCAAATAAGAAATTTTTCAGCTAAAAAATCCACTGTCGTTTATTTTTAATAGACTTCCCGCTAACGACAACAAAATACAGTCAAATATAGCGGGAAAACCGCCGTTTTGGCAACACTGGTGTGCTTGAACAATTAAAAGGCAGAGAGGAAAAGAGAACAAGAGCCAAGCCTGCGTATACAACAACGTATTAAAAACGACGACAACAACAAACTACAGTATTCCATTGCAATAACCTGAAGTAACGTTCTGTGATATTAGTTTCTAAGTTTGTTCTTTGATATTTTCTATTATTTCTACTTGTATTTACCAAAACAAAATTTTGTTGGTAGAAAGAAAATATAAATAAAAACTTTTCTTGAAAACGTCGGAAAAAAGCTGACAAAACTTTGAGCAAAGAGATGAAATAAATTTGTTTTATTTGCATCACAAACATAAGGGAAACCGATCATAAACAGCCTAGTTAAAAACAATAGCATAAACAATCGAAATTGGTCACAATATACATATAACTATGTAAATTAATATTAGTTTTGTATCTTATTTTAACCCAAACCAAAAAGTAAACATTTAATAAAAATTAATTATGGATTATGCTGATAATCATCTAGGAGCCTCCACCTAAAAATCTTATAGAAAAAGGTGCATTTCACATATTATAATCTTTAAATTCTTACAATGTGTTCTTCTGAACCACCTTCTCATACTTCGAAAAAGGTTCTGAATACCTATGAAATGTGATTTTTTTCTAAGTTATGTCTTTAGGTTTATGTACGTACATGTACATAAGTATTTCTTTTCTTGTGCTCACAGAGTAAAGGTGGAATTAGTCTTTACTTTCTGCTCTGTTCCGGATCAGCTGTTCATTTTTTGTGTATGCAAAACATGTATTTTCAATTAGTTGTTCTGTTCTGTTACGGATCATTCTGTTGAAAACTGAATTTTACTTACAGTTCTAAGTGACAGCAAGAGACAGCTGCTTGTTTCAGTATACCAAGCCGATCGGAACAAAATTGCCGCGTAATCGCTAATAAATTTTTATTATGACCGCCGCCATCGACTTTAAGCACATTAAATACAAGACGATTTTAAATAAAATAATATTGTATTCATGAAAAATTATAGTGATTACAGTTTTTTTTTAATTAAATAACGTTTTAAACGTATTTTCTTTAAAATTATTCAACCTGATAATTAAGACGAAGCGCCGTTTTAAATTTGTGAACACTGCTATGTATATTTTGCAAGAAACAGCTGATACGTTTTTACAGAACTTCAAACTAGAGATGTGCGCGTGAGTAAAATTACGCTCGCGATCACGAAACGTAAATATTTCACAAGCATGCTCACGCACGGCATGATTTAAAACTTTCGCGATCACGCACGCTCACGAACGCAATATGTTTAATGTTCAGTTTCAACTCTCGCAGTGTACAGACGCGTTTTATAATCGTCGCAACTGAATATTAAAATTATAAAAAATTTAAAGTCACAAAAAATACAAAAACAAAACATTTATTAAACAGTTATTATACTGGTTTTATTTTATTTTTTTTTTTTTTGCTTGTGTATACATAAATATTTGCATACACAAACTCTTATAAGTGAAAAAAACAAGAGAACTCTAAATGAGTTCATCTTCTGGCAACAACAACAACAATAAACCCACAAGCAGTAGAAATGCTTATTTAACTTTTGTTTCTGATGACGACAATAAAAAAATTGAAATAAGCACAAACCTGAATTCTACACAAAACACAACTATTCGTGCGCGATCATGCTCTCCATACATGTTAAATAGTGATCAAGAAACAACAACAATTGCACCTATTAGCAAACTTGTCAGCTTAGCTGTACAAGCAAACAAACAAACAAACAATAAATACCCAGGTGACCAACGTGCACAAAATGAATAAAATTATGGATAAAGTAAGTGAAAATAGTGATAATAAAATTCAAACAGGTATGGATAGATACATAACTGTGTTAAAAAGGGGAAGAAGTCCCAAATCTGCTCAAATTGCGTCAACGGCAAAAGTTCCCAAAGATGGGAAAAATATAAAAAATTCCGAAAATCGTTTCGCGATTTTAACTGTACAAGGTGATGAAGACACAACTAATACAAGTTTGAGTAAACCACCACCGATTTATTTAAGAGAACAGAACTCCAGCTTTCTGGTAAAAAGCCTTATCTCGTTAATTGGAGAAAATGAGTTTTACGTAACTCCAATCAAGCGTGGGAAAATTAATGAAACAAAAATTCAGGTATCTAAAGAAAATAATTACAGAAAAATAGTCTCAGACTTTGAGACTAAAAATAAAAATTTTTATACATATCAGCTTAAGAGTGCTAAAGGTCTAACCGTTGTAATAAAAGGTATAGATTCTAGTGTGGATCCAGAAGAGGTCAAGTCTGGCCTTGAAAATAGTGGATTCAAGGTGAAAAATGTTTCAAACATCAAAAATAGAGAAAAAATCCCCCAACCAATATTTAGAGTCGAGTTACAGCCAGGTGACATAAAGATAAAAAAAATGAATCCCATCCAATCTATGATCTAAAGTATTTGTTACACCGGAGAGTTACCGTTGAGCAGCCACATAAAAGAGCTGGACCTATCCAATGCCTGAACTGCCAAGAATTTGGGCACACGAAAACTTATTGCAAGTTGCCTACAGTCTGCGTTGTATGTGGTGAGCTACACAGTACCGCTAACTGTGACAAAACAAAAGGTGATCCCAAGGCGAAAAAATGTGGCAATTGCGGCGGAAATCACACTGCCAACTATAGAGGCTGCCCTCTTTACTCGTTTTTTAAACGCTCCTCGCACAAAAAAGAAAATATTATCCCCGCTCAGCCTATCACACCTTTAAGCTACCCTCAGTTACCTCAACCGTCTACCAGTCAGCAACAATATTCAAACGTATTGAAATCAAACGCGACTATTGCTCAGCAACAACCTAATAATAAATTTTCATACGCTAACATTTTAAAAAGTAACCACAATACAGCGCAAAAACCGCTACCAGTAAGCGAAGCTCCAGGGTCTAATTTTAGCCGTATTGAAGCCTCAATTGAGTGCTTAATACAAACAGTAAATACTTTTACTCTCAACATGTCCTGTATGATGCAGGAAATGTTGAAAATGCAGTCTACTTTGTTGCAGGCTGTATTAAGCAAACCATGAACTTGAAAATATGTTTTTGGAACGCAAACGGCATCTGCCAACATAAAAATGAAATAGAATATTTTCTTCTGGATAAACAAATCGATGTTATGCTTATCTCAGAAACTCATTTGACGTCTCGAAGCTATTTTAGAATTAGTGGATATAATTTCTACGACACCAAGGATCCTCGAGGTAGAGCTTGTGGTGGCTCGGGAATTCTAATAAAAACGCGAATAAAACACTACCTGTAAAATGAATTTTGTGAAGATTATCTTCAAGCAACAAACATCTGCATTGAAAATTTTTATCAAAAACTTGTGATATCATCTGTTTATTCTCCTCCCAGGTTTTCAATTTCAGAGAGTCAATATACCGCATTTTATTCAACACTGGGGTCCCGTTTTCTAGCAGCTGGCGACTACAATGCTAAACACACATTTTGGGGTTCACGTTTAATCAGTCCCAAGGGTCGTGTTTTGTTTGACACAATTTCAAAAATGGGCTTTAATGTAGTTTCAAGTGGTCAGCCAACATATTGGCCAACGGATCGACAAAAAATTCCTGATATTATTGACTTTGGAGTTATGAAAGGTGTGCCCAGCGAAATGATTGAAGTTGAAGCATCATTGGATTTATCTTCATATCACTCGCCTACTATTATCACTATTTACTCACACACAACTGCAACATCAACATGCGATTTACCGCTGATATCTGCACGTATTAACTGGCTGAAATACAAAAAATATTTGAGTGCTCATTGCACGGAAAATATGCAGTTGAGAACACCTACTGACATAGAAAATTCTATTAGGTTGTTTGAAGCACATGTCAATCAAGCTGCTCTTAATGCTTCTTCAAATCAACCAAATCAACAAGTAAGATTCAACAACATTTCTTCTGTAGATATAGAAATTCTATTGACTGAAAAACGGAGAGCGCGACGAGAATGGCAACGTTACAGATCCCCCCAGTTAAAGTTAAGGCTGAAGGAATGCACCAAACAGCTTAGAAAAGTTTTACAAACACAAAAAACAGCTTCGCTGCAAAAATTTCTTCAAGAACTCGATGCAACACCACAAACAGATTATTCGCTATGGCGTGCAGCCAGAGGACTTAAAAGGCCAGTGATTTGCAAACCTCCGTTACGAGATTCGAATGGTGACTGGGCAAGAACTGATGCTGAAAAAGGTGCTCTTTTTGTTAAGCACTTAGAAAATGTATTTACACCGAATATTTCTACTGATATTGTTGAACTGCCACCAGTTGTCTCTTTACCAGAAATACCGTTAAGATTTAACATTGTGGAGATTGAAAAGGCCATCACTAGTCTTAACACCAAAAAAGCCCCAGGTGTCGACAAAATAAGCAACAAAATGCTTCAACAACTGCCTTATATTGCAAAAAGAATTATACTATTCATTTTTAATAGTATTCTACGGCTGCAATACTATCCTGCAGAATGGAAGGTTTCGATGATTATTATGATACCAAAGCCCGGCAAGGATCATACGAAGGTTGAATCCTATCGGCCTATTAGTTTATTGCCCAACATTTCAAAACTATTTGAAAAGCTGTATATGAGCAAGCTGATGCCTATAGTGACTAGAAGTGGATGCATTCCAGATCATCAATTCGGTTTTCGCAGACAACATAGCACTATTGAACAAACTCACAGACTTGTGAACGTAGTTAGAGACACCTTTGAAAAAAAGAAATATTGCTCTGCGCTCTTTATAGATGTTTCTCAAGCTTTCGATAAAGTATGGCACGAAGGTCTTATACATAAATTAACGCAAAATCTACCCGCAAACATTGTTAGGCTTTTAATAAGCTACCTAAGTGAACGAAAATTTGTAGTTAGGGAAGGCAATTTCTTAAGCCCACCGCAGTCGATCGAAGCCGGAGTTCCCCAAGGCAGTATCTTCGGTCCATTACTTTATTTAATATATGCCTCTGACTTACCGTTAAGCAATAACATTCATACATCAACATTTGCCGATGATACAGCTTTTCTAAGCGTTCACGAAAACCCTGTAGAAGCTTCCCGCAATTTACAAGGGTATATATCCAAATTGCAAAATTGGCTCAAACAATGGCGTATTAAAGTTAACGAGCAGAAATGTGTGCACGTAACTTTTACGTTGCGCAAGGAAACATGCCCGCCTATAAAAATTAACACCGAGACCATACCGCAACACACTGTTGTCAAATATCTAGGCGTTCATCTTGATCGTCGTTTAACATGGAAATCGCATATAGACGCAAAGTTAATACAAATGAAATTAAAAGCAGCCCAAATGAATTGGCTTATTGGAAGAAATTCTATACTAAGCCTAGACTGTAAACTACTATTATACAACGCGATCCTGAAACCAATATGGTTCTATGGAATCCAGTTATGGGGCACTGCCTCAGCATCAAATGCCGAAAAAATTCAAAGGCGACAAAATAAAATTCTACGTACAATTACAGCAGCTCCCTGGTATGTCAGAAATCATCGGATTCATAAAGATCTAGATGTTCCGTTGGTGAAGACAGTATTTTCAATAAACGCTAAAAAATATATAAAAAAAACTTGAGGTGCACCCAAATGTACTTGCGCGCAATATTTTAAATTATAGAGGCCACACCCGGCTGAAAAGGAGGGATACTCTTTTTCTCAGCCGTACACGAGAGATGTAAAACAACATAAATTAACCGTTGAAATTAAAAATTTTGTTTAGCATTGGCTAAACTTATATTTAATATTTTTTTAGATTTAAGATTTGAAAAACTTATTGATAATTCAATTTTAATAATTAAAGATTCAATAAATAATAAAATTATCACAATTTTTAATTTTATTTTGTTTTTGTTTTCAATATAAATAAGAGAACGACATCGATTTGTCGACAGTGTGAAACAGGCCGATAATATAAAAAATCACGCACGATTACGCACGGTATTATATATTTGAATCACGATCACGCACTCACGCGTGATTTTTTATATTTGTAATCACGAATCACGACACGAAAATTTCACGACATTTGCACATCTCTACTTGAAACTACAAAAATTCAACAACAGAACGGCACAAAACAGAACAGAAAGTAAAAGTCAAGACTAATGAGACCTTAACAGGATGCACTTAAATTTTAAGAAATAAATTGGCGAAGACAGTGTTTAAAGTTAACAGTGCCATCGTTTTATTAAAATGTTATTGCACATTTTTTTTCAAGTAATAATTGTCAAAACGATTCTGTCTTTTTAGACCTTCCGCCGCAAAGTATACCTCAAATGATCGTTTTCAACTGAAGAAAAATTTGTTGCAGTTATTTAAGTTATTCTCCAGTGCTGTCAAATTTAAAGAAAAATTCGGTTATATTTTCACTGGCAGTACAGAAATGATTTAATGTTGCTGATCCAAAACGAACACCACTCTACAAACAGAGCTAATGTTACGTTTTTAGTTATTTTTGTAAAAACGCTTTTATTATTTTTCTACAGGTTCGTTATATTTGGGGTATTGATACTGTAGTCATAAGCATAGGTGCCAGATTTGACGATTTATCGTCATTTTGACGATTTTGGGGCCTAAAAATTATATAGTGACGATGAGACGATTTATACCCTAATTTTAACGATTTTAAATTATTCAAGTTTGCAACATTTATTTGTACTATTAAAGCAACTGAACTGCTGAAAGTTTTAATGAGCAACATTTTAAAAACTAGTATGCTTAAAACTGTAAGCTTTTATATAATATATGTATATAAAATTGTTGCAAGTGTGTTGTGACTTTATAACTCACGAACGAACAAACCGAATTCGATTAAATTTTTACGGTTTGTTCGTGTGGTCGTGTAGATGGTGTATCGAAATCGGTCGACGCGTTCGTGAGTTATGACTTTTCGTGAAAGCCGTGATGTGCTTTGATTAGGTAAATCGAAATTTATAAAAGTAAATAGCTTCCGTGCGAAGCCAAAGCGCTCAGCTAGATGATTATAAAAAACAAAAACAATTTTTTAAATTTTGAAGACATTTATTTAGGAATATTTGCCAGAGATGTATTTGAAGAAGCACAAATTAGTGCAAAAGAAAAATAATAATTGTGTTAATTCTTATATAGAGCTTTGTGATCAGATATTATCCAGATTTGATTTTGAAAATAAATATATTAAGCTCTTGGCCAAATTAATCCATTTAATATTATTTATGTAGAAAAAAGTTGGTTTTCTGAAATTATAGAATTTTCCTATTTTGTTGAAGAAAGTGAAAGCCAGGAGCTAGAAACTGAGTTCAGACAATTAAAATTATTGCACTGATTAAAACATATAACGATTGGATTTTTGGAAAAAAATATCAGAGATGCAAACGAGGGACTATAGTCTTTTGTTTCCGGTTTTGACTAAATTTATTACAATAAACCTAGTTTTACCACTATCCCCAGCAAATGTGGAAATCATATTTAGTCAGGTAAACATAAATAAGACTAAAGTAAGAAATTTATTGAAAAAGTCTTATTTGGAAGCAATATTAATTACAAGAGATTATTTAAAGCTGCTATGATTTAACAGTTGTACCTGAATTAATCGATATGTTTAATTGCAATATATATGTATTTGTAATTATATTGTACATACATGTATGTATGTATATGTATACAAGTCTATTTTCTTTAACAATTATATTTTTATTGTATAAATTTTATTTTAGCTTTTATACTTTTTTAGAAATTGTGTTTCCAAAAATGAAATTTAAAATGCATATTTTACTAAATTGGAATAAAAATAACTTAATATTTTTTCCATGCAATATTTCAAAGTATTGAAAAACATGTAATCTATTTACATGTGATTTTATCGTGAATTCTAATTGAAGTATCTGATCTCTGTATTCAAAAGAATGTTGTTTTATTAATCAGATTTGTTTATTTAAGAGTTTTTGTTATGTTTTGCCTCTAATAAAATATGTTTTGTTGAAAAAAATCGGTTTTTTTCATTTGCCGTTTTTATGACGATTTCAATAAGCTATATTGACGATAATGACGATTTTTGCCCAAAAATATGACGATATTACCTTAAAAAATCTGGCAGCTATGGTCATAAGTCATATGTCATAAAATAATTACACACCAAAATATGACAAGTGTGAACACCCCGTCATAAATAAGTGTGCTATG
This sequence comes from Lypha dubia, assembly GCA_947311025.1. Lineage (NCBI taxonomy): Eukaryota > Metazoa > Arthropoda > Insecta > Diptera > Tachinidae > Lypha > Lypha dubia. Next base: position 69,271,753 of record OX371260.1, read on the forward strand.
TCATAATTGTGCCAGCTGATAAACATTTAACAACACTCCATTTTTAGTCGGATTATTGCGCATACGTTTGCATTTTGGCTTAAATGAAAATGTTTTTTAATTGTTAATAAAGAAAACATAAATTTCCTGTAAATTTTCTAAAATTTCCATTATCAATTAAAATTTTCCATTTTTTTTTTTATCTATACGAACTTGCTAAAATAAATATACTCAAAAGCAGTTGTTGCCGGTAACATGAGCTGAACTATTTTTTTTGGACGACGGCAAGTGGAAAATCGTTCACAAGCTGCCAGGCAGATCAGTTACACAAACACATATTTTCATTCAAGGCAAATTAATTGGATGCAGTGGCGATTTCACGCAAATTTATACATTACCTACACTGTCAAATTTTTTACATATTTTCCCGCGCCATTTTAATGTAATATTTTATGCATGGAGAATTTTGACAGCGTAGGTAATGAATTCGCCGTTTACACAAATAAAATGCCTGTTGTTTGCTTTGTTGTTGAATTATTGTAGTCGTAATGAATTTGCCTTTTGCACGAAAATTACATTAGAATGCTTTTTGCAGTCTAGCACAAGCTAGTTTTTCCAGCGTTTGTTGAAAATATGTGTGAATAAAAACTAGTAAGTACTTAAAATTACCAGTTTTAACTTGAATTTTTGTAAGCATGTCATTGAGGTGCTGGAAATAAGTTTATTATTGTTCGTCATAAAGTGCATTGTCGTTTGTTTTTATTTAAATATGATGACTGCAGTAATGAATTATGATCATTCCTCATGTTTTGAATTTGTTTTCTCAATTGACCAATTGTAATTTCCTGGCCAAATTTTTAAATACAAAAAAACAGGGCATTATTTTTTGCTACTCTCACTGACAGCACTTGAGAATTTTTAAATATAATTTTATGCTTTTGGAGCATATCAAAAAATTTCGCGCTATTTTTGTCGCCCATCGTGATAATAAATAATCAAAACATACTTCGAGTGTTGCCAAATGTTTTACCACAAGTTTTGCTTAGAACTTATAAGAAAAATGTTTTTTTTACACAGAGGCAACTCTTTTTTTCAGCCGCATATGTTTATTTTTTCAGTACTAGCTATCACTTTTCAGTACTAGCTATGTAGTACTAGTAAAGATTTACACCCAATTTACATGATGACTTTTGCGACGTCGCTTTTTCGACGTCTCTTTTTGCTTGTTGGTGAGCGGTGTAGGGAAGAAAGGGGGGTAAACAAAAAGTCTTGATTTGTGTTTTTCAAGACTTTTCTTCCATTTCTCTTTGTTATTTTTCTTACTTTTGTTATTTATCTTTGTTACTTACATTATTTCAAAACAAAATTGGGAAAAAAGACATGAAACTAAAAGACATCGTCTGAAGACACAAAGATTTTGGTAGCAACTTCAAAAGGGAATTCAGTAAAAACGACGTCGCAAAAGTCATCATTTAATTGGGTGTTATTCACACTTTTTGTAGATTATACTTTTCAACATAGCTAGTACTGAAAAGTTAAAGCTACTGCTAGTACTTAGTACTATGTAGTATAAACTACCTTTTTATTCACGCGCCCATTGTCTTGTATCATTCTAGAACAATCAAGTAGATTCTCGTTACTTTTTGTAGATGCTTCCGGAAAGTTCCATTTACAGCTATGGACGGTGTGCCAAGTTTCTGTTTCTTATTTCATTTCGTAATAATATGTTAAAAATGTATTGAAGTAGAAATCTTTTATATATGTAGTTCTCACATAGAATTAGGACTGTGGCTTTTTGGTTTTGGTTTGGTCTTCACGTAGGACGGTTACATACTTATGTGTTTGGCTCCGAAGTATGCACGAAAATGAATTTACATATCTGTTTATACAAAAACAATATTGATAGTGAAAAATATGTTATGACCTACGCTACGCACATTTTCAGTTTTTTCTTTAGTTTTCATTTGCTTGTTGTTAGAACTTTTCATATCGAGGACAATCTTCAAATTAACAAGTAAGAGTGCTATATTCGGCTGTGCCGGATCTTATATACCATTCACCAAACCGTATATGTATAATTCATTTCCCTTCTTATATAAGTATTGACTTACGTGTATATCTATATACATACATATAATTACACATACACACTTTCGATAAATACATAAATACATATGTACATATGTACAAAAATTAGAGACTGTATAAAATATTTTACAATTTTCCATCCATCACTGAACAAGCCCCCTGTACAAAAATAGACATAAAGTTATTACTAAGGTAATGTGTATACACATAATACTAACAAGCCTCACTAGCACGATGGTTCATGTGTTGAATTATAATCGAAGGATTCTATATTCAATACTGGAGCAGCTCATGTATATATAAATTAATTTCTGAAAAGGGTATATAAATATATATCTTCATGCAAAATAGAAAGGGACCTCAGGGTAAAAACCGGTTTTGTTCAGGAGAGCCATTTTAAAGATTTATATACGTGTATCTTTGGTGTACCATCACTTTCATAAAACGCGCATATCTCTGGGAGGGAACACTTTTGGGGCCTGGGATCGGTGTCATTTGATGCTCAGATGTTGTCCTCATCAAAAAAAAAAAAAAGTGAAAATTGATTTTTTACCCTTAGGTCCCTTTCTCTATTCGCTCTCACATATGTAATCCAATATCAGAACCGATATTTTATTTTTGCTGATTTTCAATACGAAATTAATCATCTTAAGAAAAATCTTTACATTTCAGTCCAAGACCCAAGTCTCTAGCTCTTCTAGTGTCTTCGGAAAATTGATTTCACGTACAGAAAGATGGACAGACGGATTGACACACATGGCTCATTCAACTTCCCTATCTGTAAGGATTCAGAATCTATATACTATATGGACCTCATATAAATATTGTGGAAATTACACACGTAGTGACAAACCTATAAATACCCTGACCATTTTTGGTGAAGGGTATAAAAAACAGTCTAAATCCCACCATGTCTAATTAAAAAATCAAACAGAATTGAAGCAATTACGAAAAGAATTAAAGTATGTGACTGTCCCCCACGATAATGCTATCGGCATTAGTCTATAATAAAAAGCTTTAAAAATGTTAAAACTTATAATAATGTTAAAAATTTTTCAAAATAATATGTTTATAAAAGTATAATTATTTTCTAAAACACTGAATTAGATTTCAATTTGATTAAAATTTATGTTCCATAAATATTTTGTCTGCACTTGTTGAATACATCATGTGGATTGCATTAATGGATGGTACATTTGTATTAAATTTGAATATATCATTTGTACTACTCCTAGCTGATAGTAGATGGCGCAAAGTGCAGTTTAATATGTATTTGGTATTGCCTGATTCACGTAATTTTCATTTATTTAAAATTAGTAGTAAAAGTAGTAACTTTCGGAGAAATTAATATTTTGTGTCTAGTAACTATGTATTAGAAGACTGCACGAACAAGCATACGAAAAATACCTTACATAAGTAATCTTTTGATATTTGAAATAACAGGAAAAGCAAACCTTACGGATCCAATAAAATTTATAAAATAATGTTAGTGATTGTTACTACATTGTTTTTTTGTTTCATTATAATAACGCTCAGCATGACAAAGCCTTAAAATTTTTAGATAAATGGACTTCGATGTTATTGTATTTTTCTTATGCTATGTTTACACGAAACATGCTTCGCTCTCTATTTATGTATTCATCAAGTAGATTCGTATTAAATGGGAATAAATATTTTTAAAATTACCGGTGTGGGGGGCAATGCCAACCACAGAAATATTTAGCACATCACAGGATTTTTTTAGTCTAAATGTAAATACTTTCTTTTTATCACCGACTTCAAAATCATTATTTTATAATGCACAATTCAGATATATTTCGTTTGCGAAAAACGTAACAAAAATGAGAAAAGCGTGCACCAGAAGAAACAAAAACATAGATGAAATATTTAACCAATTTTGTGTAACAAATACATTACTGACCGATCTGGTATCACTTAAAATTAAAGAATACAAAATCCCCCTAACCAACTAAAATATAAAATAAGTAGTCCACATGCAATCCAATTGTGAAGAGTTGATAGTCTGGACATTTTTAGGTTTGTGACTTTGCTATCAACTAATGCGCATGACATTTGCATTAGTAGATGATTTTTTAGTACGTAATACTATTGTATCGGCCGAATGAAATCATTTTTTTATTGTTATGCGAAAAGGTTGGTTTACACGACAGGTATTTATAAAATATAATTTTATCCCAAATATTCGAGAGTTTATAAAAATTGTATGCAAAATGTGTAAAAACTGCATAATATTCATAAAAGCATACTCTAAACATTAATGTTATTAGTTTAATGGTTCAGGCTTTGCATATCCACTGCGAAATTTTAATACTTTAATTTATTTTCGGACTATTGCTACGTTTTCTAAGATGCATAAATTAAAAGAGGAATACCTCAACATTTATGTTAGTCATTGTTTCCGGAAAGTAATGTGTGTCCAACGACTTTTAAGAATCGGCTAAATATAAGTAGTACATAGTTGAAAAATAATATTGATCTCCTTTGGGTTTGTATTTTGACGAGAACTAAATGTCTGTAAGAAATTGAATATGAATATTTTAGTAGAAGTAGTAGTAGAAAAAAGAAGACAACTTTTAAGAAGAATATTAATTAATACTAATCTTATTCGCATATATGCAGATAAAAGTATTCTTTTAATGCTCTGCAAATAGTTATGAACTTTTATTTTTTATTATCAAATTCCGGTAACACTTCGAATAACTTAGAAGTCAATTTTTATGATTTACAATTAATAAATGCATTTTCGGTGTTTAAATGAAAATAAATTTACCAAGGTTTTAGACGAAGTACTTGAGTTTTGTTGTGTAGCTACCTAAAATTTACTTTTATTTATTGATATTTACATAGGCTACTAATAATCAAAGAAAATTAGAAATTGTTAATATATCAATCAACAAAGGAAACTTTATCATTCAACATCACTAAGATTTCAACATATACGGCTGAATAGAATAAACATTGCTTTCGGTAGAGGCCAACTAAACCTCTTCAGTATTCATGTGTATAATGCTATCAATACTTTTTAGGTAGCTTTGTTGAACGAGATTATACATACATCCCATTTATACATATTTCGAATGCAAATAGAATACGAGATTTGTACTTAATTGATATTATTTCCTAACTTTTATTTTTCATCACATATTAAAGTTGCGATTAAAGTGTTGCGAATGAATTATATTTTAAAATTTCAATTAGTTTTACTGCTTGCTATTACGATTCGCGACATTTATTTCAATATTTTCTACCTTGTGTGTCTCATAGTATAAGGCCTATACAGAAGAGATGTGTAAAGGGGGATATTTTCCTCTTTAACATTTCTTTCATCTCTATTTCTATACGAAATTTGTTTAAAATGCTTAAGCTCTTTCCGCGTTTTCACAATAAACAACTCAATGTTAAGTTAATATATATAGTTTTCGGATACCCTTTGCTTTTTACATCCTTTGTTCGTAGTAATATTTGCTGTTATAGTTTCTATAATAATGCACTAACTATCAGAAGATAGGGTGCAGTGTCAAAGCAATAATTCTTGTTGAGGCAGCCTTTAATTTTTAACCTTATAAAAATCGCAAATTCTTAACTATAAGGGTTTACAATATATGGGTCATGTCAAAGTCTCAATATTTTGTGGGACACTAATTTTAAGATTTATTCCGAATTTGCATACATTTGCAAAACAAATGTAATACTTATTACGAGGTCGCAAGATCCGTATCAATTCCATTATTAGACCACGTCCTGGTGTACTCTTTAGCTTTCATATATTTATTTTTTTGTTCTCTTAGCGACCACACATTCTCTAAACGTTTTTCATCTCTTCCTCTGACGATGAGTGAGTTACTACGTATTAATCGCTTTATGACGGAATCTTTTTGATTTTATGGTTATGACTAGATATGTGTGCGTGCGTAAAATTACGCTCACGATTACGCATGATCACGAAACATAAGTATGTTTCACGCACGGCATGATTTAAAACTTTCACGATCACGCACGCTCACGAACGCAATATGTTTAATCAGGTATTTACAAGCACGACGGGAATAATTTTGCACACACGCTCACGGTGAAATACAAAATTTGCAATAACAGATTTAGCATATGCTAAAAAATTTTATTGTGTAATTAATTTCTTTATTTACTTCAAGATCTCAATTAAATAAAAAAAATTCAGGAAAAGCTCGCAAAATTAGCAATACAAAGGATAAACTTAATAAAAAAAAATCTAGCACTGTCTGCCAAGGCAGGTTATTTAAATTTATTACTTATATGTGCAGGAATTTAAAAGGAGTACTAGTGTTGTTAGGTTTAGGTTAACGTAAGATTTCCAAAGGTGTATGCATGTATGTATATATGTATGTATGTATGTATGTATGTATGTATGTATGTATGTATGTATGTATGTATGTATATACATAGATACTACATACTATGGTTCTAGATAGTGTTTTATTATGTACATACATACATTTTATAACACCAATGAGATAAAATATCACATTATATATTTTCATTATCAGTTTAAACATACAGAAAACAAAATGGATTATCATATGTACATATGTATTTACGTACATGGATATGTATATATGTAGATGTATCTCTGCATTTGTAACGGAGATTTTAACATAGAGAGCTGTTTTGAGTGCGTAAAAATTGTATTAAAAACTCACGCACGATCACGCACGGTATTATATTTTTGAATCATGATCATGCACGCACGCGTGATTTTATCAATTTGTAATCACGAATCACGTGATTCAGGCGTGACACGAAAAATTCACTACATTTGCACATCTCTAGTTATGACTGCTCTTGAGCAAAGTTCCTTTTTTATAATATCAGACAATAATACAGGCAAAAAAAAAACAAGGCGACTTCAATACTCATATAGCTAAAACCTTGTCATAAATAGCGGGCTATTTTATTATACAATATTCCAGCCATTATTTCGGTGGGCAAGTTTCCTACCCGATAAAAAAAATATTAGACCGAACTGCAAGCAAAATTATGCAATTTCGAAAATCGAAGTATGTACTCGTATAAACGATAGTGTAAATAGGTTCAAATATTAAAAAAAATACTTCTTGATTTGAAAACTACTTTTTTTTTAAGTCGGTTAAAAAGCTATTAATGTGTCCGCTGTTAAAATGGTCGATACTTACTGCTTTTTTATATAAAAATAATTGTTGAAATCTTACATGATATTGAATACGAGTATTTGTATAATTTTCCATTTATTTACCATTCATTCATTTAGTTTATCTTTTCTTGGTGTGTGTTAGTTTATTTTTTGGCATTATTGAAATTTAGTTCTTCGTTTCAGAACGCAAATTAGTTTCAATAACAAAAAATTATTTTTATATAATTTATATTTAATAGTATTTATTATTAATATGTATAATTTACAACTTATTTACTAATGAAAAATTAAACTATTTAATGTAAGATGTATTTTTTCTGTATACTATAATTAATAGTTTTGTTTTTGTTTTTGCAATAAGAAATTTCAGAGACTAAGCTTCGTTATTAATAAATAATTTAAAGTTCAAACCAATTAGATTTACACTTTTATATATTGTGTGCACGTCAAAATGATACGAAAATATCTTGTTTTGAAAAAGGATGTATTCGAGGAAAATACGGTAAAATGTGACTGAAAGATGTTTTTATATTTATCACAGCCCTTTTGCAAATATTTTAATAAAATTTTACACAGCTTTTATTTATCAATTCATTTCAAACGTTAACTAATATTTTATTTAAGCTTCTAAAGCTTTATTACACAGTAACAAGTTCGTTCGATCAATCTGATTTTACTTTAACCTTTAATTACTAATAAATATTTAACCGATCTAGCGGTAGATTTTATAAAAATTAACATGTAACAAAATTTCCACTGTAGAAGCCTCCCATTGGTCTGGCGAAATATAAAATAAATAAAAATTTCGTTACCTGTTAATTTATACAAAAAAAAAAAAAAATACCCCAAGCTCGATTAAATTGTTAATTAAAAACACAGCTCTGAAAAATATATTTAAGAAACTTTCACGTACAAAAAATTTTTCGTGATGGAGACGATGCTGTACGAAATTGCAGGCGATATGGTCGTTACTGCTGTTTCACGTTGAATTTAATTATTGTCCGCACTTTGTCCAGTATTCTAACATACACAAATACAACAAAACAGCATGCGTGAGCAATCAAGTCCGAGAGGTCTTTTCTTTTACTGCGTTTATTGAGTGGCTGTGCACATATTACGTAACCCCCCAGGGGGGGTTAACGATTTGTTACGGATTGGAAATTTTGCACTGGAAAATTAGTAAAAAGCGTTACGAAGGGGGGGGGGGGGATAAAATATCTGAAAACAGCATTACGTAATATGTGCACAGCCCCTTACACGAATTCCAAATAACACGGCTCAAAAATAAGAAGATACATATTACTATTTTTGCATGAATTTTTTGAAATATTAGACTGCACGGAGGGTTGAAGTGACTTTAGTTAAAACTTTCAGAAGAATTGAGTATTTCGGGAACAATTTATCATTTCCAAATATTCCTTTTATGACGTTGTAGTGTATGCCTCCCTTAAACTAACTTTTTTACCACTGTAAATTACTCCTACACATGCAATGAAACCAAGAGACTTTTTTATGTACAGGGCCGACGAGGCTCAACTCTGTATAAGCATTTAAAAAGTATACATACGAATTGTTTGCGATCGAACTAATTTTTTTAGTATTTCGTGATGAAATTTACTGACATTTACTCCATGGTCCAGTGACTAAATAAATTTAAAGTTCTCTACCCTACTATCACCAGATCAGATAAAGTGAAGCATCCCTTACAGTGTCTTAGATATGGAATCACTTCAATGCTTCTTTTGATACTTCATCGATGACTTGAATTTTCATGCAAAGAAAATAATATCATCAGGTTTTAGTTCGCAAATATTTACACAATCCATTGTTTTAGATGTCATCTGCAAAAGACTGGATACGGTAAACAGTTTGGCTTAAACTTGAACCTGTTCAAAGCAAACAATTTATGTATAACGTCTGGTTCAAAAGCTCTTTTCTAACAGCCATACCTAAACAAGAGCGGCAAGCGTTTTTTAGCTGTCAAAAGTTCTCATTCCCATACAATTTGTATGGAGCATCCCGAAATAACGCGGCGGTAACGCGGCGGCAACATTTTGCAATTGGAAAATCCGATTTTGACAGCGCGTTTAATAGTGAAGTTAGCTGCAAAAGACAAGCACTCATGATACAATGACTATAAGGTAGTCTTACAAGCCCAGCTGACAATTCTTGTAATTTACTTCTTTTTTTTTTCAAGTGCTAAATTTTGATTTGTATTTATTTTATCGTATTTGAATGAATAATTTTTATTTATATTTTTGTCACAGGTTTAAACATACACACATACACATTTATACTTTTGACTTCTGAGGAATTTTTTTGTTGTGTTTGTTGTAGAGATGCATGTATTATTCGGTTATGAGTACACTATTATAATCAGGGTTGTTATATATTTTGTAATAACCCCGTTTTTATGACAAAGCGTTGACGCTCTTGTTTAGGTATGGTATTTCAGCGTTAATGCTAGGCGGTAGAAAACGTTCCGCTTTCCGCTCTTGTTTAGGTATGGCTGTAAGAATGACAATTGTAATTTTCATAGCTAACAATCTTCATTACAATGTAATAGGAATTGCGTAGACGTGAAGACTTGACTCCATTTTCCAACTCCGATTAAACCACGAATTTATCTTTAATGATTTGACATGCACAATAAATAAAAATGGCGTCTTTAAATAACTAAGAGCAATCCGGCAGACAAATTTACACAAAAGCTTAAGTTGCAAATGGTTAATGTAGATGTGAAGTGAATTTTTTAATGAGATTGAAAAGTAGTTGGATTTTTTTTTTTAATTTTAATTATAGATTTTTTTATATTTATTTTAAAAGCCATAATTTACAGTTTTTGTTTATATCAAGAAGATTAAGTAATAATTTGCAATAAATTACACTAAAAATAGCATTTACTTATCAGTATCTTTTTTTAGTTATTTAATTTGTATTACATATAATTAATAAAATGTTTAAGTTTGTTTCATTTCATTTTACGTATATTTGTTGCATATCTTGTATCCCAAAATTTTATTGAGATATATTTTATATTGTTTCCTTTTTCACTTAAAAGTATAAATTTTGTAAATATTTTACGTATGTATATATTTTTTATATCATAAAACAATTTTTTTATTTCTTATTTATTTTAATTACATGTTTTGTTTGAATTCTTTTTTTTACTTTTAAAGTTTAGTTTTTGTTTTAGAATTTAATAAAATTTTTATGTTATTGTATTTTGTTGTCTTAAGCCCTATTTACGTATACATTATGTTGTATGGTTATATTTGTAGTAAATTAAAGTTTTTTATATTTTATAGTTTTTAAAGGCCTGGCAAGGCCTTAAGTTTAATTTACAATAGAAAATAAAATAATGGAAATCAGATTAAGAAAACATCGCACAGACATTGCGTAATATAAATTGTTAAATGTATCAGATTAATCTGTTTTTACATTTAAACAATTTTTTGCTTTCCTGGATATATCCTGTTAAGAATGCCACATTTTTTCCAGTAATAAACAGAAAATTTTATAATTTATAAAAACGTAACGTAAAGATTTAAGCTTCCATACCTTTTAAAATATTATAGTAAATTAATTTTATATTAAAATATGGCACAACTTCGCTCACAATAAACGATAAATATAACCTTGTAGGGTCAAATATAACCGTGCAAGGCCAAAATAATATTGAGCCAGCAAATTCCAAAGCTTTATTGGTTTTTGCACTATGTTGTGAATATAGTATTATTGTTATACATAAAAAAAATTCCTCAATTATATTCTTGAAGTAGGATGGGTTGCGAAAAATATTTATGTTATGTAGTAAATTTTTGATATTTAATGTATTTGAAAATATAACGTTATATTCGAGCAAGTACTCAAGATCTTATGTTTTCAAAAGTTAATTTATTGTGTAATCTGTGTGCATTTCATTGGTAGCTAAATACCAACTCATCAGTAGGTCTTTACCGCTAGAATTCAGGTCTCTTCTGTTACGCGATGTGAAATTGTTCGCATTAGGGCTAACTATAATGTGCTTAAGCTAGCTTAAGCAATTGTGCGAATATACACAACCAAATGTTGACAACTATAATGTACTTAAGAACTTTTCGTCAAGTTTCGTCAAGTTTCATTTGCTTAAGGAAATACCGAAACCAATCGTACCTTGATTAAGCAAACAGCTGCTTATACGTTTATTTATTGAAAATAGTTGAAACTGTTGCATTTGGTGGTCCTTTTTTATTTGTGAATGTTTTCATTTCATTTCTAACATAACAAAAATTTAAATAAATTTCTTGTTTATGATTTTATATTAATTAGATCTAGACATAAAATCAATTTTTGGAAAAATAAGAAGAAAATAGTTTTTGAATAGTACATATATTTGCAACTCAGCGAAGAAGATCTTTAAGTCAAATAAGTACAATATAGCCACACAAAAGTCGTCAATAATTTGCTTAAGCATTTGACATGCTTTTCGTTGATTTCTGACAGTAGCTTAAGCATATTATAGTTAGCCCTTTAGTTGTTTGAAATTAAAATTAGTAACAACAGTTCCATAACAATTACGAACATTGACATTCCAGATGGAATATATAACGAGTTAATCAGAAATTTAATAGTAGGATTTAATTATTATTCTCTATTCATAATCCTTTTATATCTCTTTTACAACATGTTAACACGCTTCACAGTGAACTTCTTTAACATTAATATTGCAAGAGTTTGAAAATATAAAATCGAACAAACAAAATGTAAAGTATATAATTCAAAAAGAAGATCGAAACAAAATTGTGTTTTTTAACTTATTTTATAATAAAAACACTACTGTCCTAAGAGGGTGCAAGTATAAAAACCGCAGCCTTAAAGTACACCATTGTTTTAGTAGATATCATTTCAAACACTATAATATTGCTTAGGCTAAACGAGAACTCATTGTGTACCAACTGTTGTATAAATTGTTTGCGGTTTTGATGTGTAACAGCGTATATAAGCTATTGTGAAGATTTAGTTTCAAATGCCAAATGTCAGCAAAAGCTGAAATTCGACAATAAAACAACAAATGTTTCGCTTATTTCGATACAAGTTTATGCATAAGCCAAAATGTTTTGTATTTCTTAAATCAACACCGAGACTATACCACAACACACTGCAGTAAAATATCTAGGCTTTCATCTTGATCGCGTTTAACGTGGATATCGCACATAGACGCAAAGTTGACGCAAAGTTGACGCAAATGAAATTAAAAGCAGCCCAAATGAATTGGCTTATTGGAAGAAATTCCATAATTATAAGCCTAGACTGTAAACTTCTATTATACAACGCGATCCTGAAACCATTATGGTCCAGTTATGGGACACTGCCTCAGCATCGAGTGTAGAAAAAATTCCAAGGCGACAAAATAAAATTCTACGTGCAATTACAGCAGCCACCTAGTATATCAGCAATCATCATATTCTTAAAGATCTAGACGTTCCGTTGGTGAAACAGTATTTTCAAAACATGCGAAAAAATATATAAAAAAACTTGAGTTGCACCCAAATCCTCTAGCGCGCAATATTCTAGAGTATAGAGGTCACACCCGGCTAAGGAGGAGGGATACACTCTCTATCAGCCGTACACGAGAGATGTAAATCAACAAAAATCAACCGTTGAAATTAAAAATTATCAAATAATTAAAAACATATATTTAACTTTTTTTAGATTTGATATTTAAACAACTTATTGATGTTTCAATTTATAATTGAAGATTCAATAAATAATATTATTATCTAAAAAGAAAAAAATTTTAAAATATGATTAAAGTCTACTTATGAGATGGAAAAAGCGCAAATGAAGTACATATTTGTAGAAATGCTTAACATACAACAATTAAATAACTTTTTAATATTCTCACATACAACCGAAATAGCAGTTAGTACAATTCATTAAGTCATTAACTCCTTTATTGCTTAATTTTTAAGAAAATTATATTGCACTTCGAAATACATTTAAGAAAAACTAATAATCTAAAATTTTCAAAAAAAGAAAACAACGATGAAAGCCAGATTTTTTATTATTGCCAAAAGATAAAAGTCCATGTTAAAACTTCCCTTCAAGTGCATTTTGGTTATGTGAGTTATTTGTAAATATGACGCTGTTTTCACTGTATTTTGACATAATAAATTTCTTGCTGGTAAAATAGTATGCTATAAAATACAATGCTTTCCCTTTGCAACCTTTCTCGTTGAAAATAAATGATAATATAGTTTTTTGTTCCATTTCTATGTTTTAATTAATAACCCTTTAAATTTATTGGATATATTCGCCTGAAAATTATGATGGAAATCATTGCTAAGAAAGTATTTAAAATTCAATTATCCTTTACTACATCAATTTGTTACATAAAGTCATTAATCACTAAAAAGTATAGAATTATTTTGTTGCTGTTGTTGTATCTATAAGTTATTTTTTTTTCACTTAAGAAAAAAAAATGAGTTCATGGTGTGAGTTTGTTAATAAAAAGTATGGATCGGTTTTTTACATAATCAACATTGGTAACATTTATCGAATGACAAAAATAAAAGAAGATTTGTTACTTATGACAGTCGCATGTAAAAAGCATTGAATATGTAGTACTTTCGAAAGAAAAGATCTAGATTTCATCAATATCTTTGGATAGTAGAAAGTCAATACGCCAGTATTTACTGCTTTCGTTTAGAAGCGTCAAAGTGTAGTTAGAATAATATTTTTTCTATTTGTTATATATGTATGTAAATTGTTTAAGCATAAGGAAGGATTTTTTGATATGTAATTATATTGCGTGTGTATATGTAATCTTCCAATATTTATAGCTACGTTCCTGTGTACAAGGCTATTATTCGACTATCGTTCGACAAGTTCGAGGGAATATTTCTCGAATAATTTGCACATACTTTCCAAAGAAAAAAGTACATAAAGTTTAAAAAAGTACACAAAATGTACAGAAATATATTAATTTTTAATAAATTTTATTCAAAGAAAATCCTTTATATTTGACGCAAGATTATAACCTTCTTGAAAACAGACGCAAATATATATTACGCAACTAGCATTTAAAAATTAAAGACAAGGTAGAGGAATGTTGGACTTCAAAAATGGATGAACTAAAATTTAATACGTATAAGTCCACCGACACAGTTGGCCCAAATAGCACTGAAGTACTAATTAAAAGCGCAAACAGAATAAGAAAAACGAAATCTGAAAGTATGTAAGTAAAATAATTTAAAAATGAACACTAGATAGGTCTTCAAATTCGGCATCACAATGTCATAATAATGATAAATACCTAAAGTAGTGTGACAGTTTTTTTTTTTTAATTATTGTTACTGACACAAAGGGAGGGATTTCTTCCCATTAAATTTGAAATAATAAGTTTCTCTAAACCTTAAAAGTAATATTCGTATTCGTAATCCGCGAATACTGTTTAAAATGTTTGTATTCGCACTCCTATCCGCGAATACTAAAAATTGCTCTTCGTACCATCACTACTAGTCGAAAACTATAAATGTCTTAGGTAGTTTTTATTATTGTTTTTTTCTAATAAGTATTTAAATTCTTATATGTATATCACAACTGAAGTATGTCAATACAAAACTACGTCTATGTAATGCATAATGTATGGTATTTTAAAAAAGGATCTTGCTTGCATGATGTTTGAAGATGCTGATATCTGTCTAAAACGATAATTTTAGTTTTTTAATTCTTAAAGCAAATTTAATTTTGATATTTCATAAAATAAAACATTGGTAATATATTTTATTTAAATATAAATTCTTGCAGTTCAAATAATCATTACAAGACTTCTAATGAAAACATTCTCTGATGAAAATAAGGAAGGAAGTCCAATTCTTATTGAGAGGCACTATATGTTTTTAATTTCGGGTGCTGACGGAGCTCTTTGGAAGGACAACATAAACCCCAAACAATATAATTATTTAAAAGCAATATCTTCGTTTTTATAAACTTATATGGCAATGATTTCTGGATCAATGCTTGTGACCAGTCAGTATAAGATTCTATGTATGATTTTATGTAATATGAATTAAAGGCCATAAAATACTAAATGAAGGAAAGACTAGCAATAGTCATTGAAGATATGTATTTAAAAATTTAATTCAACTCTGTAGGTTTTTTCATAGCAACCTGTGGAAATAAAATCAAAGCTACGTTCACCCTTTTCTAATATTTGCCGAAAAAATGTAGCCAACAGACAACCTAAAATGTTATTTTTGTATATGTTTTTGTATTTGCATTTGTTAAAAACTATATAAAAGTAGCTTTTTTTTTGCATAACTACTTTTATTTTGTAATTTAAAGAGCAATTTAAATGGCACAAATTTTAAGCAACAATATTGGTTCCGTTTTTTTTTTCTTGTCAAATATTTGCCAAATGTGAACAGTATTATTGAGCCAACAATAAAAATGCCAGATATACAAATAAGTGAATTAAAGACATATACCGATCATAAATTTTTAGTAACTTAGAAATCTTAACATCTGATATTTATTGAAAAAATTATAGAGATGGAGAGCTATGTTTTCGAAACTGTATTACTCATGTATCGAGTACTATAGTGTAATATGTATATTATTCAATAGTATCTCTACGTTTCTTCAAGTATGATGTGAATTAATTTAATAATTTAGATTCTGTAGATGTCGTAATCAGCAAGTAATCTAGTAACAGATTAGGAAAAATTTTGGAATCGTTTCAGTATTAAAAGCCCACTTCACTGATTAAAAATAATTAAGTCTAAATTTCATTCTCTCTTTATTTAGAAAAACATTGGTTGTTAAAGCATGAATTTCAGATAGAACACTGGCAACTGATGAAAGGCGGAAATTCAAATTTTCGAATTAATAACTACCAAAAAATATATATATATATATATATATATAATTAAAATATTTAAAATAAATGTGTAATTAATGCATCAAAATTGCAAAAACAAACTAAGGAAACTTAAGCGACCGAGGAAAGATAACAAATAAAAATTTTACAACACATGAATTACTATAGACTTCACCACAGTTGGATCACATGGCTTGATACAATTACAAGATTTATAGATATTTTTGTGAGAAATCAAAATTTTCGTAGCATTAATATTATATAATGTAAGTTAAAAATATTCGACAACTCAAATTTATAATTTTCCATAATTTTTAATTTTATAATAAATTTTATCAATTTAGGTTACAATTCTGCATCTTTTTGCAAAATTTGTTGTGAAAGAAAAAAGCGAAAATTTAAAAATATTGAAGATAAACAAAATAAAAGTATGTATATATTTATTTGGAATCACAATTAAAGCAGAAAAATATCTACTTTGTTATTATGAGTTGAATGAAGTCTTATATGCAAAGCTTTATTTGTGCTAAATGGCATGTTTGTTCTTTAGTAAGCTTTTGTAAGTAACTGAGTTCTGGAGCAAACCCAATAGTTTGTTCAGAATTTATGAGGTATTCGCAATTTTAATATTATATAATTATTGCAAATAAAACCGACTAAAAACAATAATGTTTATTTCGTTTGGGCGTGGCACTGCCCACGTTTCTTATGATGTATTTTGATGAAATAAATCGAATCTCGATTTAGTATAATTAGTTGAAAAATTATTAATAACAATTCAAGTTTTAAAATATTAATTTGTTTTGCATGGTGGTAAAGATCTGCTGATCAGTTAACTTAGCAGCCAATGAAATGCAGCATATAAGTTAGTTAACCCATAAAAAAGAAATTAATTTTTAAAAAGTATACTATTTACTTTGCTTGTGCCTGCTACTGCAGATATTTTAAAGGTACGTAACAAGAACTTAAAATGTTTGCCAACTTAAGTAGTTGAAAACAGCACTTTTTGTGTGCGTGATGCTGTCAACTTTGTAATATAACCAATCTGAATGCTCGTCCTAGCAATAAACAAAAAATATATATTTTGAATTGGCGGAGTTTGGAGAGAACATACAAAAATAAATACACTTTAATATATAAAAATGTTTTAACATCAATAACACAATTTCTGGCTTCATCAATATATCTCGTTTTCAACAAACTCTGAAAATTTGCTGGACAAATAAAAATTCAAGTATAAATGTTGTTACAAAAAAAAAAAAAAAAAAAAAAAATTAAGTGTTTTTTTTTCATAAAAAAATTAATTTATTTAAAAGGGATTATTTTAATCTCAGCATTTGTTTTTATATATTTAAAATAAAAATTGTTTACTCATTTTTAGGATTTTTAATTAATTTAGTTTAAGCTTAAATACTAAAGAGAAAAACTTCTTCTTAGAAAAAGAAAACAAAAAGAAAATATATAACTAAATAATAGAATTTAAGTTACTTAAGAACAACAAAATTTTGTTTAGATATATAATTGAAAAATAAAACAAGAGTCACATGGAGATAAACGACTTATGAAGCGAGTTAAGAAAAATAATGTACAAACTTAAACACGAACTAAAAGGCGCATATTTTAATTAAATTCTATTTAATAATTAATTAAATATCAACAGTATACGAAAAGTATCATCTTTAAGCGTTTGCAATATCTTGCGTCCACTGTCCACACTAAGCAATATATGTTGTATAGCATGTGTTAAGGTACAGTCACATCTGGCAAACATTTGCCCAAAAAAGCGTAACCACTAAATACCAATGAAAAAATTTTTGACTTATGCATTTATTTATTTAGTTAAACAGCATCTAATAAGATAAGATTCTATTACATTTTCTATAAATTATGTAGGAAACTGTTTAACGTAATAAACAGGTATCTAAATCACAAGTGTGTTCATTAGTATTTAGTGGTTACGCTTTTATGGGCAAATGTTTGCCAAATGTGACCGTACCTTTACAGTGGTCGGAAAATTTGAAACAGCTATTTATAAATATTTATAACATGATTTTTTTTAATTATAAAAAATAAAAATAATAAAAACTTAGATTTTACAATTTGCACAGGTTTGTTTTGTTACTTAAAAATACGTTTTTGTTTAGTTTTATTAATATTCGTTTTTTATTTAATTAAATTATAATAAATTAATTTAAAGCAAACAAAAATTGCAAAGAAGATGGGTTGGTTGTTTTCTTTTCTTAATTACTTCTATTTTCTGTTTAAATTTAAAACGTTTATATTCGTTTTTAAGTATTTGTTTTAAGTTTCTGTTTTTAGTTCAATTTTAAAACCTGAAAAAAAAGATTTCTTTAAAAGACCATTTAAAAAATTATAAATAAATGTAAAGTTATTATTTATGAAATTTTAATTAAGTTTATTTAAATAAAATACAGGAAGATTTGATATTTTTTACGTTTTTGTTTTGAGAATCTAGGACGTCTATCTGCACGGCAACTCACGCTTCAAAATGTGGACTTTTCATTAAAACCATCATCATCTTCAGCCGGATGGCACTCAATTTTAATTGTAGTAGAGGGAGTACCATAATGTTGGTATCTTTTGTCTATTAAAGTCTGAGGTGTATGACAATTTCTCCTCCAATCATAATAAACATGATCACGTTCACTACCATGTTGCTGCTGTGGATGTGGATTTTGATAGTGTTGTGGATAATTCTGATAATAATTATTATAACTAATAGAATTTAACTTTGTAGCTGCCAGTTCAGCTGTAAAATCGTTATGATTTTCAACACTTTGTTGGTGGATGGATGACGATGACGATGGTGTTGTAGTCGAATTATTTATTGAAGTCTGAGTTGTTGTTGTATCTATTTCTGCTGCTGGTAAATGTTTAATAGTATTATTATTATCCTCTCTATTATTACTATAATTATAATAATAATTAATAAATTTTTCCTAATTTTATTCTCCTAAATGTTGCGCTGCCACCGCCGCTGCTGCTGCCGCTTTCTGCGCTTGCGCTTGTTTTTCTTGTTCGTTCAACTCTTTGATGGCTTGGATTTCTTTTTTCAATTTCATGCGTCTATTTTGGAACCAGATTTTTATTTGTCGTTCTGTAAGACATAAAGCGTGGGCCATTTCGATTCTTCGTCGGCGGGTTAAATAGTGATTGGTGTGGAATTCTTTCTCTAATTCAAGTGTTTGATAGCGGGTGTATGTTTGACGGCCACGTCTTCGAAGACCATTTGTACCTGAAATTAAGAAACAAAAATATGTAAATTAATACAAATAAATATAACGATAGAAATATTGAGTGAGTATTGGGAAAAGTGAACTTTTAACTTTTTTAGGCAAATTATCAAAAGCTAATTTATGAGTTTTTCATTTTGTTGTAATTACTGTGTTTAATACAAATAAAAAATACATCTGGTATTTGTTATTTTAGGCGGAAGCTACTGCTAAGCATCTTCTGCATATTGTTATGGCATATATGTGGGATACATATAGAAAATTTTGTAATTTTTATGTTAGAGGTATAAATAAGATATGTTCAGCACTGTGTGGAGAACTTAACATTCTTTGTATGGGATAAAAACACTTCATATACGGGAATTTAGTGGCCAAAAAGTGTAAAAAATTTATCTTTAATGGCAACAAATCCTCTAAGAAATAAATTAAAACCCAGAAATAGTTCGAAACTTATAATTACTAAGCCCTCTACTAGAGTCAGTGATTAGATTTTTGTGAATTAAAAATATATTATTTTGTTAGACAGTTTAACCAATTTAAATAAGTTAATAAGTTTGATAAAAAATCTGTTAACATTGTTAACATTCATATTGAATTTATGTCTAAGAACTTTTGAAAAAGCACTTAAGTCGAGTTAGGTTATGTTGGCAGTTTGCTGGGGAAAGGGATATTGTATTCTAGCCCTTTTGGGTCCAAATCTGATTAGGTACCAGTCCCATCGTTGCCTGTAAGTAAGAAAAGTAGAAAAGAAGGGAATATCACGCATAGGAAAAGTCGAAAAGAATACCGAAAGAGTGAGAATGAGAGTAAGTGGGAAATCGATGCAAGGGTTGAAACTTTGCAATAGTTACGGGCAAGTTACTGAGCCCGCTTTTGGAAAGTCAGAGAGGGAAAACATCCGTTGCACCTGAGAAAGGAGTTTAGGCTTCCGAGTTCCACCGCAAAGAGCTCGGAGAGGGTACTGAAGGATCTTTAACCCAGAAATCGAAAGCGGTGATCCCCTAGAGATAGGCAGAGGCATAGAAGGTGTGTGATGTTTTCTTTTTCTTCCTCGTCATTAAAGCTGGATTAATATTCATTATATTGTAGACCTATGCGTCTAATATGGGTACGTGGAGATGAGTTCACTACAGGTCGTATTATCGCTGGCTTAGAGTGGAACCCAGTTTAGGAATGTCGATATTGACAATTTCTTCGGTTTTTCATTCTCAACTTGCTGGATACTATTTATGTTGCTCTTGTGCAAATCGTGGAACAAAGAGCCAACCTGCTCCACATCAAGAACCTGCCTCGCCTAGATACTAATAGAACTAAGCAACTGCTCAATTTTCCTAAGATGCACTTGCGCAACTTTATGGCCATTGTCACGGGAAACTTCATCTTTGGTACCAGCGCAGATGCATGGGTCTCTTCAATAATGATTACTGCTTCAGCTGAAATGACTAAGAAGAATAATAGAATATCGCGCATCTTATATGCCTATATCCCGCTCTAGGGAATCACCAGCTTCACTTTCTTAGTGGAAAATACTCAACGGAACTCAGGAACT
Organism: Lypha dubia; assembly: GCA_947311025.1. Classification (NCBI taxonomy): domain Eukaryota; kingdom Metazoa; phylum Arthropoda; class Insecta; order Diptera; family Tachinidae; genus Lypha; species Lypha dubia. The sequence continues at coordinate 69,292,653 of OX371260.1, forward strand.
TAGCTTCGTTTATCAGGCGCAGTGGGTGGTTCTCTCGCTGACTACCCAATGCTTGTATCTCTTTTCTTTTTCGCTGCATCTAATTCTTTACCTTTCTTTTTCTAAACTACTCTTCCTTCTCTTGTTGCTTTAGGTATCACAATGCTACAATAGTTTAGTTATATATTACCTATGTAAGCTTTGATACGATTAAGAGATTAATTTAACAACTTATATGATTTCAATGATTTTTTTTTGTCCGATTATTATATAATTCAAATGCCAATTTCATAAACTTACTGCAAATAATGCTGGCTAAAAACTACAATATAACAAGCCAATCGAACAGATTACAAAATCGACGCAACATGCAATTGACTAAAGCTCCATATAAACCATTTTTATTTTACTTACTTAGAACAGCCGATTTATTCGTTAATTAATATAATTGGTGCCCTATTATGTTTCTATCGGACCATCATTTCGAACAAGCAAAACAGAGTTTCTACGATTTGCTTACCAATTTTACAAAAAAGTTATAGGATCGAGCTTCAAGCAAATCTTTTCAAACAAACGAACAATCATTTTGGTAGTCGGTCATGTAAAAAAAATTAAATGACGAAAACATTGAAACATTAAAAAATCGGTAGCAAGCAAACCATTTCAAACAAAACATCAGATATTAAAATCGGTTTAAAAATGATAGAGTTATGAAGGTTCAAGCATTAAAAGAAAAATACAACCGAATTGATAACCTCCTTCTTTTTCCTTAAGTCGGTTAAAAAATTACTCTTTGGCTATGGAACTATTTATCTGTATATTTTTCGAAGCATAATTTTCTGTATACAATTGCATTTATATTTGAGTGAAATATTAAAAGAATGTGATTAAATATCTTATAAGAAACAAAATCTATTCCTTTACTGTATTTTTCTAAAATCTCTTAGAAATTTAAACTATCAAATGATATGTACAACTGTCGTTTTCCTCATATTTACTAAAAATACTACACTGTGCTATCAGGATTTGTGTTGGATATACATAAAGTTATCTTTTTTGATATTTCATAATGAAAAATTTCAATTTTTGGATACGAAATCTTGAAAAATTTCAAATTGATAAGGATTTAAATTCTAATATCAATCTATTGAGCAATTACTTAAAAAATGTATTGTATTGGGACAGTTTCTCTTCTATCGGGTGATATAATTGCATTTTCATTATTAACACTGAAATAAAACGATAGATTATGACAGAAGTAGACAAAAATGTCGGGTAAATCGCAAATGTGGTGACATTGGACCAAAAAAATGCATTACGTTTAATTCAACTATCAAATGATATAGAAGATGTATGATGTATCTGTTTAAATTTGATTTGCACTTTTTCGTTAACATTTTCTTATATTCTTATTTCTCTCACTTACACGCTACCTAATTATAATGCAAAAGATTCTGTACAACTATTGTAGAGTTAACGATAAATTAATAAAATTGTATAAAAATACCTTTAGGCTAAACCAAATTTTTAAGCAAATACTTATATATGTATATATGCCTATAAATATTTAAAACTTTAAAACGTTAAATTGGCAACAACAATAAAGTTATATGAATGGAAAAAAATTCATTTTATATATAAGTAGATAAAAAATATAAAATTAACACCTTGCAGAGTTTTTTAAATGTACTTATGTACATAAATATGTATGTATAAAGCAAATATGGCTTAAATGGAAATTTTAAAGGAATTAATTCATTTGGAAAATAATTAAGGAAGTCTTAATTAAAAATTTTTTTATCAATCCTCGTTATGGAGTAATTTTCTTTTAATGTGAATGTCAATTACTCTGCGGATGGAAGTATTGATGCATGGGGACTTGTAGATGAAAACAAGCAAGAGTATGGCCAACGAATAGCCAGACAAAACCGAAAGCAATATGAACATTTTCTGACAACTATGGAAGATATGAATGAGTCTGTAGTAAAATACATTTATGTTCATATATCCTTATGCATTCAAAGGTAACTTCGGAGTTGTTGTCACACATTATATGCAAAACACGCACACACAACTCGTTCACCAAAAGTATGAGTAAAATTATGTTTTGTAAATGTGTATGTATGTTTGAAAGTATTGCAACCTATTTAAGTGTGTTCGTAAATGTTTGTTTGATTGTTGTCTACATAATAAAATTGAGTTATTGCTCTTGAGGCAAATTAAACTTCATAAATATGTTAAATCAGAGATTAACTGCCAAAGTATTCACAAAAGATTTTATGAGCCATTAAAGTGTGAGATGCCATATAAATTAAACAATAATGAAAATAAATGTAAAATAATGACCATAAATGTCCTTAAGACAATTTTTGTGATATAAAAAATATACAACAAACACTTTTTATATTTACACTTATCTAATAATGTTTCTATAAATATAGAAAATTGTAAAATTTTGCAATAAATAATGACACTAAATTGTGTTTTTTCTTCTTTGTCTATTTCGATAACCATTAATTTTAGTTAGTGTTAAAAACAAACATATTTTGATTTTATTTTCTACGATCAATTTAAAATAATAGTATTTTACTTGTTTTTTCGCTCTCTTTCAAATCAATATTGAACCGTAAGAGAAGCATTGTAGTGCAAAAACATAAACTGAAAGACCATAAAATGAAATGTTTATTTTTTTACCGACTTACAGTGATTTTTATTTACCTGTAACCATGTTCAATTGCAATAGTTAGAGGAAAAGCATTAGCAACAACTACAAGAGCATCATTGGAGTTTGTCTTTTGTGAATTTCTCGCCAAACGCTAGTAGAGTATCAACAGCATTAGGATCTTTAACATGGAAAGAATTTTCGCATTTTTAAACCATTTAGGGGCGTAAAATATTAGGAATTTGAAAACTAAATTTTGGAAATAACTAAAATCGTAAGCAAGAGTATGCGAGGAAGATCAGATGAGCAAACCTTATTGGATGGGAAATAGTCTTAATAATAGAGACGATTGCGGTGAGTATGTCGTAGTAACTTTTTGCAGTGTTTAGATAACTCCCGGTAAACTAGTTAAGTCAGAATAGATTTTGAATATAAAACGAATTAAAGCTGAAATAAGCAAAACATTAAATTTATGTGTAAAATTAATTTTAACGGGATAATACCAAAGGAAAAGATGATATATGTATGTTTATTAATGAGGATCCTTGGCATGTTTTTACTTTTTATTCTTCTGTTTTATAATAATTGAAGTTTATAATGTTTTCTGAGAGACATTTCAGAATAATTTTTCCATCTAGTAGTTGCAGCAAGTAATTGAAGCTGTTCGGTTATGAGAGTTCCATATGTATTAGAGTTGTCAACCGATTAAGAATAATTCGATTAATCGATCAAACAAAACGAAACTCTTGTTTGAATAATTTTAAATTGCCGATTTTCGAATAACGAATAAATCGATTAATTATTGTCAATTAATCGAAGAACTTTTTTTAGTTTAAAATGCATACGTCAAAAATGTTTAAATTTGTTTGTATGATATGAAACAAAGCGAGTACTTTATATCAACCAAATACCTACATATTATTTTGGATGTTTGCAGTTGTTGTCGAACTGCGCATACCTACATAGTAGTCGTGCTATGTTTTGAATGAAACGTTTAAAAATTTTCAAGAATGGGGTTTTTTCACTCTCAGGTGAATAAATTAGAAATACACTAAAGCCAAAAAATTGAGCTCGTTTTGGAAGTATTTTACCAAGCACAAAAATGAAAAAAAAAAACAAAGTCACATGTAACAAGTGTCCTAAAGTATACAAAATTGTTGGATCAACAACAAAAAAAATTAATAATTCTTTTGCAACCGATTTACGAAAACGTATTAAAATAAGAATAAATGAGGGACGTATAAAATTTAGTGAACTTTTATTTGTAAAATATTATTTCTGAAGAACAACCCAAATTGTCTGATTTCACAAAAAAAAAAAAAAAAAAAAAAAAAAAAAAAAAAACATTTGATATTTTTTGACTGAATGAAGTATGTTTATTTGAATTAATAGTTTTATGTATTTTTTTGTTAATAAAAATATTAACTATTTTATTTTTAAGTTTTTTGTACGAAATGTTTATTTTTTTGTCAATAAATTTTTTAAATCATTTTTTATTCGTTGTTCTCATCGATTAATCGAAAAATTTTTCAGCTTTAATCGTTTGATCGAACGAACAAAAGCTATGTGCTCTGCATTACACCAAGTTAACGTTACGTCATCGAACACCCACAGCAATAAATTTCTTACGCTTTTTATTTTCTAACCTTTTATGATCATAAAGGGTTAAGAGGACAACTTACATACAACAACAAAAATAATCTCAAATAGTTTTTGTTCGTCTTGTAGCTGTTATTGTAGATGTACTGTTGATGTGCTCGTTCTTGTTCCTCCGTTAAAACTAATGATCATTTCAAGAAAAATGCTTAATTTATTACATTGCTTAAATTTACAACAACATTAACCATAACAACAGCAACAAATAAGATCTCATCATGGTTGTTATATGGCTGTTTTCAGAATTTATAAAATGAAATACACAACACATCTAAAAACATACATGCACGTGTAGGTTTAAAAAAAACACTCCATCTATTTTTTTATTCTTTATTAAGAAGAATTAATTTAGTGAGATATATGTACGTTTTTCTATATAGAGACAAAGTACCAACAACCACAACAACAACAACAACAACAAAATAATATTAAATTATTTTGATAATTTATTGGCCCAAGCAAGAGTTCTTAGTACACAATGAGAAAAAAAAATAAAAAGTTTTAATCAAAAAATCAACAAATAAAATGATCTTAACTGAATTGAAGTGATTGTCGCCGCCATTGCAACCTTTAGTTGCAACATAACAGCCTTGTGATAAACTTTTATACCAACGTATAAAATGACGAAGGACGGTATTGTTTTTGGTGTTGTTTTTAACCATTTATGGTGAATGAGTAGAACGTGACTTTTATTTCAAAAATTAGATTTCAAAAGATAATTGTGGCATGTTTAGTTAGTTGTTACATTACCACCACATTTTGAAACTTCAAAAAGAGACGTGCTAAACAAAGGATTCCAATTCAATTTCAGAAATTTGTTGCTCAAAAAAGAAAAACAATGCACTTGAAACTATGAAAAAAGAAAAACTTGTTTTCTTTAAATGCATTAAATAATAAATATTGATACAGGCAGACCGAAAACATTTTGTATATTTGTGAAACAAGTGGCACCCAATTAAGCTAAATTTATGCAACAAGACATTCTTCAACTTAATTGGCAAAAAAAAACGCCATTTTTGTTTAACATTCTGTCTGTTGTTTTTATTGTTACTGCTGGGTTTTACTTTTTTATTTCAAGTAAAACAAATGGCCTGATGATATAAAACGGCCAATATGGTCTGTAACAAAAAACTGAAGTAAAAACAGAACATTTTATATTAAACATTTAGTTATTGCAAAAATGCCTTTTTCCACTTTATTTATTTTCGTTTGGTGTCTTTGCTTGAGATTGTTGTGAACGGCGACAAGTAGACATAAAAACTAACCCCATCTCGGAGGTAGTTAGTCCATGTCCATTCAAACTAAAATCAACAAACAAAACATGCCACCATTTATTCATTTAAGAAGCATGTTGCAAATGCAGCTGTAAAACGTTTAAATATTTACGCAATAAAAACTAAAAAAATAACAAACTTAGCTTTACAAATAAAAAGAAACAAAAAAACAAATAATGTTAACAATCTCAAGTTTGTTCCAAAGTGGTTGTTGGTTCATTTGTTTGTTTTGTTTCCTTGTGTTTTTCTTTTTTCAATACATCATTTTAACTTTTTCTTTTCATTGCAGATCAGCATGCCGTTGTTGAGTGAAGTTTTTTCTCTGTCTTTGGAAAATTTTATGCGAATTGAAATGTAAAAAAATGTAAATTAATGCAAACAATTTTTTCTGTTGTTATTATACATATGTACATACACAGTTTCAAATATTCAAGTCTTGAGTTTCCTTTGCAAAACAACAACAATATGTTTACCAATTTTTGCCTTATTATTTATACAGTCTGACAAAATGAAATGCCAAGTATTTAAAATAAAAAAAGGATTTTTTCAAGTTTTTGTTATGAAAAAGGGGGAATGTTTTGAATTTTTTATTTTAATTATGAATAAATAAATTTGTAAAATATTCAATTATTTTAACATAAAATACTATAAAGATTGCGGCCATTAAAGCTTCAATGCATTGGACGCTTTAAAGAAGGTCAGCCCAAAATCTGTCTTAGTGATACAAATCAAGGGAAGGTAGGTTCCATAAAATTTTACTTTAACAAAAATTTGTTGCCGAAATGTTATTGTAATTATTCCCGTATGGAATAAACTAAACGCAGAGATCTTTCCACTCACTTTTAGTGTGGTGAAGCTCAATCCGAATGCTCACAAACACTACTCTCTCTTTCTTTTCTTTTATTTTATTTTTCGGGTGTTTTAAATGTATAGTTTCCTATTCTGGAAAGTATATAATTAATAAAATAGATAAATAGGTAATAATTATTACGTGTTACACACAGGGCTGCCAGAATACAAAAAATCTGCACATGAATTTCGAAAATCCGCATAGGTAATTGAAACTATGTGGTTGACTAGGTTTTTACTAATTTTTTATTAATACCTAAGAAGGCAAAAAATTAACAAACCGTATTAATTTCATATATTTATAACATGAGTAAATACCTATAACTATTTAAAGTATTTTTAAATGTTTTACAAGCACATACCTAGTATTTTTAATAATGATACCTAATTAAGAGAATATTTTATTGGATTTTCAAAAGTTGCAGCATCTTGAAAAAGTATTATATAAACATACATACATTTGTGCATACTTACAGCATAATTTCAGTTTCTTTGTTCCCAATATCTTTTTCTCAATACTATTTTTAATAATTTATTTTTATTTTTTAAAATCCCAAATAGCCAAAACCGCCAAGTAATGAAATAATACAATGATACTGCTTATCATTATTAATATTTGTTGATATTTATACCGCCTAAAGTTCGTAAATTTAATAATCAGAAAAATTTTAGACATTTCATCTAAACATCCCTTTAGATTTTAACTGCACAACAAACGTTGTTTTCGGTGAAAAATGAAAAGTCACCAGCTAACATCAATTTTTAATTATAAAACAATATTTGTAAGTATTCAAGTAGAGCAATAAACTGTAGCTTGAATATTTACAATTATCATTTACATACATTTACAATACATATTTTTTTTTTTTTTTGTAAAGGTTGACAATAATGCGTTGGCTCATTGAAAATAATTAATAATAATTGATCCAATTCTGGGAGGTGTTAAAAATTACAAATAAGCAAAGGTCTCATCAGAAAAAGACATATCGAACGTTAAAAGTACGTTAAAAGTAGCGGACAGTTTTACGTGTAAATCCAACCCCAAATGCTAGTTTTTCGCTAGTTCTGTAAAATTTTTGAAAATTTTGGAATATTTCGTGAGTCTTTGCTCTTTTTGTAGTGGCCTAATTAATTCAACATTTTTGACTTTCTTGCATTTTTAAAAAATATAGTGTTCAAATTTTCAAATTTCGGCAAGTTTATGTGAATTTAAAGTTCTCCTTTGATTGCAGCAGTATCTTACATTATAGCCACTTAAACAATATTCTATAAATACAAAGAGCAGCTTCTAGTCTTTTTATTAAAATATTAAATAGTAGCGGGTGAACACTTAATGCATTGTGATTATGTTGTCGAAACAAACAAAATAGTTATCATTTACATAATAATAACAAATATATTTTTAAAACATTTTATTTATTTGTTGTGGGTTAGCAAATCTTTATGCTTTTCGTTGGTTGCTAAATACCAACTCATGAGTAGATCTTCACCATTTATGCTTGAAAAGTTCCAAAACTCATTTACTCATACATAAATTCGCAAATAAAATTTGCGAATTACAAAAGTGGAAGCAAAATAGTTTTTCAAAAAACTTTACAAACATCACAACAAACAATTTTCTTCATTCATTTCAATTAGACAACTGTTGTATGGGATAAAAGACCACAAAAAGACTCGATAATTTTAAACTGGCCACACTGAATTTTTTCGAAATTTATATACTTACATAGTTTCTATTGTTTTTATGCAATACTTTTCTATTTGCACATTTTAAGTTAAATTGTTAATAACGTAATGTCGTATATTTTGCATTGTCATTTGTCACGTCAGTAGTGAGATGCCAAAAAAAGCAAAATTTTTAGAACTTTCTCCAGAAACTTTGTATGCAAAAATAAATTTATATCTAAAAGAAAAAAAAAATTTTCCATTTTTTTTATATTATATTTTACGTAGCAAAACTTGAAATTTATTATGCGAAAAAGTGCGAAATTCATTTTGGCGCTTAAGCCTGTGTAAGTTGTTGTTGTATCTTTTAGTTTTTCGACGTGCAGTGTTAATGTAGCGGCTGCTATTGCTGCGTGCCTTAAAGCTAAAAATTACACTAACAAAAGAAATATTTGATTCTATTTTTATTCAGCCTTTATGTCTGCCAGCGCTGCCAAAGCTACCAGTGCTGGTATCTGAAGCTGCCGGAACAGGCTATAAACCTTAAAATCCTTGCGAAAAATTTCTTGCTCGTTGTTTTTTATATACACATACATACTTATATTGTTATTTGCTAGAATTATTTAAGTTTTTTTTTCTAATATAAGGCAATAATGGGGGTAGACAACATTAAAATAGGATCTGTGTTGTCTTTGTAGATGTATGTATGTTCATGTGTGTGTTAATGCTTATGTATCTGTATGTGTATTGCTTCATATTTAACAGTTCTAACAAAATTTAAAATATAGCAAACTAATATAACAAAAGCTGGTAGAGAAAAAGTAAAAGAAATTTCCATTTAGCACGTTCTGAATAAAAGTTTAGAATATATTTTTTTTATATAAAAATCTCGTTTTTTGTTACATAAAAAAGAATTTATAAAGTTGATGTAAATTGTGTGCTCTTCTTTTTTTCTACTTTTAAGTTTTTGTGTATGATGTGTGTGTTCATGGGATGTGAGAGTAAGATAAAGTAGGGGTAGTATAGTGTATTTTATTAACACAGCTGTGACTTTTTTGATACTTAAGAGATTTAAGAAGTTTTCGAAGCGTCAAATCGTATTTTGTTTTATCTTTTTTTCAAGACTCCCAGTTTTGAAAAATAATACAACATTTCTTGGTTTTTGCTGCTGCTGTTTTGCCTTTGATGATACAAAAGTTTTTATTTGAAACAAAAGTTTTTTCTATCATTGATTGTTCATGCTGTAAATATGCCACCATATTACACACTCCACCATGTATGTATATATATGTACGTACAGTACATTCGTAGATCCGTACATCTAAACAAACGCCGATATACACATATCACACCCTACTTTATTAGTGTATTAATATGGACAAAAAAAAAGATATAAAATCTATGGAAAAAAATTTAAGAACGTGTGTTTTTTGTTATTGTTTCATATGAATTGATACAATTTCCATTGTGACATTTGTCTTGTTGTTACTATTTTTTTGTAGCAAGTAGAAATGTACTGCTTTGCTACTGGTGCCGTATGCGACTTGGCTAATAAATCACAAGGTTTACACTGTTTTCATATTGTTGTTGTTTTAGTAGCTGCTGTTATTCCTCATGTCGCATTGCTGATAAATGCAAGTATATACATATGTATGTGAATAAGTACATAAATAAATGCTGTTTCTACGACTACAATTGATAATATTAAATACACTACATACCAACAATAAATAGATTCATTCGTATTTATAAGTATGTACATGTATGTATGTATCTGCTTTGGGTATATCTACAACTTTTATGTATATACATATACCTATATATATATATAAATATATATGTAGATATATAAAGATTTATATGTTTGCATGGGCATATTTATTTATTTAAATATAGGTAGATAAAATGATATGTTCGCAATTTTTTTCCTACATATGTACATACATATATACATATATATATTTCTAATACCTGCATTTGTATATAATTTCTACTAAATAACACATCTAAACGTTTTGTACTTACTCTGTCCGTCTTGCTCTATGAATTTCCATCAGTCAAAGTATGCATGGGTGAGAATGAGTTTCTCTATATATTTTCTCTACATTGGTTTTATGCAGTGAGTAATTTATGTATTTGATTCTATGCATACAATAAAAATTGTCATGCCCATAATCCAATAATGTTTTAACGAAGCTTAACAAAATATTATCTTTTCATTAAAGTCGTTTTAGTTATTTTAAGTTAAATATTTTAAAGAAATATTTATGTGTTTATATAATGGATTTTAAATTGTTTATTTGCAATTTAAAAATAATTTTAATACATATGGAACCAGGCGCGGATGCAGCTTTTCCATTTGGGGCGTGGTCTTTTTTTGAAATTACTATATAGAACAAAACAACGTAATTTTTCTATTAACAGTTTATTTAAATATGGAGTAAGACAAAGAAAAAATCAACAATACAATTTATATTATATTAAATGTAGAACCAGTTTAAGCAAATGTAAAATATAAGACAACAATATAAATAATATTATATAAGATTATTTTTGTTGTATGCCCAATGTAAATTTTCTTATTTTGAATATTGAAAAATGAGCTAATACGGCTAAAATTCTTCATGTAAATAAAACAAAATATTTTATTTAATTTTTCCCGATATTTCGTCAATTATTTGTTGACTTTATCAAGGGTTGGGAAATCTATTTAATTGTTGTATATTAATGGAAAGTTTTTCAAACAATTAAATAGATTTCCCAACCCATGATAAAGTCAACAAGTAACTGACGAAACGTCGGGAAAAATGAAATATGTAAAAGATTTTGTTTTATTTACATGAAGAATTTTAGGCCGTATTATCTCCTTTTTTAATATTCAATATTATATAAGGTTTTCCAATAAAAGTGATATGATTTCTTAAAAAAACACACTTATTGTTAAGGAAATTCAAAAGTTTTTTATTTAATGTGAAGTACAATCGATACAATTAAGTTCTAAATAAAACGTCATTCAAATGGCCTCCACGACTTCTTCTGCAGGAACGAATTCGATGAACCCAATTTTCGAGCACTTTTTCCTTTAAATCAAGTCGTATGTCATGAATGGCACGGCACGTTCAATATTGTCTTGAAAAGCTAGAAGAGAGTTTGGTTTATTTCGAAAGACCAATGACTTCAAATAACCCCACAAGAAATAGTCTAATGGTGTTAAATCACAACTTCTTGGAAACCATTCAATATCACAATTTCTTGAAATAATCGAATCTCCAAACTTTTCTCGCAATAATTCGATTGTTGCATTTGTTGTGTAGCAAAATCAGCAAATGCACGACGTTGGAGACGGTCCCAATTGGTGAAAACGTCTTGGAATCGACAAATTGCGGACTTCAGCAACACTTGCCTAAACGGCAGCAATATTTGCATTACTTCGAGTGGTTCTTTTTCTTAATGGAACTTAAACATTATGCAAAGAAAATGTAAGCTCAAAATTATCAATAATTCGACGAATAGCGAGCACACTTGGTCGATTATTACGACCATAAAATGGCAAAAGCGCAAGAAAAGTTGCAATTGGAGAGCGATTATTTGGATAATAAAAGTGAATAATTTGTATATCGCTCCATGACGAGATTTTAAACACTACTAAATACAATGAAAAAAAATGACAGATCACGGCATATTACAAATGGCCGAAACGTCACTTGAAAATCATGTCATCCCTATTGGAAAACCTTTTAAATATGTAAGAAAAACTAATATCAAATATTTGTGCATAAACATAAGTCTTTGGAATCTAGTCCATGAAAAATGTCACAAAGATTATTTATTCAAATTCTGAATGACCTATCAATCCTGATCACAATGCTATAGGTACCAATATTTTATTTTTAATCGCAGTTTGAATTTTTTTGTTTTTCCATATTCTTACATATTTATATATCCAATTTTTAACATATTGTTAATAATAAATTAAAGTTTCTTATTTAAAAATATTTGATATTCACAAAATCCAATAACACAAAAACCTTTGTTTTTATTATGTTTGTTTTAATCTATAAGGAAAACAAAAAAAAATGAGAATTTTCAATACATAAATATCGATATTTTAGTATGACAGCGTGAAACGTGTTTAAACAACATTATACTCCGAAAACATATAATTTTGTGCAGATTAAGAGTTCCTTTTGGTTTTAGATTAAAATAACAACTTACAGAAAATTGGATAAAGAAAAAGAAAATTTTGCAAAAAATAAAAATAGTAAAACCGGAACGTTGTTAATCGCGGCTATATTTAAAAAATTTTAGTTTTGCAGTCTGTGTAGATATAAATATCGATGCCTTAATATAAGAAAGGCGTAAGTCGATTTTTTTTCTTTAAGTTTGAACTACAAATCACAATAAAATCCGTAAATTTTAAAGTACATATAAAAATGTTTTAGTGCAATTTTTATAAAAAAAGTCAACAAATCTTACGCTTCAATTTATTTTATTTTTAAAGCATTGTGTATTTGACATTCATCTAACAGAATAGGCAAAAACGTTTTTGAAAAAAATCGAGTTACGCCTTTTTATATTAAGCCATCGATATTTATATTTCTGAGTTTTTTAAATTAATTCTTTTCGCACAAAATGAAATCATTTTGTATGGGTGTGTTATATAAGTAATCTATGATTCCAAAAGCAGAAATTTATCAATTACTTTATTTGGGTCAATAAGAACGTTTTTATTCTCCGTATAGTAGAAAATGACGTCTCACTTGTGGCCCTACTGACAGGCAATGAAACAAATAATATACAAATAAATTTGGGTATTGTATACCAGAATCACATTTTTTAAGGCGTCGATCATAATTTCCGTTATATTTTACAGTTTTTTCATATATGTGTGTCGCCAATACAATAATTCCGACGCTTGTTTTGTTATAACAAATTTCTTATCTATTTTTTTAAAACTTAATAATTTGATCAGCCAATTGAGATGTCAATGTACTTATATTTGTTAATGGATACAACATATTTTGTAGTAATAGATTGGGCATATTTTGATTAGTATGTTTCAGTTGAAATTTCTATTACATCTCACATACATGTTGTTGTTTGAAGAATTTTACTAAAACAAATATTTGGTTTATTTCACTTGTCGTCAAGGCACATCATTAGATTTCGTATAAGATTTTACACTTTTTGAAGGTCTAAACCATCTTTTTGCAAAATGATGCTTAACGGCTGCGTAATTGCCTATATATCGCTTAAAATGTGAAGAATTCAAATAAATTCAAAGCTTCTAAGAGAATCTCATAATAAAAGAGATTTGCACGCCGTATCTGTATCTTTTCCAAATCCTCTATTATTTGCTCTAGATGCGATAACAATTTCAAAATGGTATCATGCCGATCAACCCATCTCGTTTCGCATAATAATGAAAGTCTGGCTTCCGAATACTTTATTAAAACAGCGTTTCTATTATCATAATGATTTTTGAAAATTGTTGTTGTTTATTTCACAAACTAAACAACCTTTTTAATAATTGGTACTTTGTTCACTTAGAAATTGAATTATTAAGTTTGTGGAAATAGCAGGGCGTTTGTTTTGCATTCATCGAGAATCAAATATTTTTTAACAGCCATCAGTACTGATTTCCACGCAATTTTTTAATTTCAAACCATAACTTTTTAGAGCTTTTACAGTATTGGTATCCACCGTGTGCGCATTAATTAACACTTCAACAAGACCTTAGATATTCTTTAAAGCTTCTTCAAATGCGTTTACAATGCCAATCAAATTTTCTTTCGCTATATTTTCGTGGACGTTGATATATTTTAGAGCGAAAGGCTTTTTCTGATAGATGATGTCGTGAATTTATAAAACGTTTCGGCAAGGTTTTCCAATATTTTTTTCTAAAATAAGAATGTGACAACATTTTATATTAATATTTTGAGTTGAATTTGGAGGGAGATATCTCCCTTACTCCGCTTGTATCCGTGCCAGCATGTAACAATTCTTTACTTAATTGAAGACAAAGTGATAAACTAAATTTAACTTTAGCCTATATGTGTAAATATCGGCACTGTGGTGATTTAGAAAATATTACCTTTCCTCTTGGCGCTAAATCGGTATTTGCTGCGTTCACTTCCTGTATTGCTACACCATCGGAGTTAAAACAAATTTATTCGATCAACCAAAGGATTCAATAGAAAAATCTACTGAACGAATTTGGGTTGCTGTAATCGAACATGATATTAATTTATTATTTTGTTTTCGAATTTTTGTCCAAAAATAGTGTTATGTATTTCTAAATTGTACACAAACATTGTACTGTTGAATAGAAATATTCTTCGTTTCTCAGACATTATATGCCAGAGATGGAAAAGTTAAAGTTTTATTTTTTACTTAATCCAATCAAGAAATTATTTTTCAAAAAAAATGTTACTAAGAAGTTACTAATGTTTTATTAATATTTAGCGGCATGTCTGTAAGCACCAACACATGAATAATAAAGTCTGTTATCGAAGGGGTCACACTAAGTGTAGTCAAATAAATATTTCCTCAACAAAATAAGCAACAAAATGCTTCAAGAATTGCCATATATTGAAAAAAGAATAATACTATTCATTTTTAATGGTATTTTACGGCTGCAATTAGGGTTCCCATCTTTTTTTTGCAATTAAAGTACATTGGTTGTTAAATGTTAGGAAAAAAAGTACACAGTATAAAAATAAAGTACAATTTATTTTTCTTTATTGTTATATTTAAAAACGTATTTTTTATTGCTTTTCGCAAGTTTTATCAAATAATTATCATATTTAAATTAAAGTAAATAATTAATTCATTTTTTATCAGATTCAGAGACGCTTTTGTTTCTTTCGTCTCGCCATTTGCTCTTCATAGCTGAAAAAACTCTCTCTGTGAATGCTGACGTGGCAGGAATAGAAATTAAAAATGAAATTACTTTATACAAACTAGATAAATGATCATCAGTCTTATTAAATAATAGCTGCCATTTACTTGCTGTAGATAATTCCGCAAAATCTTCAGAACTGTGTATCTGATCATAAATTTTGTTTAATGACGCAATTTCTCCATAAAGATCGTCCATAGTTATATTAAGTTTTTGCAGATTTAAATTTTCGTTTATGCTAACAATATTATCGAATTCAACTTTACTCTTTAAATTTATATTGCTAATTGTAAATAAGCAGTTTGTATTTTTAAAATCAAACCATTTATTCAGGTACTCTAAGGCTTTATCGATAAATAATAAAAAATTCATGTGAATTTCCCTGGTCAGTTCCGGTGCAGACAGAAGGTTAATTTTTTTGCTTGTTTCATATCCAAATATCCAAATTGCCATGACATAGTCTTAAGAAAGAATCGCCACTGTAAAAAAACGTCAACAAATGACTAATATAACCCGAATCTATTTTGAATTGTAGATTAATCAAATCATGCGAAATAAAGTATTTTGGTGTACTTTACTGTTTCTATAAAGTATAGAGTACAATTAATCAAAAAAACGTACGATACCTTATTATAAAGTACGGGTGGCAAGCCTAGCTGCAATACTATCCAACAGAATGGAAGGTTTTGATGATTACTATGATACCAAAGCTCGGCAAGGATCATAAGAAAGTTGAATCCTATCGGCGTATTAGTTTATTGCCCAATATTTCAAAACTATTTGAAAAGCTGAATATTAGCAAGCTGATTTTTATAGTCACTAGTAATGGATGCATTCCAGATCATCAATTCGGTTTTCGCAGACAACATAGCACTATTGAACAAACTCACAGATTTGTGAATGTTATTAGAGACACTTTTGAGAAAAAGAAATATTCCTCTGCGCTCTTTATAGATGTTTCTCAAGCTTTCGATAAAGTATCAGTCAGGTTTTTAAAAAACTATTTAAAGGAACGTAAATTTGTAGTTCGAGAAGGCACTTTTTTAAGCCCTACGCAGTTGATCGAAGCCGGACTTCCCCAAGGTAGCATCTTTGGTCCCTTGCTGTACTTAATATATGCCTCTGACTTAGCAATTCATTCATACAAAAACATTTGGTGATGATACAGCTTTTCTAAGTGTTAATGAAAATCCAGTAGATGCTTACCGCAACTTACCAGGGTACATATCAAAATTAGAAAAATGGCTCAAACAATGGCGTATAAAAGTTAACGTTGCGCAGGGAAAAATTCCCGCCTAAACAAATCAACACCGAGACTATACCGCAACAAACTGAAGTGAAATAAACTTCTATTATACAACGCGATCCTAAAACCAGTTATGGGGCACTGCCTCAGCATCAAATGTAGAAAAGATTCAAAGGCGACAAAACAAAATTCTACGTACTATTACAGCAGCTCCCTGGTTTATCCGAAATCAGCGAATTCACAAAGACCTTGATGTTCCGTTGGTTTCTTTTTTTTAGAAAAAAGTTACGAAAAAATTTAAAAAAAAGATTTGCAGTGTTTGTTAGTCAAACCAACGACAACATGAAAAGATAAGGAGTTTCACTTTTCAAAACTGACAAACTGTTCTCAATTTTGGGAGCTATATTCGATGCTAATATAAATGCATGCGAATAGAAGAAAACTGAAAACAGAAAGAATCAAGTTTAAAGTTTTGAACTTAATGTAAAAAATTTAATTTTTCTATCGAAAGTTTATCATACAAGACATTTCAATGAAATTCCTACACGTTATGAACAACGATGTGTCAATTAATGATGTACTAATAACTCAAAAATCACATATTTTGAGTTATGACTCTATTACAGGGCTGGGCAGTATTTGAAATACATGTATTTGAAATACGTATTTAAAATACAAATACGTATTTTGTATTTGTATTTTAAATACATAACTTGAAAGTATTTTGTATTTTGTATTTTAAATACATGTCCTGCAAGTATTTTGTATTTTGTATTTTAAATACATACAATAAATAGAAGTAGTTTGTATTTTGTATTTTAAATACATACAAAAAATGGGAGTATTTTGTATTTTAAAAACATAGTTAACAAAATATATTTTGTCCGTTTAAGGCATTGATCGTCAAACTAGCCCCTAGGGCCCGAGCACCAATCGTCATTTTCACATACACAACACGAACCAAACAGAAGAGACAAACTAAAATACGAAACATACTCATTAGAATTTGCAACAACAAAACAGATGCAAAAGAGGGCAAGAAAATATTATTTTTTTTTTAGTCTCTTTATTTGTTATTCATAGTACACTGTGAATATTTTAATTTTTCTGGATGTGGAATGTTGAGTGGGAAGAAGTTTTTTTGTATATATATTTTTTAATGGAAAATTTTTTTAATTATGTAAATTCATTCATTCGTTCATTCTTTCGTCCATAAACACGCTAAACCAATCCAGTGTGTATGCATACAAACTTTTAATATGATGTTAGGCTACAGTAAAAAAATAAATGTAACAATCAATTTCTACAAGTGTAAAAACACCAATATATTGATATTTCCTACATGTTCTCTTTATGACAAAGGCTGGTTTAAGGCCGTGCTTCACTATCCTACACAATCGTACGATTCATTCGCAGGAAAATCTTGCAAAAATCTGACCGACTTTAAAAAATCGTTTCAAAGTGGTGTTCTAGGTGCCACACTATCATACAAATCTGATTCCAAAACATCTGGTTGACAATAAATACTCCCCTGATCGCATGACAACTATCATTTTATGAAAATTTTCATACAAATCGCACGACTTGCCAAAAAATCTGTCACACAGTTGCATTTTTAGTCCACACTGCTATACATTTTTAGCACACATGTCATATTTTGCAAATCGCGCGACTGTATAGGATAGTGCGGCACGGCCTTTATTGATGGTTGTTTGCATTTTGATCTATTTATAATGTATCATGCGTCAAACCAATAACCAAAAACTAGAATCGCTAAAAAACGTAACTATACAAATTCTTAGAGTTGGCATCAACGCAATTCAGTTGTCAATTCTAAAGCATTTTTTCACAATGCGATTTTATTTTGCGGGTAGTACTGTTACGACAACAAGTTTAACAATAAAAAAAATAACATGGTTCTTTTTGCATTGGGAGTCAACATAAGGGCGAACAATTTTCAACGTATGTACGTGCCTCTCACTAGCAAGAATCGTGTGAACCTGTGTTAGTAACACCACCTGTAAAGTGAATACATATTCAGGGCTGGGCAGTATTTGAAATACATGTATTTGAAATACGTATTTAAAATACAAATATGTATTTTGTATTTCGTATTTTAAATACATACATGACGTGGAAGTATTTTGTATTTTAAATACATACATGATGTGTAAGTATTTTGTATTTTGTATTTTAAATACATAACCTGAAAGTATTTTGTATTTTGTATTTTAAATACATGATCAGCAAGTATTTTGTATTTTGTATTTTAAATACCGCAAACCATGTATTTTGCCCAACTCTGCTCTATTACAGCAAAGGCTTTATACATGACTTTAATTATTTGAAGGACCGAACCATTTTTTTTTTGTGCCAGACTAGTGTCATATTTGATTTTGGCAGCTCACTGTAGAGATGGCTGACACTTACAATTTTTCCAAATTTGGTTTACGAAATACAATAGAATTGGGAGAGATTTTAATCGGGTCTGATATATAATTTTCGTCGTATTTGTTGCGAATCTCTGAATGACATGCTTTTCTAATCATACAAAATTTGGCGTTGTTCTTTTAAGTAGACAAAAACTCGAAAAATTCTAAACGACAGATGTCAATGCCCCCGTTGACGAGACTGAAACCAAACTTCAAATGCCAGTTTTCTAAAGCTACGTTCACAATTAGAAAATATTAAAAAAAAAACTAATAATTTCTTTTTATTAGGGCTGGTATTATTTAAAATGTTTTTTATATTACTAAATAAAATTAGATAGTTTACAAAAAAAAAAAAATATTTTTATATTGTTTTAAATAAATGCGAGAATATACACACATTAAAAGTATTGAAATTAAAGGAAATAAAATTTTAGTTTGTTTGTTGGTTAAGTTTTTTGCGGCAGATATGTGTGAACGTAGCTTAAGCTTTTAGACATTTAGATAACAAATCTTTTTAATGAAAGAAAATAATACAGAGTTCAACCAGAATCAACCAGAAAATGTGAATAAAACTTTAAAAACTGCTGCGTATGCACCGTGGTTGCTCCCTTACGACAAACATAAAAATATTAGATTAAAATATTGATTTTGAAGTGAAATAACTAGTCCCTTAAGACATTAAATTTTTTTACTTAGAATTTGATTTGATCATTTCTCACGGTACTTTTATAATATAAGCAATTATGGAAAAACAAACAAACATGCAGAAAGTTGGCAGAAAAAAAAGGAATATATATTTTAAGTTGAATGGTTAATATACATTTTATTAAAGTGCTTACTTAAAATAAAAAAATGGATATAAAAACTGATGGTATTGGCTTTGTTTTAAATATTTTCTTTGTCAGTTAGTTCTGGATTTAAAAAAAATACAAATTTTGAAAAAGTACTTTTTCATACGTGTTTTGCCATTTTGTAATTAATAGTTTTAAATTGTTTCTCAATCAAATGCAACCTTTAGATATATTAAAAAAGGTATATAGTTTGCGATTATGTTTAACTTAGCTTCGCCTTTTTCAGTCTCATTCAGTGCTGTGCAACTTGTTAGGTAGGGTATTTTTTTGTTCTTATATTAATAAAGTTATTTATATATTTCTTTAATTTATTACAACAAAAACGTCCAATAAATACTAATTTTCACGCCTCTGCATATTCGAAATTAGAAGCTCCAAAGACGGTTCCAATTTTGGAAAATCGTTGCAAGTGTTTAATGTAATTGAAAACCAAGACGAGAGATGTTGCAATCTTTTGAAGTATGTCAAATATTTATATAAAATATGGGTTATTATATTGAAAATGACTAACGTAAAAAATTAAAAGTTGTAAAAAAGCACAAGGAAGGGTTAGTTAGGAGAGTAACGATTTTCTTAAAAGCTCCATCGCCACTTAAAGAATATTCTTTAAAAAACGCGATAGTCGTGGTCGAACTGTTTCAAGTTTTCACAATTGTTCACAGGGAACAAAATAGTGTAGATTAGCAAAATTAGCTAAAATTTTTGAAATCGCAGCAAATGCTCAGCGTGGTGAAGGTACAGAGCCGAAACCATTTTTTCCAGAATTGAAGGTTGCTGAAGTTGTAGCATTGATAATTGAAACGAATTTAACTAAACAGCAGAATCTCTACATCGGAAATTTCGTCAATGCTAAGATTTACTGTTGCATGTTTCCTAGCTTTGAAAAGGTTTTGAAAGAAAAGAAAGTTATGCAGATCCAAAGCAATTGGCATCAATAAATCAAATCCTGTTAGAGGACTAACTTGACCACACACCTTTACGTATTCTAAATTCAGACAATCTGGTTTTGACGGTAGATTTGGTTTTAGCGAGTATAAGCAATGATTTAATAACAAAAACTTTTTTTGTTTTTCGCTTTACTGCGATGTATCGAGATCTCTCTTTTTCATCCGTTGAACGTATTCGACGTAGATGACCACAGCGCTCCATGTGTTCTCACATTGGAGCATTTTGTTGACTACGTTGTTAGGGTTAAACTCGCCGATCTGATCCCTCAATGTGTTTCTTTCCACGTGCCATTTGGTGCAGTTGAAAAACGTGTGTTCGGCGTCGTCTTGCGTCTCGCTGCAATAGATGCAACCGGGGTCGCCTGTCTTACCCATGCGGTACAAATATTTCTGGAAGTATCCATGACATGAGATGAATTGGGTCAGAAAGTAGTTTACTTCCCCAAATTCTCTTTGCGTCCACCTTTCTATATTGGGGATGAGCTTCGCCGTCCATCTACCAGTCGTTTCTGCGGTTCATCGCTCTTGCCATCGCTGGATAGCTCGAGACTTCTGCTCTGCAGGGCTAATACTGGGGTGATATCCCTTGCCTCCTTTTGCTCGAGTGCCAGTAGGTCAACAGGTATCTCCACTTATCACGAAAACCGCTGCGGCCGAAACCGTGTGATAGGGTGAAGAGACCCTGAGAGCAGCTGTGCGCTGTACCGCCTGCAGGACTTTGCGCGCTTAGCGCATATCCCCAAAAATAACAAGAACTTAACTGACAGCAATGTGTTTATAACTACATAAGTACTAAGTGATATGGAAAAATCCTCGGCCATCCTCTGCAATAAAATATTTCCTCTCTTCAATAAAAATTTGGGTTGTTTCTTTGATAAAAAAATTTCGAGCTGGTATTTATCGAAATAAAGAATCAAATTTGTTCGTTGTTAACAAGGAAATATAAATTATACTTTGTACCTATGAATATCTATGAATATTTTTGATTATTGGTGTACACAGAGTGGACGTTAACTGAAAGCGACCATGCCCACTTTTTGTGAAATGTATTTTTATATCGTCAAAATTATCTATTCTATATAAATGGTTTCAAGATGATATTCCAACTATTCTCTCTTCTATATAACAGCCACCACTGTGGTGTGCAAGTATAGAATGATTCTGCTGCCATCGCTCGTTTGTTGACTGAATTTACAAATTTTTTATACTTACGAACTTCAATCAAATAAATTTTCATTCTACAGCTTCTTTTCAATTTTGGTACCGTTTTTATATTCTATTTGGAGTTTAATGCATTTCTGCTGTATCAACTTGTGCATTTCATTGCAATTCAAAGAATCTACATGCCTTTAGCTTTTACCGATTTTAAGAAGAACAAAAGCATCAAAACAAAAAAAAAAAAACGAATATTACAAACATACCAACGTACACAACCACATAAAAGTAATTAAAATGTGATTGCTTTTAGGTACAATCTCAAGCGCAAAAGAAATATTGTAACATCGATATCAACATATAGAATTTCTGTATGGTAACTTGGTACGCATCACAGTACATATATTCATAAAGTCAGAATTGAAGAGGATTTTCGGTATAGATATTGAAAAATCTTGCATAACAAACCAATCATACATTTACTTAGAAGAGGTGGAACTTGGTTTTTTTTGCACAAAAACAGGATTTTATTACGAACAACTTTCAAGGGTATCCCTTAAAAAATTATTAAATAATATCTAAACTATTGAATGTAGCTGAATACAAAATTTGACTGTATTTACTGAAGGATCTAATTTTTTTATAAGCTAAAATAAGAAAACGTTTATTTATGGGTTACCCTTTCCTTGGTCCCTACATATGTGCAAATTACTCAATTTTAATTTTATTTTCTTACAAATGTTTGTTACAATTTGTTTGCATTATTGTAGCCTGGATACATCTGTGTTTCAATTATAATTATAAAATACTTGTTCGATATTATTTCACCTCATAGCCAATACTTTGTAGCACGAGTTTATACCTACCAAACGTTTCTCTCTTAATCATTATTTTTATTTTCTTTTGTTGTTGTAACAATTGCGTGGTTAACTTAAAAGCAAGTACTCGAACGCACACCCTGCCGGCAATTTAATTGACAGATTTAGTGGTTTTCGATTGTCAGTATTGGAAGTTGTTGCAAAAATATAAAACATTTCACATCTTACCCTAAAACCACACCGTACCAATCAAGCAGAACAATTCAGCATTTCTAAAGCAACATTATCAAATGTACAATTTTCTTTTTTTATTTATTTTAGACCTCTATGAGCACACTAAAATTAACAACTACCATTTGTTTTTTTTTTTTATATGTTTTACTCTGTATAATGAAAAGAGATTGTTCAAGAGTTTTTCCTTTCAGTGTTAATGTGTAGTACCTTGATGGTAGCGTAGCAACGTCTTTCGATTGCTTTAGAATCCAGCAGTAACAACAACAGTAAAATAACAAAAATAGAACACAAAATAATGTTACGCCTTTTTATCCACCCCATAAACTATGCGATACAATTGTAATTTAATTTGATTTTATATCTATTTTGAAAAATAATAAGAAACAAACGCACAAAAACATTTACATACTAGATAGACAGATAGATTTTTAATGGAAATAAATTGGTTAAAAGGATTATAGAAAGTTAATTATTGCATTTACTATTTAAACAAATTAAATAGAATTTTATCTAATAATGGAAAACTTTTTAAAGCATATTTAAAAGATGCCTTTGAATATTTAAGGAAAAAAGCAAATTATTGTACAAACTGTTAAAAAATATCCTTTACGATTATTATATATTCGTTTTCTTCAAATTCTGCTAATATGTAGTATTTAAGTTGTCGGTGAAATAAAATAGCCAATGATTTAAAATTTAATCTTAAGTTAATAAAACAAAAGACTTGTATAAAAATTTAAACTCCAGCACCTGAATTGTACGTAATTTAATTGACTGAGTGTTAGTCCCTTTAATAAATATAATACAGGAAAATGTATTTATAATTTGTAATTAATACGGCTAAAGGGGGACTTTGTAAGTTCAGATAAAATATTTTCTAAACTAAAGAAAACAATTGAAAATCCATAAAACAAATTCTTAAAATTTTTTTGTAACTATAAGATTGGAATATATTTTGAATTGCGATGCGATAAAAAGTATATATCTTTAGTATTAGACAAATTTAAGCACATATTTTGTTGTCATTCAGACATAACCCATCAAAATATGATTTGGTTTGCAGTTACCGTGCTTGCATCAGTGCTGCTAATCAAGACACGAAATTCTATCGCAATATTCTTTGTGATTTATCTCGAAAAATTATCAGACTATATATCTACAATTTTCTAAAATGTGTAGCAGCAAGTTTTAATGATATATGGCAAAAATGTCACAAAAGAAGCATTCAACTGCCACGGTATTTAAAAGGGCGTAAGACATACTTTAATCCATCTGAAATCCTTAATATTTATACCTAAAAAATTTGAATACAATTCTCATGTAAGTATGGGCCGGTGCTACAGACTGTTTTTAAGTTACTCGACCGCGTACAAGAGACAGCGAAGAAGCTTATCGGTGAAATCCAACTCTATTGAGACTTGTCTTTTCAAGAACTTTTTAAAAGTTTATGAAAGAATCAAATTTTCGCTACTATTGTTGCGCATTTTGCAAAAGTGTCTCTCATATTGGTGTCAATATTGGGACAAAAAACACTACTCAATTAATGTACTGACTAATTGTACTAGTAACTAGATGTGAGTTAATTAGACGTTAAATACATAAATAATACCTTTTAGGCTCCTGCTTAAAAGCTTAGCCTTAGATTACCCTCTTTAAATTCATCCTCGACGCAGAGGCGTAGTCTAAAATTAATAGAATATGTATTGTTTTTTAATAAATAAAAAAAAAAACTTCAAACAAGTAAAACGTACATATATGCATTCAAAACATTGATTATGTTTTACCAATCAAGAAAAATTACCTGTTAATATAATATAAATAATTTAAACAATATTTGGAGTAAAAAATTAGTTCAAATTAAAATGAATTTTTAATACTTACGTATCTTAATTTAAGATTCTTAAAGCATTGTCACATACTAAGTAAAGTTACTTAACAATCACACATGTATGTAAGTTAAAATTAGTTACTTTTACGAAGCTGGTATGAACTATTCCCTTAAGATATTTATCTAAAAGATATTTATCTAAGTATTTATTTTATAGAATTTTATCAAGATTTTGTTAATGACTTTGTTTTTCAGTTTTTCAATTCATGTAAAGGAAATTGTAAACATTAAATGCAACCCTAAATGCATGCTATCAAAATGTTTACTTTTAAAATAAGTAAATATGTACATACATTTCACACACACACGAAACAGTGGTCAGAAATGAAAGCAAACTTACTGTATACTTATAGGATAATTGGAGCAAATTGTCTGAGATGGTGAATTTATATCACGATGATATACTACATATTTCGCCAGCTTCCATCTACGGCCGACAACCACGACCATATTCTAGTTTTTTTTAATTATAATTAAAAATCGTTAAAAAATGATAATATCATAAATATATATATATATATATATATATATATATTAATATATATATATATACATATATATATATCATCAATATTTCTGTTAAATTCTGTCAGTTAAGAGTTAACTTTGAAGATAACGGACACATAGTCCGTTGTGTTGATTATTAGTAATTTCCAACCAGTGATGGGGAATTTCGTACTAACCAAATTGTTTCAATATGTAAAAATAGAAAAATAATTAATTAAATTACTTCTCGTATTCTATTTCATTTGAAAAATTAGTTAAATAGTTGATATTCTTTCCCAATTAGTATCCACTTTACGAAAATTGTAAAAATGGACAAATGAACACTGATGAGAGGTGTAGCGGCCTTAAAATCGGTATATTGATACGTTCTGATAAACTGATTGCATAAACTAATGTTTTTTTCAACATAATAAACTCTTAGTAATTTGAATTTTCATTAATTCAATAAAAACTGAACTTGAGCCTGATAAATATTAATTTTTATATGTACATCAATATAAGTTCAAATAATAATTACGTTTATTCGTAATAATATAAATTTTTTTTTTGTGATAATTTTATTATTTATTGAATCTTTAATTATTAAAATTGAATTATCAATAAGTTTTTCAAATCTTAAATCTAAAAAATATTAAATATAGGTTTAGCCAATGCTAAACAAAATTTTTAATTTCAACGGTTAATTTATGTTGTTTTACATCTCTCGTGTACGGCTGAGAAAAAGAGTATCCCTCCTTTTCAGCCGGGTGTGGCCTCTATAATGTAGAATATTGAGTGCAAGTACATTTGGGTGCACCTCAAGTTTTTTTTTATATATTTTTTAGCGTTTTTTGAAAATACTGTCTTCACCAACGGAACATCTAGATCTTTATGAATTCGATGATTTCTGACATTGAAATTTATTCTGTCGCCTTTGAAGTTTTTCGACATTTGGTGCTGAGACAGTGCCCCATAACTAGATTCCACAGGACCATATTGGTTTCAGGATCGCGTTGTAAAATAGTAGTTTACAGTCTAGGCTTAGTATAGAGTTTCTTCCAATAAGCCAATTAATTTGGGCTGCTTTTAATTGTTAACTTTGCGTCTATATGCGATTTCCATGTTAAACGACGATGAAGTTGAAAGCCTAGATATTTTACTACAGTGTGTTGCGGTATAGTCTCGGTGTTGATTTGTATAGGCTAGCATGTTTCCCTGCGCAACGTAAAAGTTACGTGTACACATTTCTGCTAGTTAAATTTAATACGCTATCGTTTGAGCCATTTTTCTAATTTTGGTATGTACCGTGGTAAGTTGCGGGAAGCATCTACTGGATTTTCATTAACGCTTACAAAAGCTGTATCATCGGCAAATGGTGATGTATGAATGTTACTGCTTAACGGTAAGTTAGAGGCATATATTAAATAAAGTAATGGATACTGCCTTATGGAACTCCGGTTTCGATCGACTGGGGTGGGTTTAAAAAATTGCATTCCCTAACTACAAATTTTCGTTCAATTAAGTAGCTTATTAAAAGCCTGACGATATTTGCGGGTAAATTTTGTGTGCCATGTTTTATCGAAAGCTTAAGAAACATCTATAAAGCCTGTGAGTTTGTTCAATTGTGCTATGTTGTCTGCGAAAACCGAATTGATGATCTGGAATACATCCATTACTAGTCACTATAGGCATCAGCTTGCTCATAAACAGCTTGTTTTGAAATAGTTTTGAAATGTTGGGCAATAAACTAATAGGCCTATATGATTCAACCTTCGTATAATCCTTGCCGGGCTTTGGTATCATATTAATCATCGAAACCTTCCATTTTGTTGGATATTATTGCAGCCGTAAAATACCATTAAAAATTAATAGTATAATTCTTTTTCCAATATAAGGCAGTTTTTGAAGCATTTTGTTGCTTATTTTGTCGACACCTGCAGCTTTTTTGGTGTTAAGACTATTAATGGCCTTTTCAATCTCCACAATGTTAAATTTTTGCGATATTTGTGGTAAAGAGACGACTGGTGGCCGTTCAACAATATCAGCAGAAATATTTGGAGTAAATACTTTTTCTAAGTGCTTAAAAAAAACACCCTTTTCAGCATCAGTTCTTGCCCAGTCACCATTCGAAGCTCGTAGCGGAGGTACATTCTTTCAGCCTTAACTTTAACTGAGGGGATCTGTAGCGTTGCCATTCGCGCTCTCCATTTTTCAGTCAATAGCCTTTCTTTGTCTACAGAAGAAATGTTGTTTAACCCTACTTGTTGATTTGGTTGATTTGAAGAAGCATTAAGATCAGCTTGTTTAACATGTGATATAAAAAATAATGTTTTAAAATATTGTTATCATAAATTTTTAAAGTGTGACTACCGAATAAATATTTTTCACAATTCTATACAGCTTAAAAAATATTACCGCTTTTATGTAATAATTAAAGCTCAGATTGAAATTTTTATTTACAGATTTCTTAAATTCTATAATAATATAATATTTATTCTATTATAGTATGTTTCCGTTATTAACTTATTGAATTTCCGTTATTACAATTTTTATTGGAAATTAAATTTGTGACGATATTCGTTCACGCTTTCCATCTGATAAAAAATTAATTCCATTATTATTTCGTAGATCTAAAAATACTTTTTTTGTAAACTATTTGTTTATTTTTACCGTTTATACCCACTGTAAATTTTCAAACGCCAAAAGTCATTTGGAAAAAAAATTTAAATATGTTTTTATCTGGAGATTTGTACATACTTACATACGACTGCATGCTCGATTTAATGATGTTTGAAATTGAAAAAATATTACTTAAATACAAAATGTTAACATACATACCAGCGTTGCCACTTTCTGTACTATAGTACAAAAACTGTACTATTTAAAAATATTTGTACTATTTTTGTACCATAAATTTTTGTACTATTTTTGTACTATTTCACTAATTGCAGAAAAATAAAAAAAATATTAAAACAGCAAATTTTACTGAACGTTTCATAAACTTTACGTTGAAAATGTGCCTTTTTAATATTTACTTTATTATTTACATTTGGCAGTACTAATTTTTATTTTGTATTATTACATACATATATAGCTGACCTTTTCTTTCTCATATAAAATTGTATACTACAGCCATGCCTCATATTAAACAACTAATACAATTACAAATTATTTAATTCTCGAGCTGTCAAACTCCATATATAAAAAGCTAAAAATATTATTCTTAAAGCTTAGATCCTACTATCCGCACAATGTACCGATTTTCGTCGGCTCACTGAAATAAAGTTATAAGTAATAAGCTAAATTTGCATTATTTGTCAACTAATTTAAATATGAGACATAATTGCACCACACTGCATTGGTAATAAAGCCATATAGACTTATTCCAGAATTAATTGAGAAATAATGCAATTTTGGTTTAGTACTTATGACTTTATTGCAGTGAGCCGACGAAAATCGGTACATTGTGCCGATAGTGGGATCTAAGCTTAAGGAGTTTGACAAATTAAGAATAAAATAAAATGTATGTGCACTTGCTATGCATTTATCATGGTGTAATAAGTTATACAAGTGGCAGGCCACCATTATTTGAAAATTCGGTTGTTTCTGTAGTCGCTTTTATTGAAGTGTTAAAATTACAAAAAGTTTGTTTCTTCTTAAACAAAAATTTTATATTTGCTAAATTTATTTGAAATTTTTTTTTGTATTTTTAATTAAAATCTTAGAACAGCAAAAAGTTAACCACCAAAAAAGTCTATTTGTTCCTAAAAACAGAAGTAAGAAGTTAAGTGTATTTTGTATATATGTATGTATGTATATAAATAAATGTCTACATATATGTATACATTTTAAAGTAAAAATTTAATAATCTCTACTTATGATTTTTAAATAAAAACAATATGTTTTGATGAAAATAAAAAAACCTTTTGTCTAAATTTTTTTTGTACTATTTCATTTGGTCTTGTACTATTTTTGCCAAACTTCTGTACAATTTTAACTTTCTCTGGTGGCAACGCTGATACATACATACATACGAGTAGTATTTTCTTATTTTAAAAGGGTCAATTTATACTACAATCGATAATGTTCGTCTATTAATTTGCCTTTAATACATAAGAGAGCACTAGTAGACGCCATCAGTACTACAGTTAACGGAAAATAAAACTACAACAAAAACGAAAAATCAAATAAATAGCAAAAGATACAAAGAAAATTATAAATAGAGACATTGATTATCATAAAGTTAACGATGAATCGTAAGATGATAACGACGATAATTATAATGATGATGATGATGATGATGCAGAGGCGTTTCAGTTTTACATACATATAAGTATACTTATGTAGGTATCTGTTATTTTATATAAGATCAGCACATACTCTATTTAAATGATATAATAAGTTGTTCATTCACCGAAACTAAAAATTCTTTCGAGTTTTAAAGATCGCGTGCTGTGTAGAAATTAACAGAAATAACCTAAATTTATTATGAAAGAGAAAATACAATATAGGGAAACATAAATGGTGCCAGTATTTGATAATAATGATGTTGTCCAAGGAACTCCTCAAACTTTTTTATATGTAAGTATATGTAGGTACATACAAGCATATAAATTGAGACATTATTTAAGCTTAGAAGGTCAAAGATTTATGGTTTGTATAGTTACCAATTAAGCAAACATAAATGATAATGACGTTGCTGATGAACAAGATGATGTCATAAAGTTTCAATTCCCTTTAGGTTATTGATTCTCATATATTTTCATAGTTTTCTAATAAATAATATTGCTTTGATATCTTGTAGAAATAAATTAATAGGTACAAAAAAAAAATAATGTTCTCTCATATTTATGTTATACGCATTTAAAGTCAACGCTTAATAAACATAATCATTATTTTAACTTATGGACCATTGTAGAGAGTCATTATGCTACCGTTCCTTTGGTTGTTTTTTTCTTTAACATGAGGATATTTTATGTATGAGAATTTAATACCAGACGCGTGTGCTGCCAAGCAAAGAACCAAAAATATGCATGTGTATGTACATATACATATTCATACAATATAACCTAAAACTTGAATTGAGAATTTTAAAAGGTTTTTTCTGTTTTACTTTTTTAAATTGCGAAAATTATCATGTGATTGTTCAAAGTTTTTATTTTCATTTTTGATATCTCACCACGCAGCCATATTGTTAGCTGTTGCACAAAAAACTTTAACAACGGCAACCAGTTTATCTGGCTACTTTTATGCAACAGACAAGCATCCTTCTTATACTGAGAGTTTCTCATACAAGCTGTTATAAAACACTATCATGCCTCTTAGGCTTATTTTTACCAGAAAAAACAATTTTATAAAAAATATACCAACTACAGTGTTGCAAAGGCAACCTACCTGTTACCTGCTGCAAAATGCGTTCATCAATAACATTTTATATACAATTGCCCTTACTACCTTTATCATACTATAATGAATTATTCTGATGACTTTTTTCGTGTTCTTGTTGCTATTGCCAGACATGGCTCTAGACTTAAGAAAAAATTGTCCAGGCCGGCCGAACCAGGCTTATGGCAGGCACTACACGCACTTATACACAGTCAGTTACCCACAATAACGTACTGAAGAATTTACGATCATCGTTTTATGATAATATACACGATCACATTTTTTTTTACTGGAGATTATAAACAATATACCGCTTTAATATATAAACTCTATTCTGTTTTCTCCTCCCAGAAGGCAAAAAAAATATAAATGTATAATAAAACATACTGATGTGTAGAAAAAAAACGTTCCAAAACTTGTTTTTAAGGGCTGTTTATATTGCAATATTAAATGGAAATTGTGAGTATCACAGCATAAACACTTAACATTTTCGAATGAGAGGGACTTAATTCATATCGTGCAAAATAAATACATAGTAGGGGCATTCAAAAAAAAAAAAAATGGCTTAGAAGAAAACCAGTTAAAGAATCCAAATTCGTAGCAAATGGAAAACGAAATGTATTTTGATTGTCTAAAGAGAAAAATATTATACCATTATGCCCATTATTTTTCTATAAATTTAAAAATTCCAAAAAACTTGCACTGTTTCACACAAATACTAAATGGTTAAACTGAATTAAAGTGACGGGAAGAGATCCTTTCGCAAAACTGGTCATGAACTTGATATATTTTTTAACAGATCCTAGATATGGACTTTTTACTATGACCTAGTGCTCTCTTATTTAGTCGTCGAAAAACGCCATCGTGTCATGGGTCTCTTCAATATTGGGAAAAGGAAAATGTCACAGAGTCTAATCTGATGAATAGGCTGCCGGAGGCATGACTATGGCGTTGTTTTTAACGAAAAATTAAAAGCACTCAATGAGCAGTGAGCAAGTGCATTATTGTGATACAAAAACCATGAATTAATTTTCAAAAATACTAGACGTTTTGTTTTATTGCTTATCTTACCTCTTTGAATGGCTTGACTTTACAAATCATTTAAATATTTCTGTAATGCTGTTAAGTAATTAACAACCCTGAAAAAACTACTGCTTTGGTGAAACAGGTTTATAATTAAAAGGTGCTTCTTGTTGTTGTGTCACCTGCTTCGAAAAGCGTTTCGAACATGCATGATTTTTGTTCGCGATGTCCCATTTTGGAGCTCTTGTTTTTCACATAAAAGAGCGGTTTTTTCTAATCATCCAAAAATGCTGAAATCATGTTCGAAAATTAGGACACCAAACTGGTTTTAAAATCGCCACGTTTGACGAGACATCGTCACATCTAATAATCCTGCTCGAAAGCATGAACTTTGTTACTACTGCAAGAAACGTAACAATTTTTTGCTAGGAAGTGAATAATGTTAAATACATAATTTATTTTCCCTTAAATCTGTAGTCACAAGCAATAACCGCACACATGACAAGGCATTTTGCATTTATAAAAGCGTTTCTGAAAAAATTAAAGGAGTGCATTTGAAAAAATTTAATGCAGCAACAAAGATTCTTACCCCTGTAATACTATCGTAAAAAAGTATAATTAAAGTTTTATTTATTAGAGAAATATTTAACACAAACAAATATCGGCGCTTAATGCAATTTTGAAATATGTATTAAATTGAAAATTGTTGTGTCGGCATTGGCGTTTTTTTAAAGAATGTGTTTCGATTTTTGATTGGCATATGTTGAGATAGTAAATCTTTTTAAGTGTTATCAATTTGCAATTATCTCTTATCTTTACTTTGGGTCTTATAGCAATACTCTTTTGGAATATTTGCTTAGAAAAAATATGCAATAATAAATAACAAACTTTTTAAATAAAATAAAATACTGCAATTTTTTTACATTGTGTTTGATGAGTTTTATTTTACGTACATATTATTCTGTACAATTATTTTAAAAATACCTTTTTTGTACCTATTATTTTAATGCATTAATAAATTATCATTTCTTGCTCCTTTCCACATCAATTTAGCATCTTGCACTACTTGAACAGAGTATAACATTTTTGTAGCACACTAATGAGAAGTGTGGTTTATCAATGCGTCCCTTCTTATAAAATGATTATAAATCCTAATGCTCGTAATGTGTTATTCAGAACGCATTTCACACGGTCAATAATTTGTTTTTTTGTTCGTTAAAATATTGGTAGTGCCTAATTCTTTCTGTTTAGTACAATATATTCTTTAGCCTATATAATCACATTAAAATAATTCAGGCTTCGCTTGGCTATAATTTTCTTTGCCTTGAATACCCCTATTGCGTATACGTCAACTAAGAAGAGATCTTGGATATGTTTTTCAAAAGTTCACTGAGCTTTAAAGCAATTTCCTTACGCTTTCTTAGATCTTCTGATTTCTTAGACTTTAAGACTTAAAGTCGTAAATTTCGTTTGAATATCTCTTCTCTTCTAAGAACAGAAATCAATCTTAATGAAATTACTGTACTTTTGGTTTTCATTTATTGTGTACAATTTAAAATATATGTATATACCTACTAGAGTTGTCAATTATTCGCCTTTCAAGTTTGTTCGAATAATTCAAATAATAGTTTTTGTTCGTTCGATCAAACGATTAAAGCTAAAAATTTATTCGATTAATCGATGAGAACAACGAATAAAAAAATGTTTAAAAATAATTTATTGACAAAAAATAAATGTTTGTCATTAACACAAAAATGCATAAGTATATAATCAAAATAAATTAAATAGTTAATATTTTTATCAACTTTTATTTATTTGTTGCGGGTTAGCAATATCTACATATGTATTTCGTTGGTAGCCATACCACCTCATCAGTAGATGTTTTAACCTTTATGTTTAAAAAATTTTCAAGCTCATCCATTTATACGAAAACTCACAAATAAATTTGTGCATTACAAAGCCTTAAAATTTTTTTAAAATAAAGGGTAAAACATCTACTGATGTGTTGGTATGGCTACCAACGAAATATATATTTAGATATTGCTAACCTGCAACAAATAAATAAAATTTAAAACATAAATACTTGAGTACATGCTAAAATAAATATAAAATTTTATTTTTATAAACAAAAAAAATATATGTACATAAAATTAATAATACATAAAAAAAACTTAGAAAGGTAATAACTGAGATTACTAATTGTCGAGGTAGGTGATATAGTGAGAAAAGCATAAAATAGTTTAAATATCTAATTTTTCTGCTCTTTTTTAGATTTTTCCAAATATACTATATCGTCTAATATATCGCGAAATTCTTTTTTATTATCTGAATTTTAATATGTACTTTAAATAGAATTATTTAATTCGCATAAAAGATTGTTATTTTCATTAATAATAGCTTCGTCTATATCATTACTTTATTATTATATCATTGTGGTTACTTTCAACATAAAATAATCAAGAGTTTAATTAATTAGCATATTCTTTAGTTTAATTTTTGAAGAATATTTGAGAAACTTTCATTGCACGGAAAATTTCCAGAATTTAAAAAATATAATTAACGTATTTAAAAGTTTTATACGTCTCTTATTTATTCTTATTTTAATGCGTTTTAGTAAATCTGTTGCAAAATAATTATTATTTTTTTTTTGTTGATCCAACAATTCTGAATACTTTAGGACACTTGTTACATGTGACTTTGTTTTTTTTTTCATTTTTGTTCTTGGTAAAATACTTCCAAACCGAGCTCATTCTGAAAGATAATTATATAATTAAAAAAAAATAGAATACAATACCAACATTTTCTACTTATATGATAAGATTTGTATAAAGCAATTGTTTCTTTTTTTGGCTTTTAGTGTATTTCTAACTTATTCACCTGACAGTAAAAAAAAACCCATTCTTGAAAATTGTTTACCGTTTCATTTAAAACATAGCACGACTACTAAGTATGCACAGTTCGACAACAACTACAAACATCCAAAATAACATGAATTGGTTGATATAAAGTACTCGCCTTAATTTAACACATTTTTTACGTATGCAAAAATATGTTCGATTAATTGACATAAATTAATCGATTTATTCGTTATTCGAAATTCGGCATTTTAAAATTATTCGAACAAGAATTTAGTTTTGTTTGATCGATTAATCGAATTATTCTTAATCGGTTGACAACTCTAATACCTACATACATATGTATATCTTTATATTTTTATATAGGTATGTACATATTTTTATACCACTTTTTGTGGTCATTGACCACTGAATTTTTCAATAGGTTTTCTATGGGTTTTAGTTCAAGCTCTGTTCGCTTATCGAAAACCTGTTGCAAAATCCTATTAAATTGAAAATGTCGTCGTCGTTGTTGTCATCTTGGCTTTTTACACAAAAACTAAAAGATGTTCAATTCCAAATTAAACGATGCTGTATTGTTGCTGTTTAGAACATCATGGCCGTGTTATGAGAACCAAACAAAAAACTAAATAAAAATAATGTTTAAAGTATGTCTTGCAGACTCTCAGTGACTATGAAAACAAAAAAAAAAAAAAATGATCATGACGGTTATAGTGTGTCTTTAGAAAGTTTTTCGTTTTATTTTTGAAAAATAAACTGATTACATATCCTGCAAAGGTTGATAACCGGAATGAAAAAGCTTTGGCAATGTTTAGAAGCGTTTTTAAGTCATAAGAAATATAGAAAAATTAAATTTTTTTTACCAAAGTTTCCCAGTAAAAAATTGATTTTTAATAGGAACAGCTTTGAAAACAAGTTATATTCGGCTATGAGGAATCTTATGTACGCTGCATTAAGACATATTTGAGTATTTTATATATATGTACATTCATATTCATAAACATTGATTGTTTTTAATTTTGCATATTTTCAATATTAATTGTCTTAAGACAAATCCACATCAAAATCATTTAATGGCTTCGGAAAACCCAATTAACGTATAGACAGACGGACATGGCACATTTAACTTTCCTAAAATAACAAACCTATAAAAATCTATATTAATTATGGTGAACGGTGAACATGGCCATTGTTTGAGCCATTTTTCCAGTTTGGATATATATCCTTGTAAGTTGCGGGAAGCTTCTACAGGATTTTCATTGACGCTTATAAAAGCTGTATCATCAGCATATGTTGACTTGTGAATGTTACTGCTTAACGGTAAGTCAGAGGCATATATTAAGTACAGCAAGCATAAGAATCCTTGAGATATGGTAACAGTTTTACATTCACTTAACTTAGTTTATTCTCTCATATACACATAATTTTTTTTATTTTACTGCCGAATTAGATTAGTATACAAGAATTTCTCCAAAAAGAAGAACCCTTTACTTTTTATTAGGGTTAGTGTCATTTAAATAAGTTTTAAATTACAAAATAAATTGTGCAACAAAAAGTTATTTTTGTATGTATGCATAGCTTTAAATATGTAGTATACCCATCCCTGCAATTGCAGATCACTAAAAAAAAATATATATTTATATATTTCAATATAATGGAAATATATTTATGCAACAAAATGGTCTTCCAATGGGATCTCCAGCATCTCCAATTGTTGCAGATATAGTTATGGAGAAATTATTGGATTTATCTATTAAAAAACTGAATACGATTCCCAGATTGATGACTAAGTATGTAGATGATCTGTTTTGTATTATTCCTGATTGTGAAATTGATAAGGTGCTTTTGACATTTAATGCATTTAATTATAACATTAAATTTACTGTTGAAAAGGAATAGTATTATTAGAAAAGATAATAGATTATTGATAGATTGGTACCAGAAACCAACAGCATCGGGAAGGTTAATTAAATACTACTCTAAACATAGCAAACATATTATTATTATTAATACAGCTAGAAATTTCATAGAAAGAGTTTTAACTATAAGTGACAAACAGTTTCACAACAAGAATGAGAGGAAGATAAGAAGTATTTTGAGAGAAAATGATTATCCCATTTCTTTAAATAATAAATTAATATA
Source organism: Lypha dubia (assembly GCA_947311025.1). Lineage (NCBI taxonomy): Eukaryota > Metazoa > Arthropoda > Insecta > Diptera > Tachinidae > Lypha > Lypha dubia. The sequence goes on from OX371260.1 coordinate 69,329,101, forward strand.
TAAATACAAACATAAAATAATTAATAATATAGATAGTAATACAGAACAGAGAATATACAAATCCTTAACGTACATTCCTGAGATTTCAGAGAGATTGACAATATCGAAGATTTTTGATACAAACAAATATAGAATAGCTCATAGAACCTATAACACATTAAATAAATTATTTAGTAGAACTAAGGACAAAATTGATAAATGGGATAGATCGAATGTAGTTTACAAAATACCTTGCAGGGGAAATGATGGGAAGAATTGTAACATGGTATATGTAGGTACTACCAAAAATAAATTAAAAACAAGAATAGCAGGTCATAAGTCAGATCAAAAATATAGGCATATCAATTCACAGAAGACAGCGTTGTCATCTCATTGTTCCAGATTAGTTCACTTTCCTAACTTTGAAAATGTTTCAATTCTGAATACAGAAAATAATTATAAACAGCGTTTGATGTTAGAAATGTTAGAGATAATTAGTACACCAATAACACAAAGAATAAATTTCAAAGTAGATACAGAAAATTTAGCGCAGAATTATAGATATTTAGTTAGTAAAAATCTAAATGTTAAATGATTGTTTCTTGTTTATACTATGAATTTTTGTTGTTTTGTTTTTTAATTACATATAAATATAATTATATTATGGTCCCACAGGAAATTAATCATATTATTGCTCCTTGGTTTTACACCAATAATAATTTAATTTCCTGTAGGCTTTTTATTATTCTTAACTTTTATAAAGATTATAAAAATTTGTTAATACTTTTTGATATTTATATATGAAACAAAAACAGCATAGATACATACTATACATTTTAATGTTAATTGTGTTGATATATTGAATTCAATGTTAATTTTTTAAAACTATTTTTATAACATAACATTTTTAATAACTTTTTCTATGTTAAAAAAAATTTATATCTATCCAATACTTAACTCATTTTCAATATTTTTTTTTTTTTTTTATGTTAAAATTTGGAAACAATTTTTGTGACATTTCATACAAAAACCTTTTTATATACTGTAGTTAAATTTTCCAAGACTTTTTCCATAAAAAAAAATTTTATGACACCCAATACACAAATCAATATTAGAATTTAAAATAATTTATAAAATTTTCCGGAGGATGCTAACAAATTGTTAGCGAAATATCGAAAATAAATATAAATATAAACAACAATATATATATATTAAATCAAAAGACCTATTGCTTAAATAAAGAAAAGGTCAAATAAAATAGAATACATATACCTATATGTTACATTCATGTTTTTTTTTTTTTTTTTTTTTTTTTTTTTAATTAGGACCAGCACTCAGGGGATGACCCCTACGTATGCAGTGCATTGTGCCGGCGCTTTGCGCGTTATATTAATTTTTATAACAGTGTTGGGGCGCCTCCGGTGTTAGGTAGACGCATTAACTTTGTTGAGCTGTATTGGCAGGCATTTTAATAATTGTTTTACTTCGCCGATGTTTCTGCTAACCGACGAAGGAGGGCGATGTTGTGTACATTACTCGTAGCTTGGAACATCATTAATCGCTGTCGGAACAGTTTTTTAGTGACCAGTGCTATGCCTTAATCACTTAAATAGTCCGACAACAATTAATACAATGTCTCACTAATGTACATTACAGAAATTAATGATGTTAATTGACTTGCTCTGGCCAGGGTTTGAACCCAGGCCCCAGGTCATTGTTTGCTTAGTAGTCAACGCGCTAACCACTTCAGCCAACACCAGTAAAGAAGAAATACCAGTATTTATATATATTTACTAGAGTTGTCAACCGATTAAGAATAATTCGATTAATCGGTCAAACAGAACCAAACTCTTGTTCGAATAATTTTAAAATGCCCAATTTCAAATAACGAATAAATCGATTAATTAATTAATCGAACAAATTTTTGCATACGTAAAAAATGAGTAAAATTTGTTTGTATGATATGAAACAAAGCGAGTACTTTATATCAAACAAATACATGTAGTCGTCTAGTAGTCGTGCTATGTTAGAAACAATTGCTTTATATAAATCTTACATTGTAAGTAGAAAATGTTGTTATTGTATTCTATTTTTTTAATTATATAATTATCTTTCAGAATGAGCTCGGTTTGGCAGTATTTTACCAAGAAGAAAAATAAAAAAAAACAAAATCACATATAACAAGTGTCCTAAAGTAAACAAAATTGTTGGATCAACAACAAATAAAAATTTAAAAATAATTCTTTTGCAACAGATTTACTAAAACGTATTGATATAAGAATAAATAAGAGACGTATAAAACTTTAATGGTGTTTTCTTTTCTACAAAAAAATGGTACATTTTCTGCACTGGTTTGGTGTTCATTTCTTAAATCTGTTTTGCTCTCTAAAAGGGCAGTGTGTTTGATTCTAAAAAAAATCGCCCTCACTAAGGGTGGAAGGCATTGCACTTTTTGCCCCGTAAAAATCGACAGTGTTAATAGTGCCCTGTAAAACTTAGCTGTCAGTCGTTTAAAACAGGGTGTTTCACCTTTTTATAAGTTGTGTTCAGTTCTAGTGAAATAACAAGCAGCATTATTACAAGGTTGGCAAGACATTTTATATATGTACCTTTCAATAAGGTGCATTTTGTGTGTAGAAAAGAAAACAACATAAAATACGTTAATAATATTTTTTAAATTCTAGAAATTTTCCGAGCAATGAAAGTTCTTTAAATATTCTTCAAAAATTTAAAATAAAGAATATGCAAATAAATTATACTCTAGATTATTTTATGTGTAAAGTAACATATTGTGGTTCAGTTAAAAGTAATGATATAGAAGAAGTTATTATGCGAATAAATAATTCTATTCAAAGTATTAAAAATTCATATAAAAAAAATAAATCAGCGATATTAAGACGAAATGGTAGGTATATTTGGAAAAAATCTAAAAAAAAACAGAATAATTAGATATGTAAACTATTTTATGCTCTTCTCACTATTGAACCTACCTCGACAATTAGCAAAAGAGTTTTTTTCAAAATCTAATTTAATAAAACCAAAAATCGTTTGAAAGCAAAAAAAATTTTTTTAAAAGATTATTTCTTAAGAACAACCTAAATTGTTTGATTTCACAAAAAAAAAATTTTATATCTATACATATTATGACTAAATAAAACATGCGTATTTGAAATATTAAAAACGACATTTATCAGTTCAAAATAATTTCAGTTATTATATTTTTAAGTTTTTTTATTTATTATTAATTTTATATATTTTTTATTTGTTAATAAAAATATTAACTATTTTATTTTTAATTTATTTTGGTTATATACTTAATCAATTTGGTGTTAATTAGAAACATTTATTTTTTGTCAATAAATAATTTTTAAGCATTTTTTATTCGAATCGAATAATTTTTTAGCTTTAATCTTTTGATCGAACGAACAAAAACTATTATTTGAATTATTCAAACAAAGTTGAAAGGCGAATAATTGACAACTCTAATATTTACGTACATAGTACATAAGTATTAAAATATTTAGGTCGTCTGATTATTGAAATTACTCTGTAAATGAAAGGCAGCCTGAGCATTTAAATAAACTTTAATTATAAAATAAAGAGTAACCTAGTGCATACATTACAAAATAAGCCCAAACCCATTATTTGAAAAAATATAGGTAGTTGATTTAAGGAAATAAAATTTGAGTTTGTCTGTTGTCAATGTAGCATAAGGCGATATTCTACAAACATGTGACAGCAATGAATATCGAATTGATATGAGAAAGTTAACATTTTCTATCTACATATTTAACATTTTCTATCAGGTATGTGACGATGTTGTACGTGGATTCATGCATCCAAAAAAAAACCGTAAATTTTCGCCTTAAATCAAGCCGTAAGCGTACGCATTTTTCAATTATTCCTTTTTTGGATTAAATTAAGTATTTGGGGACTTGAATCAATCTTTTTATAGTCGATTCAAGAAAGTCCGTACTCACCATATTTTCAACACCGCTTTAATTGATTTAAATAAGTTTGGGACTAATTTTTCTGTGTTTATTGTATTCATGATGTGATAAACTGAGTTATAAGCTCCTTGATTACTTAAATTAAGTAAAGTTGTCATATACCTATAATTAAGTTAAATGATAAGTGATAAAACTTGTAGAGTATCCTTGTGTAAGTGTACTACTCGTAATGCTTTATTTTTGAAGATCAAATTGTATAAGGAAAAGTTTGATCACATAGAATTTCTGTTTTTTCGAAGGCCACATAGAAGTTATAAGTTAGTTTTATAGCATAGTGATACAACATTAGTTTTTGCGGAACGAAATTTTCGAAGCTGTTTGCAAAAGAAAGTTCGGCTTGATACTTTAAAAATAGTGCAACTTTTAATTACTCAATACTTTTTATTCGGGTGCTTAATACTACTCGATAATTTGATAGGGCCAGCATTTAAACTAACTTACATATACCTTAAAACAGAGTTCCATAACGAGCTTTAAATTTTCATTGGATTTAGTTACAAAAATACAATTATGAGTAAACAAAAAAAAAATAGTAAATACTCGATACTTTGACACTACTAAATTAAGTGTTATTAAGTAAATAAGTACTATTATGAAAAAATATTATATCCAAATAAAAAGCAAAATGACGAATTGTTTTTCTTTAATAAAATATCTGTGGCTGACAGCGCTGTTAGGGTTTTTCTCCAAAAACCATCAAAATTTAAAAAAAATTTCGTCAAAATCGTCAAGAACATTCTACTAAATCGTCAAAAAATCGTCAAAATGTTATATTTTGTAAGGGGAGGTTTGGTTTTCATTTCGCCTTATAAATAGTTTTATTGGCAACCAAGGGTTGTCTAATTGTATAACTAGGCGTCTCCATTAGCCATGAACTTGGTATAAGCATCATGTCAGACATCGCATATGGCTAATGTGGTAGCTTATTTTTGAATCAAATATTGTTTTTCAACACATACTGCACAAAAACAGCGAAAACAATGAAAAAAAAAAAACATTATTACTTGAGAAATACCCAAAACAAACCATAAAATCGAAAAACATAAACTACGTGAATGCTTTGATAAACTAAAAATCATGAACATCTTTAAGTATTCGCCATTCTAGAATCTAGAAGATGGATTTATTATTACCCTTGTTCTGCCGACGTTATATTCATGTCAAGTTCAAGTAGATGGCCCATAAAGACGTAGGGTTAAGCTTTGCATAAAAGTAACCAGATTCATATCAAATGGCGAAACTTATTTGTTGTGATGTTTGCAAAGTTTTTTAAAAAACTGTTTTGCTTGTGCTGTAGCAATTCGCAAGTTTTATGTGCGAGTTTATGTATGATTTGATGAGTTTTTGAACTTTTCAAACATAAATGCTAAAGATCTACTGATGAGTTGGTATTTAGCTACGAACGAAATGCATATAGATTAGCTGGCCCATTACGACTAATAATGTTTGAAAACATAAATTCTTGAGAAATTCCTCGAATAAATGTTATGATTTGTATTTTCTCTTTCTTTCTTCAATATGTGCGAATATTAAAATTTTTGTAACGTTTAGTTTAAATTATTATCTAGTCTTTGCCATAAAACAATACTTATGTGAGTGATGCCAGAAAGTCGTAAAAATAGAAAAACTTGTATCAAACAAATTGTCAATCGTCATTTTACATTATTTGATAAAAAAAAAAATCGTCAAAATTACGTAAAAACGTCACATCTAACAATAAATATGTAAGTGTGAAATGAAATTTTTACATAAAACTTTTAGGATATAACAAGAAACAACTGAATGAATTTTAAATTAATAGAAAACTTGCAATTATTTTTGTAAACTTTCTTTAAAGTAGGCATTAGTTTTATTGCCGAAAATCTCCTTAAAGTGTTCTTACTTTAAGTTTATTTAATTTTTATATCTAACTGTAAAATCCCTTCTAATATAAAATTGTATATTCTGTAGTTATATTCATAAAACTCATACTTTTATTTTAAGTAATACTTTAGTAGTTTTTATTTGCCAAATATCTGGTCATAAATTCCATAATTATTTGAAACCTTTGACTTTTTCTCAGCAATTAAAATTATTTATTGTCCTCAAATTTACAATATATGAACAAGTACATATATACATACATACATACATGTGTACTTTTGTAGATACATACTTACTTACATATACTAAGTATGTATACTTACATATAACAATACATAGCAAGTTATGGATCTAACAGACATACTAGTGATGTTACGAATACTCGTATTCGTGTTCGACTCTTCGCCTGTTTTAAGATATTCGTATTCGTATTCGCCAAATTCAAGCGAATATTTTTCGAATAATTTTCCCATACATTTTCCAAAAAAAAAAATCATACAAAAGTTTAAAAAAAGTACATAAAATGTAAAAAAATATTTTAATTTTTATTAAAAAAAACCCATTGTATTTCACGCAAAGTAATAACCTTCTTAAAAAACAAACAAAAATATATGTGTATGTATTTTGCAACTAGTATTCAAAAATTAAAGTTTTATATCATGTTAAATTAGTAATCAAACCTCAGTAGAGGAATGTTGAATTTCAAAAATATAAGTTTTAAAGCCTTTTCTCCATCAAGCCTATTACGATGCGGTGTATAAATAAGCCCCGCACCACTAAACATTTGCTTGCTTGGAACACTCGTTTGGTGGTGTCACTAAATATTGCCTGACTATAGCTAAAAGAAGCTCGTATTTTTCCTTATTTACTTTCCACCATATCAGTGGGTTAACGTCATTTGCCGCCCGTTTTTCCGATATATATTCCGCGATAGTTTTTCTAAGTAAATGATGAAATATTCGTATTCGTATTCGCGAATGCTAAAAATTGATATTCGTAACATCACTAAATCATACATACATACATACATACATAAGAGCAGAACGTTTTTTGTTGTTAAGTTTATATTCTGTTTGCTTGTCTGCTGTATGTAAGACTATATTTTATATTCAGTTCGAGCTGGAGTTTTGGTTGGAAATAAGAAAAATAATGGTAAAAATAATCTAACTACTATAAATAAAATATAATAAAATAATGACTTTTATCTCTTAGAAAACATTCATGGAAAATGACAAATAAACCTCATAAAATATAATTACTTAGACAAACACGGCCTATTTCACTATATCGAAAGAAAATTTCCATATGTTTTCATTCGTATAATTACATTTGAAGCAAAAACAAATTCTAAAATTTTGTTTTTGTATCAAATGTATTTGTACGAATGAAAATAAAATTCAAAATTCTTTCGACATCGTGAAATCGGCAGACAGTTTTTTCATTGAATTTTCAGGAAAATTGTATGTAGAAGAAGAAAAATATATATTACAAATTTTTTTGAGTTTTTTTTTTATTAAAAAAAGTCGAGGGATAAGTACAACAATTATGTTTCGCGCATGAGTTAATATCCTCTTATAATTAACTTAAGATTTATTGCGTAAATATTTTTGCCTTTGCTTACAGTTTTACATAAAATTTTTTTTTCTTTAGCGAGGAGTAGCAGAGAAGCAGCCTTGTTCTGTAGAGCTTTATATGAAGTGTAGTATTTTTTCGGCTGCATGACTGGCTGGCCTTAATAAACACCAGCTAAGAAATATTATTTGTATAGATGCCGAGCAAAAGTAAGAAACTTGCAAAACAATGACTTTTGAAATAAGGCCAATTTATCAGCTTTTCTAGGTGGGAAAGTTTTTCAAAACGGGCATGTTTGCTACAACTGTTACACTACAGGAAGAATCCTTGGGCCAAGTACAACTACAATAAGAGAAACACCTACTACCTACAGGCATAAATATCTCATGGATAAACAAAAAATAATAAATAAATAAGAAAAATGTTACAAAGATATTAAATGTTACTCAAGGGATACATTACGATGAAATATTTCTTTAAAAGTGTCTACTACATTTTTGTTATAAAGAAAGAAATGTGCGTGCAACAACGTTTTTGTTGTTTATTTGTTCCTTCCAGCAAAAACAGCAACAATAACAAAACCTGAATATAAAACTTTCTCTTTTGAGTAAAATTTTTAGAAATTTTACAAAAAATAAAAGGAGCAAGAATCTAGAAAGAAGTTTCAAAAATTTGTTAGATGAAAATAAAAGAAACAGGAAAAATTACCACCACCCCCAACCCAACCCCTCTCACTCATTGAGTTTATATGTTAAGAACATTTGAAAATAGGGTGTTCTGGCAGCATCTCCCGGTGATGCTGCTTTTATGTACTTTCGTAGCGGCAGCAACAAAAATAAATAACAACATCTAGAAAAAGCGAAAAGAATTATTACAAGGCAAATAAGCAATATATCTCGAGGGATGAATGTGCTTTGGTGCGTGTTTTATTTTATTTCGTTGAATTACAACATGGTTTTTTATATATTGTATAGTGAAATATGTTGTTGTAGCAAGTTCATGCTACGTTATTAGGGGGCGACTGTCTTTTCAACGTAAGCTCATATATAACAAACAACATTTGTATTTGCTTGTTTGTTTGTATAATAATATGTTTGTGTGTGTGTGGCTATTTTATATGGATGGATGCCTTGTTTAGGATGTTAGAAACGGAAAATGTCGAATGTTAAATTACGAAAAACATGGCCGTAATGCAAGTCTAACAAACATCATACAACACCACATCTACTTTTACTTACAACCAGAAAAAAAATTAATAAATAACTACAACAACAATAACTGAGGAAAGTAAATCATGGACCAAAAGCCAAAAGGTTTACAAATAATTCCTTTACTTTGTAATATTTATTTGTGGATATATAAAATAAGAAGGAAAAAAATCAAATAAGAGTATAAGAATAAAATAAATATAATTACAGGTGTAAAGTAATAAATTAAATATATTTCGCGTAATGACTTTTAATTTAAAAGGGCACATGTTTTTATATAAACATAATTATAGGGATTTAATAACATTGAAATTTCTAGAAAATTACTTTGGCTTTAATTCGCTGTCCCCAAACAAATTCCCAAAAATCTCCGAAAACACCGACACGCTTTTATTTTATTATTTGTGGAATAAAATAGTTTGTTTATTTTTATTCCTATTTTACACTTTTTCACTAACACAAGCATAATTTTCGGACTTGCAGCTCTACTTACAAGAGAATTTGCTTGTAACAAGCCGTCTACAACTGCAATGAACTCTGATATAATATGAGAGAGAACGTCGGCAGAATAAGAAAAATTAAATGTCGATCTTTCTCTTCATATTTTTACTTTTCTTATAAGATTTAAATATCACAAAATATCTGTGCCACCATTTCTAATTGTACTGTTTGTATTCAATATAAGTGCAGTTAATTTAGTTAATTTATAGGTTTACTTGTATTTAAAATACATACATATATACAATTTAAGGTTTTTGGAGAATATTTCCAATCATATTAAAAATGAATGTCGAAAACAGTTTTGCCATGTTAATTGCCAAAGCAATGACCGAAAATGTTGGATAAAACCCTTTTTAGAGAAGAGGCAGCTTCACAGCTTAGAAGCACATATTCTAAAAGATATACTTTGGGACACAGATGACTATCAAATCTTCACAGGCCTATAGAAGTCGAAGGAAAGACGTGTGATCTTGTTGTTAACGTATGTTGTATTTTACATAACATGCTAACAAAGGTATCAGATATACATAAACATAATTAGGAACGGATAACACAAGCAATTTTTTCAATTTTATTTAAATTTTTTATAAGTCGAAACTGTGACTTGATTCAAGCCATAAATATATTAGTTCAAGTAAAGTATAGGCGATTACGATAATTTGCATTGAATAATGTTAAAAATGAAGCATTTACTTCTTGGATAATACTTAAATGAATATAGCGTTATGGGGCTGTGCACATATTACGTAACGCTGTTTTCAGATATTTAATTTCGACCTTTTTTATATATATTTAACTTACATATATTTCAAGCAATAAGGTATATTTTTTTATACAAAAATATTTATTTATAAAATTAATGAAAAGTGTGATAATGTATATATAGCTACATCGAAGAATAAATTAAAAACTAGAATTTCTGGGCATAGATCAAATAAAAAATATAGAGATATTTGGGGTATTCACACTGTAGTCATAAGTCATACGTCATAAAATAATAGTCATAAATAAGTGTGCTATGTGATAGTTGTGCCAGCTGATAAACATTTAACAATACTTCATTTATACTCGGATTATTGCGCATACGTTTGCATTTTGGCTTAAATGTAAATGTTTTTTAATTTAAATTTTCTAAAATGTCCATTATCAATTAAAATTTTAAATTTTTTATCTATACGAACTTGCTAAAATATTCTGTGATAAATATAATCAAAAGCAGCTGTTGCCGGTAACATGAGCTGAACTTTATTTTGGACGGCGGCAAAAACCTTCACAATCTGCCTGCCACGTAGATCAGTTAAACAAACACATATTTTCATTCAAGGCGAATTAATTAATTAATTTGTCAGCGTAGGTAATGAATTAGCCGTTTACACAAACTGCCTGTTGTTTTCTTTGTTGTTGAATTATTGTAGTCGTAATGAAATTGCCTTTTTCACGAAAATTACATAAAACTGGCGCGGGAAAATATGTAACAAATTTGACAGTGTAGGTAATGTATAAATTCGCGTAAATTCGCCACTGCATCCACCTTGTAATTAATTCGCCTTAGTCGTGCATATACCTGGTAATGAATTTGCCTTGCTTTCACTCTTGTGTTATTTAAAAGTAGCGGCGGTTTGTAAATATTATCGCCGGCTCGAATAAGGAGTTGCAATTGCTCGACTAATATTTCTACTGTTATTTTATGACAAACCATATATATACCTCAAAATGTCTTATTATTATATGACTTTTTTGCTTGAAGCACAACAACAATTTTTTTAAACTATTGTAAAATAATAAGACATTATTACAATATGACTGATTTGACAACAGTGTGAACACCCCAATTATATCTTCACAAAAGAATAAACTTTAAAGCAGACACAGATAGTGTTGCACAAAACTACAGACATTTGATTTCAAAAAATAATAATAAAAATAGTTACTACATTTTTAATAATTTGTTTATAGTATAAGTATAATATGAAATAAAACCCCAATTAAAAAAATGAAATAAGCCCCAAATTTGTTAACTTGATAAAGTAAGCTTAAGAAGAAATCATAAAATGCAAGAATTTTATCCTCTAAATTATATCGAACACCGGCTTCGCGTTCCTAGCATTTTTTGCATAACCGACCTATGGCCGGGCGAAAGGAATTTATCCTCTATGGTATATCGAACACCGGCTTCGCATTCAAAGTACTCTCTGCATAACCGGCCTACGGGCGGGCGCAGGGACTTTATCCTCTATTGTTTATCGAACATCGGCTTCGCGTTCAAAGTATTCTCTGCATAACCGAACTACGGCCAGACGAAAGGATTTTATCCTCTATGGTATATCGGACACAGGCTTCGCGTTCAAGGTATTCTCTGCATAACCGCCCTACGGCCAGACGAAAGGATTTTATCCTCTATGGTATATCGGACACAGGCTTCGCGTTCAAGGTATTCTCTGCATAACCGCCCTACGGGCGGGCGCAGGGACTTTATCCTCTATGGTTTATCGAACATCGGCTTCGCGTTCAAAGTATTCTCTGCATAACCGAACTACGGCCGTGAAAATAACATTTTACGGATATGAAATAAGCCGCAAATAAAATGAAATAAGCCAAAAAAAATTTTATGATATATGACCCAAATTTTTAAAAAATGAAATAAATCCAAAAAAAAATTAAATAAAGTCCAATCAAAAAAATTTTAAATTTTTTGGGGTTTATTTCATTTTTCGATTTGGGGCTTATTTCATTGGGGCTTATTTCGTGCCACCTAAGTTTTTAGTTATGTATGATTTTTGAAAAATGAATTAAAAATATATTTAACTTCAATTAATATTTCAAATATTTTTTTTTGTGACTTTTGTTATTTTTTTTTTCATAAAAATGTTCAATTTGTTAAAAATTGTTCACTCAAGAAGTTACATAAGGTGTAACCATACATGATGGGAGTAATTAAATAAATTGACTAATTAATTGGCGATTTCATTGGCATTGACTTATAAACAATGACAATTGAATTTTTAGCATTATCATTATTTTGACCAATGATAATGCTTTTCAATGAAATGATTTCATTATTAATTAGTTAAAAAGTAAAACCATTACAAATAATTAATGATAAAGTTTTTCAAAAGCATTATCATAAACTCTCAGACGTACATATGTATTGATGTATATACTTATGTAAATGTATAGGAGTATGTATGTACATAGCTTGGTTTGTATTTTATTTATTAATTTTATTTTTCCAAAAGGTATTGTGACCATATTTTTTTTATACAGAGAGTATTAATTATATTTTTATCAATTGTAATTAGTATTTCGAAGCTTTCATTTTTTTTCATTATAAATACATAGTAGAAAAATTATATTTAAAAAAAAGCATTGGAATTTATTGGTACTCATATTTTTTCATTGTAAATGTTTAAAATAATGCCAATGAAAATTCAATGCCAATGAAAAAGCCCCATGTATGGGTGTAACGAAATATTGGATTAATTTTATAAATATATATTTTTGTATAAAAAATATAACTTATTTCTTGAAATATATAGAAGTTAAATTAATAAGTTGACAATTAAAAATATATTAAAACTACCCGATTCTCAAAACTTCAAACCCATACTGGTCCGAAATTGATTAATAAGTAAAAATACTATCATGAAGAAACGAAAATACGAACATATAAATTTACTATCAAGTCCGGCATTTACTTATATTTCACTCAATAAAAATACAATTTATTTTCAAAAGAACATAGAAGAATATTGGAGATAATTATTCAATATTGTTTGTTGGTGCATTTGTTGTTTAAATCAGATTCAGCACAGAAAATGATTAACAGTTAAGTTATGAAATTTTTTGTCGAAATGTATAGTATTTTATCCAAAAAATTTTAGTTATTCAGGCTTAAGTTTGTATAATTTAATTTACAATTTAATTATTTTTGTATTAGAAAGAAATCTTCAGAAGCTTATACAACTTGGTTGCAGTTGCCGTGATTGATGTCTAGGCCACGCAGTCAACATTTTCTTTATGTGTTAAAATGCTTGGGAGCATCTGAAGTTTTCTTTCTAATAAAAAAATATTTAAAATTAAATAACGCGAGCTTAAGCCTGAATAATTACAATTTCTTTAAATTGAATTGTTAAATGATTCCAAAAATTTAAGTTTCAGCCCACTGTAACTCTACAATTTTTTAATTTTAATGCATACATATCGCTCCTTTATTGCAACGTAGTCATATCTCAAAAAAACTCAAACGTGGAAAAATGCCTTTAAAGTTTTCAAAGCGTAAGCATTTATATGGACGGCTTGAGCATGTAAGCGGTTATAACTTGGATTTAGATAGAGATATGTTTATGCAAATTTTTTTACAAATAAAGAAAATATTGAGAAACTCTTTTTCGTCAGTAGCTGAAAAATTTTGTTTTTTTGAGCGATATGTATATTAAATGTTTTATTCAATTTAACGTCGATTGGTTGTAACTCTGTATTTTTTAATCCGATCACAGAAACTTGATCACTATTCCATCCTTTATATACTCGTAATAGGTATAATATCCAAAAATATAATTTATTTCCATCGAATCTGACTGTAAATTAAGATTTAAAGATAGTTATATATCGAAACACATAATGTACCGTTAGGTTTGTCAATGGCCAAAAGTAAGTTTCTGACGCTTGCAGGATATTCTGATTATTTAAAAAATCTACACATAATGGCTGTAAAGAATCTTTACACAATAACATTATGTTTGCTATCAAAAAACTCGTGAGTTCTAAAGAGAGGTGCTGGAAGCAAAGGTAATATCCATCAATTGTTGTCTTGTCTAAAAGGATACAGATAGTAGCTTCAGTTTTAAAAGTGGCATTAAAGGCTGTATTTCTTAAATTTTACATTTTTCTCTAATAAAAAGTTTTCTAATTAAAGAAAATTAATTTTAGCAGTCTGGTCACATTTTAAATATGAACCAGCGCGGAAAAACTCCAAAGCAATGTGTACAAAAATCATAGGTAAATCTAACAATATGAAATTGTTAATTTGTATTCAAATCAGTACTTGATTTTCAAATATGTACTCGTATATCTTATGAAACATTTCGAAATATCTCCGAAAAGTTTCGTCCATTTTTTTTTGCAGTGTAAATCCTTAAATTTATATTGTTATTGTTATAATTAACTTGTAAAGTAATTATGCAATGCATCGCGCTTAAACATCTTGTTAACCCTCTAAGATACACCACTTCCTTTTAAGGAAACAATACTTTTTAATCTTTTGTTTCTTTTTGTACTCTCACTCTTCGGCACCCACGTTAAATAAACTCATTACAAGTTTTAAGGATAATAAACCCTTTTTTTTGTGTTATTAATGCTGCTAACACGCTTAAATGGTGTACAAATATATGTTGAATACAGCATGTAATTGTTGATGTTTTGTGTATAATGAATCCTTTCTTTGTCTACTGCAAACTCATAGACACGCGTACAAACACTCAAGTTGATAGTTTATATAAATACGAAAATTTATAAAATATTTTGAAAAACAAATGTGTTGTGTGTGAAAATTAAAATTTATATATTTTTGCTTCGATACTGATACATTTATTTTTTTTTTTTGTAACAAATGTTAGCTTATTTTATCCTTTTTTTACTTTATTTTGATACTTTTTATGTTTTGTTTCTTCTTTAACGTTTTTTCTTCTTCTTATTTGCTATGGTGTTAAAGTATAGATGTTGGCTAAATGTCTTGTATTTCTCAACTATCTCTCGTAGTGAGTTACAAACTTTGCACACAAAAGATTGTAATTACACGCTTCATTGGTAAATTCTATTGAGTTGAAGAAGTTCGTTCCAGTAACTGGCGTGAGAATGTGATACAAAAGCCGCTGCTGCTACCAACTTTTGCTATTCTTTAGAAAGTTTTAAACATTTTCGTCTTGCTGCTATTTTATATATTTAATATACCTATAACATTTTAACTACATATGTATGTATCATAGTTCAAGGATAAAATGGTAGTTTCAGATTCCTATTAAAAACCAAACACATTAAGTTTCATAACTTCCTTACCTACGTAAGCACATTTGATTGCTATTATGTGTGTGATGTAGTGCGACTATTTCGTTGTATGAGTTTGATTAGGAAAGTCATAATGTATGAATGTGTTACGATTTTAAAACAACTATAGCTTTACTAAAAAATATTTTTGATATAGTAGATATGCAGATTTTTCTTTAATTTTATTTCTTTCCTCCTTTGATATTTCTTTTATTTTAAGAATAATATACAACAGACGAATTCATAGTGTAGTTTGTTAACAGCTACAAATACTGTATCTAAATGATTTTCTTTAGTTTTCATACTTAATTAGATATTTCATAATAATTTTAGAATTCAATAAGTTAATGAAATATTTATTTAAATATTGCAAGGTTTCAGTTTGAATTAATTTTGTTGTAAATAAAATCTTAAATTTAATATTTGAAATTTTTTGCATACAACGAAATTGAAATTAGCGGTTCATAAATTAAATCAATTTTTATATTATTATTATTACGAATAAACGTAATTATTACTTTTCATATTTAAATCAATTTTGTTTTTGTAAGACTTTAGTATGAACACTTGGTTTGTTTCCAACAATTATGAAATGCAAATATTTTATAAATAATAATTGCTAATGCGGGGGATTTTCGTGGCGAATTCCTTATGCGATTCCAGCATACATATATTCCAGTACTTCAAGCAAAATCGGCGCAACAGAAATCTATGCATGAACATTTATATATCTAAACCAAAATATAATTTTGCATTTAAACAGGTAAAAATTCATTCAATAAACATTTTATTGAATTTTACACCAAATAAAATATTTTAAGTGTTTCTCAAACCAGAATATGTTTGATCCCATTTTCTCTCAACAATTTTTTAATATGTACGTATCGATCATTTGCTGCAATAGAATCATAACTCGAAACATGTAGTTTTGCACAAAACGCTTTGTTTCTGTCAAAAATTAAGTATAAAAGATATTTGGATACCATTTTTAACAATTATTTTCTAAAGTTTTACAAAACAAATTTTGATACTAAGTTAGTTTTGTTACTTTGAAAACGAAACACAAACAGAAATAGGGCAACTTTAAAAGAAAAATTCTAAATTGTAAATTTCCCCTCCTCTCTGCCTTTGCAAATCTCATTAAATTTTCATATAACAAAACCCGTCTTAAATACTCGGAACATTAAATTCGAAAATGTTTTTAATTAAAAATTAGAATTAAAGCAAATATTTTTCTAGTTGCTGATCACATTTTAAAGTAAAATATGAAATAGAAAAAAGCTCCCCTTGGGCCAATTAATTGCTTTTAATTAAACGTAAGACAAGTAAATGTTTTATTGCATTAAAATACTACTACTATAAGTGTTGTTATTGTTGTTGTTACTACGATTGCATCTGCTTGTTGTCGTTCTTGTTGTTGCTATTTTCCGTGTATAAAGAAAACTCTAACTGGTTTCATGTTGTCATAAATTATCTAAGCACGGATTCGTCACGCCTACTCGTTTAACGCCATTGCTACGAGTATAAATTTTTAGATAATAAAATGCCTAAACTCTACGTCAGTCATTCGTTTGCTCATTCATACCTTCCTGGCAAATTCCATACTACTTACAATTACTACTGCCGCTGCTGCAGCCACGACACTGGCTGATCCCGTATCGTTTTTTTTTACTCCAACGTACACACAATTATTTTATATACTTGGAGTACGAGAGTACGTGCATTTATTTATTTATTTTTTCTTCCAATATTTTTCTTAATTCAGACAAGCCTCTGTTTTTATTATCACAAGAATAAAATCTTACTTTGCAATGCGTTTTTAATTGCTTTTTTCACAGTTTATAAAAAAATAAAACAGAAGACGAAAAAATGGTATTTATTTTTCCACAAACCAAAACAAAAAAAATATATTTAACACAGCGAGCTAAAAGAATGATTTATTGCAAAGAGAATGAAAACTCCTTATGAAATCTTACATTTTTTATATTATCTACAGATTAAATTTTCAAGTAAATCTTCTTATATTTTAAAAAGGTCCATGGTTAGACGTTGACATATAAATATAATTTACAAAATATTAAAATACGGATGAAGTTTTCATTATTGTTCCATCTCGATGACGAAAAGAATCATAACAATTTATAATTTTCAGATTATAAATTTCCCGAAGATTTTTATTGAATAAAAATCTTAAGAAGAACTCTAGTTGCCACTAACTAACCGAAAGTCTCTTGAGACATATCCAGATGAATATAATACAATTATAATTTAGGCACGATTTGCCTAAGAATACCTGGTTGCATACTTCAATGTGCTGCATACTATAAGATTTCTATTCCCGTATTCATAAATTAATAATTAAAGTTATTGTTGATTTAATGCATGATTTCATCATGCTCTTTAATTTTTATGAAAATGTCTAACGTACAGTTCTTATAATAATTTTTTAAACTTTGCATAGTCTTACAAACTGTTTTACATTAAACTTATATACTCTTACCAAAAATAGATTTTTATTTAAAGCACTTTTTTATTTATAATTCTTTTTTCATAAAACACAATATAGCAAAAGAATGTGGGGGCCTTAAGGCGGAAACACCCAATACAAAATACAGTAAAATTTATAACATACTTTTAATTGGCTGTCTTATTCCAACAAAATGAACAAAGAAGTGCAAAAAAATACTAAATTAATTTAAAAATAAACCTAAAATCTAGTAAAACAAGTTTTCCTTTCTTTTCTACTTCATTATACCTACAATACAAATTAAAATATTTGCAAGTTATTTTTCAATGGCTTCCTTCAAAGATATTTAAAAAATTGTGGATTTTCTTTTATCATTTGAAGGCAAAAGCAAAATAGATAAAATTTTGGTATTAGTTGCAAAGGGAATAGAAATAAGTGCGTGGCTTATAAATTAAAGGATTAGTGACAATTTTAATTTTATATATCTATATGTGTATATGTAAGTATGTGTTATGTGTAGATACTAGAGTTGTCAACCGATTAAGAATAATTCGATTAATCGATCAAACAGAACGAAACTCTTGTTCGAATAATTTTAAAATGCCGATTTTCGAATAACGAATAAATCGAATAATTAAAGTCAATTAATCGAATAAATTTTTTTCAGTTTAAAATGCATACGTAAAAATTTTTTTAAATTTGTTATTTTGGATGTTTGTAGTTGTTGTCGAACTGCGCATACTTAGAAGTCGTGCTAAGTTAAAAAAATTTCAAGAATGAGGTTTTTACACTCTCAGGTGAATAAGTTAAAAATACACTAAAGCCAAAAAATTGAACTCGGCTTGGAAGTATTTTTCCAAGAACAGAAATGAAAAAAAAAAACCAAAAACAAAGTCACATGTAACAAGTGTCCTAAAGTATACAAAATTGTTGGATTATCTACAAAAAAAATTAATAATTCTTTTGCAACAGATTTACTAAAACGTATTAAAATAAGAATAAATGAGAGAGGTATAAAATTTTTAAATACGTTAATATTTTTTAAATTCTGGAAATTTTTCGAGCAATTAAAGGTTTTTTTTTGGAATATTCTTCAAAAAGTGAAACTAAGGAATATGCAAATGAATTATACTCCAGATTATTTTATGTTGAAAATAACCACAATAATTCAGATGACAGTAATAATATAGAAGATGTTACTAGTAATGAAAATAACAATCTTTTATGCGAATTAAATAATTTATTAAAAGTATTAAAAATTCAAAATATAAAAAAGACTTCAGCGATATATTAGACGATATGTTATATTTGGAAAAATCTAAAAAAAAAAAACAGAAAAATTAGATAAACTATTTTATGCTCTTCCCACAATATCACCTACCTCGACAATTAGCGAAAGATTTATTTCAAAAACCAAAACCAAAAATCGTTTGAAAGCTAAAAAAATTTAGTCAACTTTTATTTGTAAAAGATTATTTCTTAAGAACAACCCAAATTGTCTGATTTAAAAATTTATCATTTGATATTTTTTGACTAAATGAAGCATGTTTATTTGAGTTAATAGTTTATGTATTTTTTTTGTTAATAAAAATATTAACTATTTTATTTTAAAGTTTTTTGTATGAAATGTTTATTTTTTGTCAATAAATTTTTTAAATCATTTTTTATTCGTTGTTCTCATCGATTAATCGAATAGTTTTTCAGCTTTATTCGTTTGCTCGAACGAACAAAAACAATTATTTGAAATATATGTAAAGTATGTTATATCTATTTCTACACTATTTTCAATATTTTTGGGGCCTTTGTGATATTCATAGTTAAATTTTTAATACTAAAAATGTTGTTCATTAATGTGCAATAAATCGGTAATTGTCGGTAAAATATCCTTATAAGAAAGAGTGTCTATCAGCTCATTTGGGTTTTCTGTATGAGAAAATTATATTTATTAACACTTTTAAGAAAAAACCACGTTATTCACAGTTTTAGTTCTTAATAAAAATTTTTAAATTAATAATTGAAAAAGAACAAAAATAAATTAAGCACTATTTTAGGCAGAATTCAGGCATGAATTGTAATGTGAAAAATACAATAGTTAGAAGGATTGAAAAATAATAATATACATATATCGATTAGAAGATTCAACTCATGTATCTCTCATTGAAATAGTGTAGTCCCAAACGGTGTCAATGATACGTTAAGTACGGAGTTTCTTGAATCAACTACAAAAATATTAATTTATGTAAAGATTATTTAATCCTTTAATCCTCAATTCACTAAAAAAATATTAGCGACAATATGCACATATTACGTAACGCTGTTTTCAGAGATTTTATACCCCCCCCCCCTCCCCCTAACGCATTTTTTAGAACAAAATTTTCAATCCCTAACAAATCTTTAACCCCCCCCCCCCTGGACCGTTACATAATATGTGCACAGCCCCTAATCATCATCATCAAGATCATCAAGCATGCCTTACATATTGAAAATAGAGGCACATGTTTACAAAACATCTAAAATCGAAAATTAAAATCCAAGACAAATATTTCAATATCCTATATCTGTTAGTTTATTGCATTTGTAGCGTGTCAACACTGGCAATATTCTAGAACAAACTAGAAGTTATCGTTTTTACATTGTTGGAAAAAGATGGCAATACAAGGCAGAAAAAGTTGAATAAAAAAGCCGAGCTGAAGTCGAGAACGTGTTGTATAAAAAACCTATTGTATTAGCAATCAATTGAAATAAATAAAACTATATTTTATCAAAGCAATCCTCTTTGATTATTTGTGTATTTTCTGTTCGGTACTCCACATTGGTGACCCAGAATTTAGTTAACATGGAAGGAAGCGACGGAATAGAAAATGCTGCCGATAAAAATGGTAGATCACACGATAAAGCAGATGATCAAAGAAACAGCACATAAAATTTGCACAATGCAAATGCTGAAATTTTTCGTGTAGGGGTCAAACCGCCAATCTTCTGCAAAGAGCAACCATATCTATATTTCATACAAATGGAATCACAATTTGCTGTCGCAGGTGTAAAATCTGATGAAACCAAATATCACCACGTCATTTCTGCACTCGAGCCGCAATTCTTGATGCAAGTAGCAGATATAATTCGACAACCTCCGCTGGAAGGTAAATATGAGGCGGTAAAGCGTGCCTTAATCAACGGATTCACTGACTCAGATCAATTGTTGATGGTAACACCATGAAAATGGCAGAGCAGGCGGACAAGTTGATGGAGATGCAATCTTACTCCTCTATATCCTCTATATCTTCAATACAGTCAAACCGAATTCAAATTGAAATTGACAAGTTGAGAAAAGAGACAGCGGAGTTGCAACTGCCACGCCAACAAAATAATAATCGTTCCAGAGCTCGTACCCTTTCATCCCATCGCAATAAATCGAAGGTGAGATTTCCGTTTTGTAAGTATCATTACCGTTATGGGGACAAGGCCAGTATAAGAAACTAACTCCGGAAAACTAGTAATTTCTCTGTCAGAGACGGCGGACAGAGGAGAAACTGCAATAAGCCGTCGTTTATTTATTGCAGACAAAAAAACCAAAGTGTAATACCTTATAGACACCGGAGCCGATTTTTCCGTTTTGCCGCCGTTAAATAAAAACAACGAACACTCGAGCTACCTCTATGCAGCAAACGGAACTCCCATCAAAACCAGCGTTGTCAACTTTGAAATTTCAAAAGGCACCAAAATGAGGAAAAAAACGCGCCATTTAACAAAAAACGCACCAAGTTCAGAATTTTTTTTTTATTGAAAATTTTTATTGAATTAATTATGCGTCTTTACAACATTTAACTTTAGTCCAAAATTCTAATGTTGATATAATATTGAGCCAATGCATGAAGTGAATCATTCTCCACCCTTTTTAAATACTAGATAATATTTCGACATCGGATTCAAATTGTACTGCTAATGGTATGATATCATATTTGCAATGGAATAAAACATTTTGTACAATGCTGGTTGTTGATGTCGGTTGTAGCTAAATGGGCTTAAAGCTGCAATGTGTTTCCGTGTTCCAGCATGCCGAACAAGGTTGGATATTTAAGCGTGATATCGCATTTGCAATAAAAACATCTTGCTTTTGTGTTAATATTTGGTTAAAGCCGAATCCATTGCTTAAACTCACATTGTGATTCCCAAATCCTTTTGTATTTCGCTTATGATCTCCTTTTTTAGACTCCATTCTTGACACTAACTTTAAATATTTCTTTTAGTAAATATAAATTTTATTAATTTTAGTGTTATAACCTTTATATAAACTTTTACGCATTTTATAAAAAACGAACAATGATCGGAAGTCTCAAGAATACTTTGTTTTTGCTAAGCTCTTTAACAGACTTGACAACAACTTTTACGACAAAAAACAATTATGTATGTACTCTGAAAATCTAGAAGGGAAAACAAATTTCTTATAATGAAATGTTACAAATTATCTATAACAACAAGACGGTTTAACGGTTTTTGTAAATATGTTTTGGTGCCTCTTAAACATCATTAATGGTTGCTCTTATTATGGTCTGTAAAATTGAATGTAAAAATTGTACACAAATTGAATGAAATGGTATTGAAACAGTTTTACTTTTTGTACAAAATTCTTTTTTCTCATACTGAAACAAAAAATTGTGTTTAATATGATTTGGAGCCACCCAAAATTAAAAAAACGCACCAAAATTAAAGAATAAGCGCACCACGCACCAACTCAGATATTTTTCGCACAAAACATTTAGAAAAGCACCAAAAAAGGTGCGAAACGCACCAAGTTGACAACGCTGATCAAAACGTATGGTACTAAAATATACTCTGTTGATCTTGGCTTAAAAAGACAAATGGACTTTGAATTTGTACTTTCTGATGTGACAAAGCCCATTATAGGTGTTGATTTTTTACATAAGTACGACATATTGGTGGATATGCGTGGAAAAGAATTAATTGATAGGAAAACAAATGTTACTACAAATGGTTTCAAATGCTCTAGTAACATTGAACAAATTTACACAGTATCGCCTGTCGCTGAAAATTGGGTTAAGAAATTGCTGGACGAGTATAAAGATGTAACTCAACCAGTTAACGAAAGTGCAAATGTTTATCACCACATAATCACCGAAGGCCATCCCGTTTTTGCAAAGCCAAGGCGACTAAACCCGGACAAGTTGGCCATTGCCAAGAGAGAGTTCAACTACATGTTGCAACAAGGTATATGTCGACCTAGTAGTAGTCAGTGGGCCAGTCCACTGCACTTGGCACATAAAAAAATAACTGGTGAGTGGCGTCCGTGTGGGGACTACAGGAGGCTAAATGTAGCGTCCAAGCCGGACAGATACCCAGTTCCCCACATGCAAGATATTTCACATAGATTTAATGGAAAATCAATTTTCAGCACACTGGACTTAGAGCGTGCTTATAATCAAGTCCCAATCGCACCTGAAGATCGGGAAAAAACTGCAAACATAACACCCTTCGGCCTATTTGCATTTAATGTTATGACTTTTGGCCTACGAAACGCAAGTCAAACATTCCAACGGTACATGGATCAAATCTTTCGTGTTTTAGAATTCGTTACGGTTTACATAGACGACATATGCGTCGCATCATCAAGCATCGAAGAGCATATAGAGCACCTTAAAATAGTTTTTCAACTTTTACGAACGAATGGTCTAAAAATAAAAACTTCTAAATATGTTTTCGGACAACCTGAAATAATTTTCTTCGGCCATGCAATTTCAAGCAACCGCGTAAAACCCACGAAGGAAAAAGTTGAAGTAATACTAAATTTTAAGAAACCCACAGTTGTACATGAACTCAGACGTTTCCTTGCGTTAATAAATTATTACCGCCGTTTCATTCCACATGCTGCTTATAAAAAAGCAAATTGCAAAAATTAATAAAAGGCAATAAAAAGAATGATAAAACAGTCATTAAGTGGAACCAAGAAACATCTCAGGCATTTGAAGAGTGCAAATATCTGTTGGCTGAAGAAACCCTATTGGCCCATCCATCAATGAATACAAAAATTGTCCTTCACGTCGATGCAAGCAATTTTTGTGTGGGTGCCGCAATTCACGAAATGGTAAATGATCAACTAAAGCCACTGGGATTTTTTTCAAAGAAGATGACAGATTCGCAACAGAGGTTAAGTACGTATGATAGGGAACTACTAGCTCCACACATTAATCAGAAGTATGTACTACTGATGTTACGAATATCAATTTTTAGTAGTCGCGAATACCAATACGAATATTTGAAACAATATTCGCCGAATACGAATATTACTTTTAAGGTTTATAGCCACTTAATATTTCAAATTTATTTGGAAAAAATCTCTCTTTGTGTCAGTAACGATAAATTGAAAAAAAAAAATGTCACCCTACTTTAGGTATTTAGCTGTATTATGGCAATGAGATGCCGAATATGAAAAGGTCTACTGAACATTTTTACCTATATACTTTCAGATATCGTTTTTCTGCCTCAGTTTGCGATTTTAATTAGTAATTCAGTGCTGTTTCGGAGAACATATTTTCGCAGATAGCACAGCCAGCTGTGTCGGCGGAATTTCACATATTAAATTTTATTTCTTCCATTTTTTAATTCAAATATTCCTGTAGTGAGAATTGATTACTAACTTAACATGATATGAATATACTCGTACATATAAGACTTCACCTTTCAAATGCTAGTTGCAAAATATTTATTTGCGTCTATTTTTAAAGAAGTTTATTATCTTGCGTCAAAGTTAAATGGTTTTCTTTAAATAAAAATAATTTAAAATTAAGATATTTTTGTACATTTTACGTCCTTTTTGAAATTTGGTGTATTTTTTTTTTCTTTTTAAAATACGTGCAAATTATGTGAGAAATATTCGCTTGAATTCGGCGAATAGGAATACATATAACTTGAAATAGGCGAATAGTAGAATAATCGAATACGAATACGAGTATTCCTAACGTCACTAGTATGTACCTTAAAAATTGTTTAATATCATTTAGCATTGATTCAAGTACATTTTATGTATATTCGGATTACCAATTTTAATCACAACTCGTACTCAAAGAAATTCCAAAATTTGTTTGTGTGTATAATCTGCGTAAAGAAATAGCAGGAACGGACTTACATAGTCGAATATGACTAATAGTTTTCTTTTCTACAAAAAAATTGTACATCTCCATGCAAAAAGTGTACTTTGGTGTTCTAAAAAATCGCCCTCACCATTGGTGGAAGGCATTGCATTTAATGCTCCGTAAAAATATATAGTGCCCTGTTAAAATTAGCTGACAGCTTTTAAAAACAGGGCGTTCCACTTTATCATAATTTGTGTTTTGTTCTAGTGAAATAACAAGATGCATTATTACAGGGTTGGCAAAAAATTTTATATATGTACCTTTCAACAATGCTTATTTTCTTCCAATTACTAAAAATTTATGGATTTTTTTTGTCGAACTGCAGTGTCTTTAGTTAAAAAATACTTTAATTATGATTAAATTAATTATACTTTGGACCAATTTTTTATTTAAGTATATCCACACAAAAACATAAATGTGAAAATAAGGCCAAGTTCGTATCCAAAAAGTTTCGGCCGTAAAAAGTACTGAGATCAAAATAAGGACCAAGTTCTTGATAGGTACAATTCCATCTCATTTCTAGGCAACTTGTAAGCTTGGCAATATTTTCCCAAGAATTCTTTCACATATTATAAAGGCAAAAATATTTTGCCAAGCTTACAGGTTGCAATATTTTTCCAAGAATTCTTTCCCATATTATAAAGGCAAAAATATTTTGCCAAGCTTACAGGTTGCCTAGAAATGGGATGGAATTGTACCTATCAAGAACTTGGTCCTTATTTTGATCTCAGTACTTTTTACGGCCGAAACTTTTTGGATACGAACATGGCCTTATTTTCACATTTATGTTTTTGTGTGGATCTCACTTCTTTTTTCTAAGTTGTTTTCATATAAATATTGCAAATTTCAGCTTTCTAGCTATACTGGAAAGGCCCCATACAAATAAGGGCACCCAAGTCCCCCCAGGTGAAAAGTGCCCGTTTAAAAATTATTTTTGTTAATTTCTCTTCAGGACCTACCTGTGTACGAAATTTAAGCTTTCTAGGTCAACTAGAAGTGCCCCATACAAAAAGGGGCATGATTGTCCCCCCAGATGAAAAGTGCCCGTTAAAAAAACATTTTCGGTAATTTCTAATCACTACCTACCTGTGTACCAAATCTCAGCTTTCTAGCTCTACTAGAAGTGCACCATACAAAGAAGATTGTCCCCCCAGTTGAAAAGTGCCCGTTAAAAAAACATTTTCGGTAATTTCTAATCACTACCTACCTGTGTACCAAATTTCAGCTTTCTAGCTCTACTAGAAGTGCCCCATACAAAGAAGGGGCATGATTGTCCCCCCAGTTGAAAAGTGCCCGTTAAAAAATCATTTTCAGTAATTTCTCATCACTACCTGCCTGTGTACCAAATTTCAGCTTTCTAGCTATACTAGAAGTGCCCCATACAAAGAAGGGGCATGATTGTCCCCCCAGTTGAAAAGTGCCCGTTAAAAAATCATTTTCGGTAAGTTCTCATCACTACCTGCCTGTGTAAAAAATTTCAGCTTTCTAGCTATACTGAAAGTGCCCCATACAAAGAAGGGGAAACCTAGTCCCCCCCGGGAGGAAAGTTCCCGTTTTCAGATTTTTCTGGTTATTTTCTCACCAAGACCTACCTGTGTAGAAAGTATCAGCTCTCTATCTTTACTGGAAGTGCCCAATAATATTGATGAGTGAGTCAGTGAGTCAGTGAGTCAGGGAGTCAGTGAATATGTACTAAAATATGAACTTTTCACACCTTAATATCTCGGGAAGCTTTTATGGTAACACTTTCAAATTTAACCTGTGAGGTCACCTCTGTGGGGAGACCTTATGTTTCAAGTGTCATTATATTATGATCAGGGGGAGCAGAGTTATGAGGGAGGTAAAAACAGCTCGAATGGTTTCGTGTAAATATACACACTGTGTGGCCGAAATTGACCTGGCGCACTACCGTGCACATTGGTACATACATACATATATTAATAATTATTTGCTACTTAATTCAGAAAATTACAACTGTTACGTTGTAATTACTTTGCGAAATGGTGTAAAATACGGAAAATTGGAAAACAATTTTTGTTCGTTATTACTTCAGCTTTAGTCGGTTATTTTTCTTATTGCTTTCATTGAAATTGCTTTTGTTGTATATTGTTAACCCGTTAGTCAGTTAAAACAGTAACAGCTGTTGTCAAAAT
This sequence comes from Lypha dubia, assembly GCA_947311025.1. NCBI lineage: Eukaryota > Metazoa > Arthropoda > Insecta > Diptera > Tachinidae > Lypha > Lypha dubia. Next base: position 69,356,044 of record OX371260.1, read on the forward strand.
AACAATTTCGTAAATTTTCTATATTTCTTTTGTTAATTTATGTATGTATGTTGACAGCACAAACAGCAACAATATCATGCCCGTTGTAACAACAGTTGTTGGGATTTTAAATTAGAAATAAATTAAATTCAATAAATTTAAAATATAAAAATTGCTACTTAGTAAAAACAACAAGTATGTATATACATATGTATGTATGTTTGTATGTGGTATGCGTGTATACTCGTAAAAGAATACTTCAGTGAGTATTTCAGTAACATTTAAATCAAATAAAAAGATAATTTTAAGCAAGCATAGAATAATAAAACGAAAAAATCAGCACAAAAAGACTTGCACTCGTACTTTCATATAAATACTTAAATAAATATGTATGTATGTATATATACACAACAACAATGCTATGCTAAAATTAAGCAAATTCCTGTAATGTAAAAATACAACAACTAGTATACCTTATTTTAATTGTTATTTTACACAACAACTTTTGCTACTTTTATTATACATTACATTGTTAGTGTATACCACAAATTATATTATTAAATAAGGAATTTTTGTAGTTTTAAGGTACTGTTATTTTAGTATATAAGGAACAAATTTTTAGAAAATAAATCAATCATTATTTAGCCTTAAAATCGGCTTTATCTCTGGGAGCATTAAACTGCTTCTTTCTAAACAGGCATCCAACTGCCTTAAATATATTTAGGCCAGTGGCGTTCTTAAGCGCCGGCACCTTAATAGGCAGGTCTATTTTAAAAACCCCTGAATAACCTATTAAATATACATCCACACATTACATGGCCATGTAATGTGTGGATGTATATTTAATAGGTTATTCAGGGGTTTTTAAAATAGACCTGCCTATTAAGGTGCCGGCGCTTAAGAACGCCACTGGCCTAAATATATTTAAGGCAGTTGGATACCTGTTTAGAAAGAAGCAGTTTAATGCTCCAAGAGATAAAGCCGATTTTAAGGCTAAATAATGAATATGAATATACATACATATACATATAAATACATTCATATGTATGTATATATGTACATATATTGGATTACGTACTTTGTATGTACATACATATTTTAATCATTTTTGAATAACAGTGTTTCTTTTTTTCTGCAGCTTTTTCAACATGTGGTGTTGAGAAATTTTGTACATGCGGAAAAGTTTAATAAAATTGCTTAAAGTGTTGAAAAATTTATAACCATAAATAAGTTATATTTTATATACATATTTCTTTTGTTTTATTTTCAAGAAAAGAACACTAAAAATTGTCACCATAATTTATGCTGGCAATGAGTCATATTATGCTTGTGTCATTTAATACGAAGGAAAATTTAATAATACATTTGGGTATTCAGACTGTCGTCATAAGTCATATGTCATCAAATAATAGCACACCAAAATATAACAAGTGTGAACACCCCGTCAGAAATAAGTGTGCTATGTCATAATTGTGCCAGCTGATAAACGTTTAACAAAGTTCTACTGTTAGTCGGATTATTGCGCATACGTTTGCATTTTGGCTTATATGTAAATGTTTTTTAATTGTTAATAAAGAAAACAATAAATTTCCTGTATTTTTCTAAAATGTCAATTATCAATTAATATTTTAAATTTTTTTTATCTATACGAACTTGTTGCCGGTAACATGAGCTGAACTATTTTTTTTTGACGGCGGCAAGTGAAAAAACGTTCACAAGCTGCCAGGCAGATCAGTTACACAAACACATATTTTCTTTCAAGGCGAATTAATTATAAGGTGTATGCAGTGGCGAATTTATACATTACCTACACTGGCGAATTTGTTACATATTTTCCGGAGCCATTTTAATGTAATTTTCGTGCAAAAGGCAAATTCATTACGACTTCAATAATTCAACAACAAAGCAAACAACACGCATTTTGTTTGTGTAAACCGCGAACTCATTACCCAAGCTGTCAAAATTCTCCATGCAAAGTAGGTAATGTATAATACCTTATTATTAATTCGCCTTGGTCGTGCATATACCTGGTAATGAATTTGCCTTGTTTTCATTCTTGTGTTATTTAAAAGTAGCGGCGGCTTTTAAATATTATCGCCGGCTCGAATAAGGAGTTTTAGCTGGTCGACTAAGATTTCTACTGTCATTTTATGACAAACCATAAACATACCTCAAAAAGTCTTATTATTATATGACTTTTTTGCTTGAAGCGCAACAAAAATTTTTTTAAACTATTGTAAAATAATAAGACATTATTACAATATGACTGATTTGACAACAGTGTGAACACCCCAATTGTATAATTTTACACGATCTTAAGTATTAATAATATTCATAATTTAAAAATAAAACTTATATTATAGTACATCCCGTTTTAAGTCTAGGGTCACAGAATAAAACAAAAACTACACTTTTTGTTAAATTTTTATCATAAATTTTAGTTGAATGTACATACATATACTTATTCTCAGACATGTACATATGGATGTATGTATGTAAAATGTGTATTTAACAAAATGTTGAATATTGTATGGATTCTGTACGATATAATCATTTATTTCATTTGGTATATACAATATACAGCATTGTATGTATCTCATTAATACATTTCTAAAACACACACAAGTACACACATTAAGAACTGCATGCTCATGCTGTGTGTTATGTTTGATATTCAAAAGCTTTAAAGCCGTAAAGTCTTTCGGTAAAAAGCTAAAAATGTGAACTATTGATGCAGCCGCCTTTAGAAAGATTTATGCAGTTCATATTCACAATTTACAAACGCCGCATTCTAACTACGAGTATAATATCCTTTCAATAAGAACTCACATATTTCACAAGCTACAAACTCCATACTTGCACATCCCTCTCTTGAATTCCTCTATTTTACTTACAGATATATAATATACACAGTTTGTGTATGTGTGTGAAACTTTAGCATACCATAGATTTTTCCTAGTGGTCGAACATGAACTAACTGAACTCTATTACATTTCATATGATAGAGATGCGATGGTTACAAAAATATTCGTAATGGTACCAATACTATGGCCAGAAAGTATAAAAGTATCAAGCTATTATTTTATTATTATTTAAATGGTCACAGAAAATTTTATTATATTGATTAATTATCTTGTAATTTATGCAAAAGTTTGTTTTCTTAAAAATTTTTTTGGAATAGCGGTAGGAACTAGAGATGCTAAACGGGAACTGTTTTTGTATGTCTCGGTATTTATCGGCACATTGGGATTTTCGGGATTCGGTATTTATTTTTTTTTTTTAGTAAAATACATAATTTATAAAGTAAAATATTTTAATTTTTATATTCAATATAGAAACTATAAATAAACTAAAGTAGATTTATTAAGAAAATATACAATAAAATTTATCAGGCATGTTCTGAAAATCACAAGATTTCAAATAACTTCTAATTTGATGGTGTTCTGAAAAACACAAAAGTTTTATCTTTTCTGTGTGATTTGCAACTTTGGGAAGCACAAAAAACTAGAAGAAGAAAGTATTAAAAGGCGTTCTTTTTGGAGTTTGGGTATGTACTAGTGATGTTACGAATATCAATTTTTAGTATTCGCGAATACGAATACGAATAAGAATATTTAAAACAGTATTCGCCGAATACGAATACGAATATTTCTTTTGAGGTTTATATTTCAAATTTAATTGGAAAAAATTCCTGCCTTTGCGTTAGTAACTATAAATGAGAGACATGATTAAAGTCATGGATACAACTGACAGTGACTGTGAAAATGGAGATGAAATTTCTCAACTTAATTTCCCAGATTCCATTTATCATTTACTTAGAAAAACTATCGCGGAATATATATCGGAAAAACGGGCGGCAAATGACGTTAACCCACTGATATGGTGGAAAGAAAATAAGGAAAAATACGAACTTCTTTTAGCTATAGTCAGGCAATATTTAGTGACACCACCAACGAGTGTTCCAAGCAAGCGAATGTTTAGTGGTGCGGGGCTTATTTATACACCGCATCGTAATAGGCTTGATGGAGAAAAGGCTTCAAAACTTCTATTTTTGAAATTCAATATTCCTCTACTGAGGTTTGATTACTAATTTAACATGATATAAAACTTTAATTTTTGAATACTAGTTGCAAAATACATATATATTTTTGTTTGTTTTTTAAGAAGGTTATTACTTTGTGTGAAATACAACGGGTTTTTTTTTTAATAAAAATAAATATATATTTTTTTTCATTTTATGTACTTTTTTTAAACTTTTGTATGATTTTTTTTTGGAAAATGTATGGGAAAATTATTCGAAAAATATTTGCTTGAATTTGGCGAATACGAATACGAATATCTTAAAACAGGCGAATAGTCGAATAGTCGAATACGAATACGAGTATTCGTAACATCACTAATATGTACGAAACATTTGCAATAGATATCAATTAAAGCAATTAAGTTAGCCTACAGTAACGAAAAAAAGTGAAATCACAAAATAAATACGTTTTTTAACAGAAGAAAAGGTTTCTAGATTTTTATTAATTTTTATGTTTTTTAATAAATCAATTATTTGTTGAAGAAAATACGGAACCTATTGAGTAAGTTATTTGTGTAATATTTTATGACTTTTGCAACATACTTATCGCAACGTTTTGAAATCACAAAATTACGTGCACAGAACACCTTTCTTGTGGTGTCAAACTACATTTATGAAATGTCATTTACAGAACATAAATATATATGTACATATATCATTGAAATGGATATACATATGTATAAATATTTCGAAAATTCAGTTTTTGGTGCAATAAAACGGAACAAGTTATATACATCATTTGGAAAAGAAATTCGGCAGATATTTAGTTTTAGTCGTTGTTGTGGAGGGAAAAGTAAAATTAATAACTAAAGACTGTTAAATAAAACTTGCTGACTAAAATTGGAAAATATTCTGCACACTCTAGCATAGAACGTTAATGTCTATCTGCTGTTCGTCGCTAAAAAATTAATTTTAAAATCAATACTCATTTGTGCATATTAAAGATTTTTTAAATCTTTTAATTTTAAAAAGAATTCCTACACAGTTTGAGAGCTCTAAGCACCACGCTTTCTATAGGCGTAGAAAGTTCTGCTCGAGAATATCCAAGAATAATTAATGACACCAATTCTAAACCGTTTTCCAACCCATCTTTTTCTGGGTGTGCACATCTTTTTCTGGGTGTGCATAATCAACACACACGAGAAACATGTGTTGCCAACTGAATTATGGCTGTTACACAAACTATCAATTCGCTTTACCTAATCAATTTAAAAATTTTCACATCCGTATGTGGGTTACAATTTTGGTATTATTGTTATGATAATGGAATGTTTGTTTGATACATAAATTTCCGATTTCCAACCAATATTTTTTCTGGATGCAGGAACTTAATGTGTGGAAATGAAGCTGCCAAAATAGTTGGAAAAACTACCATCCCTGATATGAAATAAAACAAAAAAACGGTGTACCCAGCTAAAAAGTATATATCATTGGATCTTAAAATTGAGGGTATATGGTCCAGATATAACTCATACACATTTCATGTATGCGTACATATATCTCATATATGCACTTATATAAGAACTTATATGAAATATATGTATATCATATCCGCACAAAAACATAAATGTGAAAATAAAACCACGTTAAAATCCAAAAAATTTCGGCCGTAAAAAGTACTCAGATCAAAATAAGGACCAAATTCATGATAGGTACAATTCCATCTCATTTCTATGCAACCTATAAGCTTGGCAATATTTTTCCAAAAATTCTTTCCCATATTGAAAAGTGCCCGTCTAAAAATCATTTTTGCTAATTTCTCATCACGACCTGCCTATGTATTAAATTTCAGCTTTCTAGCAATACCGGAAGTGCATGATATAAAGAAAAGGCACCCTACTCCCTCTAGGTAAAAATTGCGCGTTTAAATATTATTTTTTCCATCAGGACCTACCTGTGTACCAAATTTCAGCTTTACTGGAAGTGCCCAATAATATTGATGAGTGAGTCAGTGAGTCATTGAGGGAGTGAGTGAGTGAATATGTACTAAAAAATGGACCTTTCACACCTTGATATCTCGGGAAGATTTTACGGTAGAACTTTCAAATTTAATAACCTGTGAGGTCACCTTTGTGGCGAGACCTTATGTTTCAAGTTTCATTTTATTGTGATTAAGAGGAGCAAAATTATGAGGGGGTAAAAACAGCTCGAATGGTTTCGTGTAAATATACACACTGTGTGGCCCAACTTGGCCTGGAGCACTACCGTGCGCCTAGATATCCTCAATTTTCGGAGCCAATGATATATATATTTTTTAAGCTGGGTAAACTAAATTTTTGTACATATTTGGTTTTCGATATGAAAAACTAAGATATGAATAAAAAACATTTGCATATACGAGTGCACGCACGTTTTTTACTCCAATTTACTGTGTGATGACCATTTGCAAAGGCATTTGTGTGAGAGAGTTTGTGCAAAGGAAAGTGTAAAAATTTGCCGCTAAAATATTGTATTGTGCTGCATGAGTAGGTAGGCAGACACAAGTGGGAGAGGGTTAATATTTTCGTAGTATTAGTTTTTGTTATTTATGCCTCGTGCAAACAACTCGACATGCATATTTTGCTTAAAAACGCATTTATCACACACTTGCTATATAAAACTTATATTCATCCACGTACTTATGAACCTTCTTCACACTTCATGCATGTATTCTCAATGCCAGTCTATACAGAATTTTATCGTATTAAAACTAGTGGCCTAGAGGGGCTTTAAAAATTTTCAGTAATGCAAAATTTCTATTCATGATTGTACAAGTACATTTGAGTACTACTCTAACTTACTACATTTTAGGATGTTTGTCTATGGTATATGACTTTTTAGTTTGTTCATTTTTGAATGCTTTGGTCTTTTCTTTTTTTGCGTTTCCTTGCTGCTATTTGTTGGTGCATGAATGCACGTAAGTGCAACAGAGATAGAAAGACAGAAGGAAAATATTGCATATTAAGTTATTGTATATTAGGTGTTAAATCAGATAAATTTTCGCATAATACCGCATGCAGCACTTGGATTTTACAAAGATTAACAATGTGTGCTCCAGCATCGGCATCAGTATCAGTAAAAGCAGCAGCAGCAACATTTATTCATTGGAGTTTGCCGACTATAATTTGGATGTTGCTGTTTGTTATTTAACTACGTATAACGTATGAGTGAGTCCAAACCATCGCATGTATGTACATGAATGTTTATATAATAATTTTTGATGCAATTGTTGTTTTTGCTTTTCCTACATGAAATTATTTAGTATTTGCTTTAAATTGCAGTTGTAGATTGTTTGGTTTGCTAGTGTTGTTGAGTTGGTTGCTTGTTTTTTTGTTGCCTCTTGTTGTTGTAGATGCTGTTGTTTGTATAGTATATTTGCCTCGGAGGCTTGCATTTTGTGTACTTGTATGGAATAGCATTATAATGAAGTAAAAAGTGCTTCATTTAAAAATATTTAACATAAAAGCTTCAAGTATTTTCCGAAAATAACCCATGAAAAATTATGGTGCAAGAATTGGAACTCTCATAAAATTATGATTGTATTTTATCGATTATTATATCATTCTTCATTTGTCTTTAACGATTGAACGTTTTCCCACACTGTTTGGTTTATAATCAGGCCAGTTTTGACTTGGCAACTTTAATATAGGAAGCTGAAAAATCATAGTATACTATAGTTGTATATAATTAATTATTGTCCAAGTACTTGGAGGAGGTAATAATATACAACGAAATTAGAGTACTATATGTAAGTATACAATTCATCACGACATTTGATTTAAATATCAGACACTAAACTTTAAAAGCGAAAGAAGAATTTCTATATTTAAAAAAGAACATCGAGAAGACGTGTTAATAACAAAAAAGAATTAATTAATATGAGAACACGCACTTGAATCAAGTATTATCTAAAAGTAACATACCACGATTGAATTATATGTTTAAAGGCAAATTATACTATTAATGGAAATGAGTTTGTTCAAAATAAAATTTTAGGGTCTTATATGATATGTACATATATATACATATATTGGTTTTAGAGAAAAAGGATTAAAAATTAGACAATTTCGTGTGTCACATCTTACATAATAATTTTAATATATCATGGGAACTAAAAAAATTAATCAGCTAAAATTGTTTAGGAGTTACTTCATTGATTTAGTGCATTTTTATAGAAAATCTAATTAGAAAAAAAAAATAGTGGGGGTGGAAGTTCCCATATAAATGAATTTTATATTTTATTTGGCTTTTTTATATTGTCGTAAAAGAAAGTGTATGAATTAGCGATCAAGTTGGCGTGGCATCTCCCAAGTAATAACTTTGGTATATCTCTAGAACTAATAATAAAATTACCCTATTTGCGTTGTTGTAGAGTTAAATCATTGATGCATTTATAGTACATAATTATTGCAGTCGGAATATTTTCAGCAAAATTTAGTGTCACAATCATTTAAAATAATAATGTATTATTTCCGCCAACCATAATATATTTCGTCATACAAGACATTGTCGAAACAACAACGCAGACGCTATGCAGTTTTTGTTGGATTATACATATGTTGCTTTGTAATTACAACAAACTATCCGGTATTTTTTGGGTAAATACATAATTAAGTCATTCCTTTTAAAATTATTTCAATACTAAAAGTTGATAATAATTACCTGAAAGCCCCTGTGTTTTTCTATCTGCCTTTATTAGCTATCCACTATCCTTAGACTACTTTGGTTTTTAAAATGGTTTTCAAAAAATTTATTTTGAATTAACACTTCCTATTAAATAAGAGGAGCTGTTTCAACATCAGTAAAAAATATTAATGTATGTTAGTTAAACCTTTACCATTTTTGTATTTATTGTCTACACCACAACGGGTTAAACTTCTAATATTTGTAGTTATGTTTCTATTTTGTCTAGGCTTGTTGCGAAGATATGATTTAATGTTTAATACCCTCAATATATTTGTTGTAATTTTTTTATTCATATAGTATGTACATAGCTGTTGCTGTGCTTTTGTTGGCTATCTATAGATATGTGCAATATTTATACGCCATAGTTTATTCCATGGCAATATCGTGCTGATATTGACTTTGGTTAGAGATTTTATTTTTAAGGTCTTTTTGGGCTTTTGTGAATATCAAACGAAATGCCAGATATAAAGGACTTTTCAAAGCTTAGAGAAGGTATTAATTTTTACCGATTTATTGAAAGCTTAAGCCTTTCGTAAATTATGTTTATGTTTAAGCAAGTACATTACTATGTATATCAAAAAGTATATTAAAAGAGTAAATTACTAGAATAAATTATTGACTTTATTAAGTAAATATTTTTTTTTAAATTATATAACTTTATTCGTTTTTTTTTATTTTCAATATTAATATATCATTTTAGATTTTAATGTTATAAAATTTAGTTTTTATGGGCTATTTGTTAAAACAACAAAGAAATCCGAGTAATTTTTCATGTGAAATTTTTTGCATTTTTTTGTTGCTTCAACAATTGTAGTTGTTGTTGTGGTAAATCTGAGCTATAAATTTGCATAAATTTCACTATTTATTTTTCATGAATTTAAAAAAAAACAATGAATGGATGAAATTCATAAAAAATGGTCATTGTTGTTTTTGTTTATTGTAAACGAATGAATTTTATTTATGAATCAAACAACAACAGGAACGGTAGCATCAACAGAAGAAAAAAGAAACATATAAATGCTAACCATGGTTGGTAAAATTTATTATGACAAGTTGCTCTGGCACTTTTATCTCTATGAACACAAATTTTCTCCCCATTCCAAAAAAATATAAAATAGTATTTGTTTCTCATTGATGCTGTTGTTGTTTAATAAAATTTACTATTATCTACATAAATATTTGTCCAACAGGTGCGCCGGTTGCAGGAAGGGAATTGGGAAATTTTGATACATTTTTTTTTATATACGAATTGTAAACAAATACTGTAAAATGTATTGCACTTAAATTTGGTACGTTTGTATTTTTCGATTTAAAGGGTAGTTTTTAATGTATTTAAAATACATATACAATTTCAAATATCCTTGCCAAAAAAAATTTTGAATTTTAATTTTTACTATCAGCAACTTTTCATGGAATGTTTCATGAAACATGTAGCTTATGGTAAGGTTAACACTTTTAAATTTTATCAATCGAAATTAATTTATTTCAATTTGTCAATAAGCATAGAAATGTTTTAAATTAAAATTAAAATTATAACTATAATAGTGTTTGTAATGTAAAAGAGTTTTTAATTCCCTATTTCCACATGACAAGATGTTTGCAATTTTAAACTACAATTATAGTTTATTTAATACGATAATGATTTGACTACAAACGGTCGATTCAATTGCTGCATGTTGCTCTTATATTATTATATGCTGCACAATTGTTTCTCTATGATTGTATATTTGTAGTTGTGAGCAAGTTTTAAAATTTAAATAAAGAAATCGATAGTTTTTAAAAGTATATACACACATATTTTTTAATAAAATCAAAAGAAATTTTAGTCAGTTTTGTAAAAGAATTTGATTTTAGTAGAGAGTTTGGTCAACATTTTGTAACATTACATGTTGAGAAGAGTAGTTTTTATGTCGTGTGGTACCGCGGTATTTCCAAAAATAGTTGAATAGATCTGAGTTTTCCGTAACAAGTTATATACGAGTATATATAATTCCCCTTTAAAGTATGTACATACTTATTGTACATACGATGTAAAAAAGTTTGATGTTCCATGTAAAGTATTGTTTGTTTTTTAGCTGTGGCGTACACAATGACTGTGATTTTTTTGCTTATTTCAGTTTTGACCGAATTTACCGGAGGCTTATGCAAGTTTATGAGTACATATTAGAGTTGTCAACCGATTAAGAATAATTCGATTAATCGATCAAACAGAACGAAACTCTTGTTCGAATAATTTAAAAACGCCGATTTTCGAATAATGAATAAATCGATTAATTAATGTCAATTAATCGAACAAATTTTTTTCAGTTTGAAATGCATATACGTAAAATTTTTTAAATTTGTTATTTTGGATGTTTGTAGTTGTTGTCGAACTGCGCATACCTAGTAGTCATGCTATGTTTTGAATAAAACGTTAAACAATTTTCAATAATGGGGTTTTTTCACTCTCAGGTGAATAAGTTAGAAATACACTAAAGCCAAAAAGTGAGCTCGTTTTGAAAGTATTTTACCACATGTAACAAGTGTCCTAAAATATACAAAATTGTTGGATCAACAACAAAAAAAATTAATAATTCTTTTGCCACAGATTTACGAAAACCTATTAAAGTAGGAATAAATAAGAGACGTATAAAATTTTTTAATACGTTAATAATATTTTTTAAATTCTGGAAATTTTCCGAGCAATGAAAGTTTTTTAAAATATTCTTCAAAAATTGAAACTAAATAATTTCCAAACGAATTATAATCCAGATTATTTTATGATGAAAGTAACGACAATAATTCAGATGAAAGTAATGATATAGAAGATGTTCTAGTAATGAAAATCTTTTATTCGAATTAAATAATTATATTAAAAGTATTAAAAATTCAAAATATAAAAAAGACTTCAGCGATATATTAGACGATATGGTATATTTGGAAAAATCTAAAAAAAGAACAGAAAAATTAGATAAACTAATTTATGCTCTTCTCATAATATCACCTACCTCGACAATTAGCACAAGATTTATTTCAAATTTAATTTAATAAAAACCAAAACCAAAAATCGTTTGAAAGCTAAAAAATATAGTTAATTTTTATTTGTAAAAGATTATTTCTTAAGAACAACCTAAATTGTCTGATTTCACAAAAAAAAAAATCATTTGATATTTTTTGGCTGAATGAAGTATGTTTATTTGAATTAATAGTTTTATGTATTTTTTGTTAATAAAAATATTAACTATTTTATTTTTAAGTTTTTTGTATGAAATGTTTATATTTTGTCAATAAATTTTTTAAATCATTTTTTATTCATTGTTCTCATCTATTAATCGAATAGTTTTTCAGCTTTAATCGTTTGCTCGAACGAACAAAAACAATATTCGAACAAAGTTGAAAGGCGAATAATTGACAACTCTAGTACATATACATATTTTTTTTTAACAAATAAATGTGATAAACATATAAATTCTAACACTAAATAATCAACTAAACAATGCAGTAATTTTTATTTAAAAAGGGATAAGCGTATACAAAAATAGAAATATTATTCGGGCTTTTTCCCATTAAGGAAATTTATGTTTGCTTAAATTCCTAGAGTACAAGAATTTTTATGATTGAATTAACATTTTTAAAAATGACAAAATTTTAATAACAAACATAAAAATAGTTGCATAGTTTCCGGAAAATTCATTACAATTAAAGGCAATTGTAGAAAAAGTAATGTCATGTGTATATAACTATTCAATTCGCTAACACATAATTGATTATTAACTATTTATGTAAAAATGTATGCATAAGTTTATCCAGATATTTTTTTCGCTTAATTTTTTACATACTTTTACTCCATACGTTGTACTCTTTTCCTTTTTTAAATTTATTTTATTCTTAAAACCATAAATTGTTTTAGATGTTTTTTTGTTTTTTTTTTTTTTGCCTTTTGCCATAACTATTTTTTATTATGACTATTTTTCTACTTTCTTGTAGTGGTTTACAATTAAAGTTGTTACCTTAAATCATATTTTTAGTATGTGTTAAGATATGAACGTTAAGTATCGTTAAATAAATTTTGTTCATTCGTTACATTCATGAAAAACATACATATTTGAGTACAGTTGTATGTAACTACAAATTTGTATCCAACAGTGCATATAAGTAAAACTATGTGGGCAGTTTCAAGAGCCGCCAATAATATAAGCACCGGATTTGAATCATGAATATCTGTTCGCTCAAAAAGAAAAGTATGTACGGTTTTGATGCTTAAGAATGTGTAAGGAAAGGAAGACATTTATTTTGGTGCTAGTTTCGTTTGACAATTCATAGGGAATGCAGTGCAGACTCAGGATATGACAACGTTTGCCAAATTCTCAAATTTACTTAGAATAAGTTAGAGTGTTATATCTTAAATACGCTTCACTTTTCTTATTATACATAGGTAAGTATATTCTGGGAATACTTGAGATATAATAAACCTGAATTCTGTGTGCTCGAAATTTGGGACGTTCGCCATATTGAATTTAGTATGATTACGGCTCACTAAAGCGCTGTCTTTTTCGGAAGCTAATTCGTTTGATTCTTATATCATGGGTATTCATAAAACATAATGAGCTGCAAATTTTGTGCGGCCTGTGTTTGGCTCTAATAATCTAATACAATTATACAATATGATATTTTTCCCCATATTTATGGTCATATTCCAAACAAAATTTTCCATTTTCCATTCCAAGAATAAAAAGGGCATTTGAACGAAAAAACATTTAATTTTATTAAGTCCATATATACAACATCTTAACAAGCCTCTGTAGCATTGCTGTAGTGTGTTGAATTTTAATCCCGTCTATAATTAATTAATTTATTACTGAAATGGTTATATTCATACCTATATATATGTATCTACATATATTCTAATATCGGAATCAATATTTTATTTTTGGTGATTTTTAATACGAGTCAGCTTAAGACAAATTTCTACATATTATTCAACACTTGTGGTGGCTTTCAAAAACCAATTTTACGTACAAACAGATTGACAGACGGACATGGCTCATTCAACTTCGCTATATAAAAGTATCCGAATATATCTAGGTACTTATGAATGTTGCGAAAATCACACACAAAATGATAATAAATATCCGTACCGTTTTTGGTGAAGGCTATAAAAAACCGGTATTAATTAAGTGCAGGATTGGTAGACCAAACTTTTGATTATATGATAGTCATTTTATACGCGTGCATGGTGATGGTTACTTCAGCAAATAAACTAAAACGCAAAGCAAACTCATACTTTGTGGCATGTACCCTTTTTTGGGTTGTGAAAACCTCCTATTACATTTCTAATGTTCTTAACAAATTTTGACAGGAAAAATATGTTAATTAATACAAATATTTAAATAAAACAAACCTCTACGTACATATTTGTTTATTGAATTTAGTGTACTATATAACACATAAAAAATTTGCGGTATATTTCTATAGGTAAAAGCTTGTAACATTATATTCATAAATAAAAATCTACTTCTACCATCAATTGAGATTTCAACATACGCTGTAAAACAGGACAATGTTTTTTTCTGTAGTCGCCACTCTACGCTCGTCATTGTTCATGTGTATCATGCTTTCACTACTTGTACGGTAGCTGCTAGTGATGTTACGAATACTCGTATTCGTATTCGATTAATCGACTATTCGCCTATTTTTAGATATTCGTATTTGTATTCGCCAAATTCAAGCGAATATTTCTCGAATAATTTGCACATACATAATAATATTACACACAAATAATATTCTCAAAAAACAAACGAAAATTATATTTCGTAACTATCATTTAAAAGTTAATGTCTTATATGTAAATTCTTATCATGTTAAGTTAGTAAGCAATTCTCAGTAGAGGAATGGTAGACTTAAAAAATAGAAGAACTAAAATTTAATATGTGAAAGTCCACCGAGACATGTGGCTGCGCAATCTGCGAAATTATGATCTAATTAAAAGCGCAAGCAGAATAAGAAAAACGAAATTTCAAAGTATTTATGTAGGTAAAATAATTAAAAAATATTCAGTAGTGGTCTTCAAATTCGGCATCTCAAAGTCATAATAATGATAAATACCTAAAGTAGTGTGACAGTTTTTTTCAATTAATTTTTACTTACGCAAAGGGAGGGATTTTTTCAAATTGAATTTGAAATATTATGTGGCTCTAAACCTTAAAAGATATATTCGTATTCGGCGAATATTGTTTCAAATATTCGTATTCGTAACATCACTAGTAGCTGCGTTGAAAGCTATTGTAATTTTTATGTATCGTACCTTCTTATTCTTGAGCTTAGTTATTTTAATAAATTTTACGGAAGAAGGAAAGTATCTGGTAAAATATTTAGTTCTAAATAAAATAAATTTCCCTAATGTGGATTAGTATTGGATTGTATTAATTATTCCTGGACTGTTTAAGTGATGATGGTATAGCACAGGTCACTAAAAATTGTTTTTGCAACGATTGATACTGTACACAACAGCGCCCTCCTTCGTCGGTTAGCAAAGCACACAACTTAAGAGGTGCTGCAAAACTGCTCCAAAATTAAAAAACCTGCAATAGCAAAGTTGTAAAAGAATTAAGAATTCTTCAATATTTTCACCATTTATCTTCTCTATCCCTACACTGCACCAAAAATTGATTTTCAAAAACATGTTGACTTAGCTCCTTTCAAATGAAGGTAACAATAAGACAAGCAGAACGTATCAGTAAACCGACTTCAAGGCCGCTACACCTCTTATCAGCGTTAGTTCATCCATTAGTAGTGTACTTTGAACATAACGGACTATGAGTGTTTCTTGAACATAAGTAATGACCAATCAGAAATGGGGAATTTCCTACTAACATAAAATACTTTCAACATGTAAAAATTGAATAAAGAGAAATTAATATAATTCACGTATTCGATTTCTATTGAAAACTTGGTTAAATAGTTGATATTCTTTCCAAATTAAAACCCACTTTACATAAGTTGTAAAAATGTACTAATGCTCTTCAATAATAAAAACTTTTAAGCTACGTTCACATTTATCATATATTTGTCGAAAAAAAACGTTACCAAGAAAGAAACTAATAATTTATTTTCTTTAATTCTAATGTATTTTTATTTATGGGTGCGCATTTTTAAAAACCGTATAAAAAGAATAGAATAATTAATTTTATTTTTTAATATAAAAACCAAGTTAAATGACAAGGGATACTAAGCAAAACTACTGATTACTTTTTTTTTGACAAATATTTAATAAATGTGACCGTTGCTTTAGTAATTTGAATTTTCATTAATTAAATAAAACTGAACTTAAGCCTAAAGAAATTAATTTCTAATATGTATATATAAATTAATTCTAATTGAATTAAAGTATTTAGAATAACAGGTTCTTAAGTGAAATAAACCAATCAAGTACAAAAAAAAATTAAAAACCTAGTTTTCATTCCATTGATAATAAAATAGCTTGTATTTAAATATTAACACATCTCTCATATACAAATATCTATCTAACGATGCTACTAATGATTATCTTTAAGTTTACCTTTTTATTCATTCAAGTATATGTCTGTTAATAGATACTAGTATTATAGAAAACGACCTATAATTAAGCCTTGGTTTTATAGTCTCATTATAATAATGAAAGTACTGATCATGGCGATAAGCAAGCTACTATATAAAACACAGTTGTTACTACCACTTGGGTGGTCTCAACAAATAGCAAGCAGCTCTTTATTTTAGCTTAAAGCTGTAAGATTTTTGAGACTTTCCGTTTTAAATAAGTGTAATAATTGTAATTAAAATAAGAAAAACCAATGATTTTCATTTGCTAAGCTTAGTGGCATGTGAAATGGTTGTAAATACTTTTTATAATATTTGAATTTTTTTTGGGGATTATAGTAGTTATTAATAGTCTCAAGAAATTTATATTCGGAAAATGTTAAAAATAAATAAAACATTATATATAATTTTTTCGAATTTAATATGCCCATAAATTTAGCACGCTATTGTCTGGAAAATGTGTTGGTTAAAGTTTCTTATACCAATTTAAGTATTTAATTTTGTGAAATTATAATTTGATTAAAAACCGTTTTACCCAAGCACAAGTACAAAGTCTTTACCTTTAGTTATAAATTGTACAGGGCGATTAACTTTCAACTTAAGTTTCATTTTCAATTTCGCTTAAAACAAATAATTGTAATAAAAATACAGGAAAATCGCAAATAACTTTTAACCTAAAAGGAATTATTATAAAATGTGTGCACTCAGCCAGTAAAATCACTCTACTCTATACTCGTACTCCATACATCAACAATGTCTACACTCAACTATTACTAGAGGTCTTATATTGTTGTTGTTAGTGTTTCTACCTCTTACCGATCTGTAACTTTGAAGAACTTGTTGTAAGGTGAGGTGAAATAAGTGGAGTATATGGTTGTTGCTGTTTTGTTGTTTTATTTTTGTAAATATTTACCTTTCGTGTTACGATAGTCTGTCTGTGAGTCACAAAGAAACAGAGCAATATAAGTTTAAAACGTACTTAAAATCAATTTACTTAATAACCCACAATTTAAGTGTGCGCGCATTCGCATTACTCTCACAATTTTAAATCATAGTGTAAGCTGAATTAGGCAGAGAAGTGAAGGAATGAATTTAATATATTATTAATTACACGTAAATACAAGTGTTCAAATATACATACATTAACAGATTGTAGCATGTAGTTCTAGACTTATACAAACTTCATTTTTTGGTCATTGTATAACAATGGATGTTGATGGTAATGCCCTCGGTTAGATTTTAAAAAATCATATTTTCTACAGCGTACTGCCCCGACAAAATAAGATGGTAAGAAAACGAAAGTTCGCTTAACTTTATAATGACTTTGATCCACTATCACACTCAATTTTTAGATGTGGCACAGATCTTTTCGATTTACATAATTTTTTTTCTTCTGAATATTATAAAATAATATTTTCTACGCGATCTTGTCGTTGTTAACAAAACGAGAATATCTGCTTTATTTATAAATTGGACAGATGATTGTTACGTTGTTGTATTCCTTCTATATAAGTTGATGAACATTTTAAAATTACATTAATATGCACAGATAAAACAGTGCCTAATAAATACCTAATAAAATAGAACAAAATTAATAAGATATCTCTATGGTTTTTTTTTCAAGAAGGAAGTCTTATTATTTTAATAAGGAAAATCTTATTGAAAAAATCAATAAGGAATCTTATGGTTTTTATTAGGTATTCTTATTATTTTTTTCAATAAGGTTTTCTTCTTGATTTTAATAGGTATTCTTATTGATTTTTTCAAAAAGGTTTTCCTTATTAAGATAATAAGACTTCCTTCTTGAAAAAAATCCGTAGAGACATCTTATTAATTTTGTTCTATTTTATTAGGTATTTATTAGGCACTGTTTTCTCTGTTGTGATGTTAGGAAATACAAATTTGATGTCATCAGAACGCCGTCATGGTACGTCCCGAATGCTTATTTACAACATGTATTTGTATTATTTGGATGGAGGGGTGATGAAAACATTTTTATAAAACTTACGTATTCAGGGAGTTGAACCAAGGAACTTCGGTTTAGTAGATTGACACTCTAACCACCTCACTACTACACCTTACTATAGTATACATGTTAGCAGCCAGTTTAAGAAGATTATTTATTGTAGCACAAAAAAAATATTAAAAAATATTTCCTTTTTTGAGTTATATCTATGTATGAAATAACAAGCAAGCTAATGAAATCAAGAAGAAATCCTTATTGAAATAAAACAATAAGAATACCTAATAAAATCAAGAAGATATTCTTATTAAAAAAATTAAGAAGATGATTTACACATGATCATAC
The DNA here is from genome assembly GCA_947311025.1 of Lypha dubia. NCBI lineage: Eukaryota > Metazoa > Arthropoda > Insecta > Diptera > Tachinidae > Lypha > Lypha dubia. The sequence goes on from OX371260.1 coordinate 69,374,631, forward strand.
AGGAACCTAATAAAATCAAGAAGAAAACCTTATTGAAAAAAACAATAAGACGACCTAATGAAATCAATAAGAAATCCCTTTTATTTACAATTCATATGAAAACCTAATAGAATCAAGCAGTTTATCTCTATGGATTGTTTTTTGGTGCCAAAAATAACGGAAATTGGGTAAAAAAAATTGTAAATAACAAGTTTTCTTCTTGATTTTATGTGGTTTCCTTATTGAAAAAATTAATAAGATTTACCACATAAAAACAATAAGGAATCTCTTCGAAAAAATCTTCGCTTCTTTCTGCTGGGATACCCCTTAGCCTAAAAGCGTTTCATAGAGAAAATCTTATTGATTCTATTAGGCAGTTTTGGCTCTGTGTGTCTATTGAATCTTATTATGTGTTGTAGTATGTAAAGAGTATGTATTGTTGGTTAATACAACAAATTTGAGTTGTTAACTAACTGTTAATGTAAATTGTTTTTGTAACTTTCATTATCACAATTTTTCTATTAGTTAAAGTTGTGTAAATTGGTAAAACGAACAAACCTTTTCAGTTAAAGTAACCATAACATAACAGTAGTTGCAGAACCTTCATGACATTTGTACAGTACCAACAGTGGACAATAGTAAATTTGAAATTTAAATGATTAAGTAAAAAAATTGCATTAAACAATTAATAAATATTAATTCAATTAAGTATTTTCATTATAAAAATGGTATATTTTACAGTTTTATTTGTATCTTAGCAACACAAATTGTGCAGTTACCAATATTTGTAGAAAATGGTACTTTACTATTTTTATTTGTTGTTTTATCTATTTTGATTGGTTGGTTCAATTCAAATCAACAAAATTGGTTAGATTTACCCACAAGTTGTTTTTGCCATACCGTTAGGAGGATTCTGTAGATGGAAAAAAATATTATTAAATTTATCGAAAACTAATGAAATTTATTATTATTATTTAAAAAATTTGTATTCAGTTAACATAAATATCACAGTGCCACAATTGTTCTATGGAAATTTTACATAACATTTAATTACGTAAAAACTCTTACTACATTTAAAAGATAATGCAGAAAATTAAGAGCCTGTTGTGATGTAGCTTACTGAGCCATTTGGTTGTGTAACATAACAAAAAAATTCACAAGTTCAATACTCAGCACAAACATTTACTTTGTATTATATATTTTTTAGGTACATAGCTATGCTATATAATTTTTTTATTGAAAATTCAGTACGAGCTCGATTTGCACATCCGAAAGGAAACCGGCGTTGTTTCGTTTACCAAAAATTTGCAATAACCGACCATTAGAAAATTAACGTAAAAAACACAGCTACTTATTTTAAACTCGTTCAACTTTATTATAACATAAAAACTTTATTCAGTTATTGTTCAAGATACATGTATATGAATATAAAAAGGGAAAATAGAAAAAACAATCTTCACATTTTATTCATTCATATAAGTTCAAAAAATTACCTTATAACGTTATAAAACACAAAAAATTTCACCTATCGAGACCCATTTCTGAAAAAAGTTGCACTTATAAACAGTGCAGTTAAAAGAAATTCCCGTTACGCTATTCGAGTTGTTGCAATTATCGGGGATTACGCAAATCAAGCTCGCACTATTGTATTTTTACATTAGTTGACTGAAATATTATGCAAACAAATATTTTGTGCTAAGAAACCTCCAGATCAATTGATACTCTCACCTTTCATTTACAGTGTACTAAAACAATACATTCTATAAAGGCTCAGCATTATTAATTTTATGTGGGCATTTTAGCAAAAATTCATGTTTTAATCTTTGGAACAACACACAACAAAGTCCTTAACACATACAATATAATAAGCATGGTGCTAAAAGAGCGGAAGGGCTCCCTTAATAATACCGACAAACTGGCGAATCAAATGTAATTTATAAGAAACTGGCTTCAACAACTAAAACTATAGGAACAAATATACACATCCTAATAAACTTTAGTTACTAAACTCTCGATTCATTTCACAACAATAACAATAACAACAACAAAAATTATGAAAATATATCAACAACTCGGAGATATAAGAGTATAAAGAAGCACAAAAAAAAATAAACAAAAACAAGAATCAAAACACGTGAATATTTTGAAGCATATGTTAAATTGCATGCAACATGCGAATAATCTCAACAACACAACAAGTATTTGTTAAAATAGTTGATGTTGTTTTTAAAATTTTTTTTACATTTATTTTTAATTCATATACGAGTATGTATGTACATACATACACATGCAAATATGTGCATAAATACCTTCAAAACTACCATCGTTTGTATTTAACGTTTTAGAGTTTTTTTGTTTGCTTCTGTTCTTGTTGCTGGATGACAGTGTAATTATAGTTTGTTTTTTTTTTTGCTGCTTTTAAGTCTGGAGTACGTAGTTTACATACCCTTTAAATGTTTGAACAACATATAGTAATAGCCAGGGTAGCAGCAACAAAAAAATTTAGTGTAACGAGCAACATCACACAAATTTTTTCAATGTTTTAAGGGCAATTATAGGCATCGCATTTATTTATTTTTTAATTTTGAATTAAACATTTTGACATTAAAAAGCAGAAGTTAAAGCTTTTATAGATATTTGTGTCTCATGTAGTCAAAAGAGTATAAAAGGATATGTTTGGATTTAAAAGTATATTTAAAACAGTATTATATATTCGAAATGTATATAAAAACATTTACGGGTTTGACCTGCCAATCGGAAATGGAATTTAGACATATAATGCCGAAATCTCAAGATTTTTAGAATATTTTTTATTATTATGAAATATATACAGTGCGAGCTCGATTTCCGCAACCACCGATTATAGCAACCCCCGATTAAGAGCGTGCCGCACTATCCTACACAGTCGCGCGATTTGCAAAATATGACATGTCTGCTAAAAATGTATGGTAGTGTGGACTAAAAATGCAACTGTGTGAGAGATTTTTTGGCAAGTCGTGCGATTTGTAAAATTTTATGAACATTTTCATAAAATGATAGTTTTCATGCGATCAGAGGAGTATTTATTATTAACCAGATGTTTTGGCATCAGATTTGTATGATAGTGTGGCACCTACAACACCATTTTAAAACGATTTTTTTAAGTCGGTCAGATTTTTGCAAGATTTTCCTGTGAATGAATCGTACGATTGTGTAGGATAGTGAAGCACGGCCTTTAGCACAACAAGCATTTTTTTTTTACATTACAGTGTTTATAAGTGCAACTTTTTTCAAAAAACATTCTCGATAAGTGCAACTTTTTCTGTTTTATTAAATTTTAAGCAATTTTCTCTCTGAATTTATTCAAACGTAGTTTTAACTCTTTGCTCATTTTTTTTTTGTTCGCGCGCAGGAGGAAGAAGACTTCTACGCAAAAGTAATAAACAAAAATGTTGTCTTTTATGATGCAGTTAGTTTTTTGTTTTACGTTGCACGTTGTGTTTGAAGTTTTACATAAGTTAAGTAAAGATCATTGTTATATACACATAATTTAAGAAATATGGCAGTAGTAAAAAAAGTAAATAAGCTGACAATTAAACAAAAATTAGAAATTTTGGGCAAATTGCAAAATGGTGAATCCGTTAAAAAGATTTGTATTAAGTACAAAGTTAACAAGTCCACAGAATAAAAGAAATTAGCTTCAAATGGTTTTTAAAACAGAGCGTGAATAGTATCTGAGGAAATTTTAAAGTCAAAACCCCCATTTTTCATGAATAAATTAAAAGAAAACCCTGGAACTTTTTCTGCTTTTGGATGGGTAAAGAAATTTAAAAAGCGACATAGTATAAGAAGACTAAAAATATTCGGAGAAAAGTTATCAAATAAGGCGGAAAACGTAGATCCTTTTTTAGAAGAATTCACCGCTAAGATCAATGAACTAGGATTAGCTCCTGATCAGACTTACAACTACGACGAGTCCTGCCTATTTTTAGACTTATACCAAATACAACCCTAGTAAGTTAAATAGTGGTGTGTTTTTTTACTAAATTTTTAGAGGTCGGTTATTGCAACTTTTCGGTAAAAGCAACAACAACGATTTCCTTTCGGTTGCGCATACCGAGCTCTTACTGTAATTAAGAAATCCATACAATTTCACACACTGTAATATATTTGAAAAAAAAAATATATATATATATATATATTTGGATGTTTCTTATGTTTTTTTTTAATCTGTCATATACTCGTACCTATGGAATAAAGCGATAGCCGATGCTGTATGTTGAATTATTGACTGCTCACTACATTTGCAGTACAATTTTATAATTTTACTCTTTATCTAGGAATATGGAATATGCGAAGCCAAAATGATATACTCCCGATATACTATGGAAATATTGTTGCACATTTTAAAATTAGTTAATGAGTCCAATGAGAGTTTCTGAACTTATGTTAAAAATTATTTAAGATTAAACAAATTTATAAGAGCCTTAAAACGACGGTAAAATAATTTTTACCTAATAGAATTAATAGGTTTAATATTAAGCCACTAAGTCTTTAAATTGCCTTAAAATATGTCTAAACATGTACTCAAGTACTTTACGAATAATTATAGAGGTTTATTTGCAACAATATTGTGAATATAGATCTAACTTATTCAAATTTATTACAACGCATTCAGTTTTAAGAATCTAAATAATTTGTTTAAATTATGTTAAATTGTATTTATGTATATTTTCATCGATAAAAAATACCACTGACCAGAATAGCCCATAAGATAACTAGCTTTAAAACTTGATCAAATTGTAGTAAATTGCTTCGGAAATAGCAAAAGTTTCAGACCAACCGAAAAAAAATTTATTTAAATGAAAATTATATGTCAGAAATAAGTAAGAGTTAAGCGACGGCGTCTAGCAGTCGATGTAGTGACCGTAGCACAAAAGATTTTTATATGATCAGCACATTAAAAATATTGGCGTAAAGATTGGCTTAAAGAACGGAAAAATATACATAAATATTGCTTAATTGAGCTGCTCATGAAATTTGCAGATATGACTAAGGTGGTGCACTGAAAACTATTCGAAATAAAGTTTCTATAACCACAAATTAGTGTATAAAATCTGAATTAATTAATGCATGTAAAAAATTTAATCAACTTGTACAATAAGAAATATAAATTTACAAAAATAGTTTTCTTAATTACATAAAAACTATAACTGTTATTGGTAGATACAATTTACTATATGGTTGAAAAGAGCAACAGTTACTTATATTTTTTTTTTACCAGTTTACATACAAATGTATCTCTTATAACGGCGTGGAATTTGTGTTTTTTTTAAATTAATTGAAATGTTTTAATGGTACATACATACATATAATAATTTTTAATTTAGCTACTGCCACACATGACCATATCACAGATAAATGCCTCTTTTATATCTACATATAAACAAATTCACAAATTAATTTATTCATAAAAAACAATTTTCAGATATCTTTAAGTTTTCCATTTTTTTTTTTTTATAAAAAACGCCTCCCTCGAAACACAAACAACACTAGATTTTATTTTTAATAACTTAATATAATCACATAATAAATTAAGTTCTTTTTCTTTAACTATATACGATGATCTATAATGAACTAAGAAAATATACATATGTATGTACATACATATATCAAAATAGAGATCTAAAAAATGAACATATGGATTGCCACACTGGCGCGCTTGCGTTAAAAAAAAATTAATTTAAAACCGGTTCCAATAAATACAGATCACAAATGAATTTTTGCCTTAAGAAATACAACTTATAAAATGAAACAACAATTTAAAGTGGTGGTGGCTGCCATAATGTTTTCTTATCTTAATGGAAACCAAAACGGACACACATACACACTCCACCAAAGCAATGATATGTTAGATGCAGTCAACAAATAAAGTGTTTCTGTTGGTTTGAAAAGTCATGAATGGCAACGGCAGAGAGAGGATGTAGAAAAATGACGATAGTGCAAATGTTGTTTCTGGTGAGATGTTGGCGGTGGTTGTAGTTGTGACTTTAATGGCTTCCGAAAAAACAATAATAATAGTTAAAAATTTTAATGGCTGTCAGATACACACATTCATATAATGAAATGTATGATGTATATGTTCAATTTATTATTATGTTTTATTTCCAAATCATGTTTGATGGTAGTTTAAAGTACACACATACATACATATGTATATCCAAATGTATGAAATTCTTATAAATTAATTTCTTTTCCTTACCTTATGTAATAAAATAATTTATAATATTTTTAAATACAAACAAACATATTTACTACATATGTACATACATATGTTTATCCTTTAATGTACCGTTCCATATCCATATACTTATTTCCTTATGCTGTTTTCAATTTTGTTACAACGTATAATTTAACAAAAAAAAGTCTTATTATATGATCGAAAACCAGCAATGTTAAAGAAAACAACCATTAATCAAAATAAAGTTCTGCAATATTATGAGAATAAAATAATATTGTTGAAATCACTGCTGACCTTATGAAAGTTTAAATTATTTATATGGCCAGCAAACGATAAAAAGTTAACGATTTAGTTTTTTTCTCTTTTAAAACTTACAAAGAAAAAATACCGAAGAAGACCAACCACTCACCGGGTTTCTTGTATGTATGTTTAATCTGTTCATTTCAAGTATCTGTCTGTTTTTTTTTCTCCTTTCTTAAAGACAACAAATAATACAAGTAATTGTAAATACCCTTTAGGGTTACTTATACTATTAAAATCAAACGTTTAAAGCTTTTGTTGGTTGCTGCTTTTGTAATATACATAGATAATAAATTGCTATAATTTTATTAAAGAAAAACATAAAAGAATGAACACAAATTATTACTTTTAATGTTTGTAGCAACAACCACTTCTAAAATGAATTAAGCTCGTATGAAAAGTAAAAATGTAATCAATATAATTTTCGTTATTAAAGGTTACAAAAAATAAAAGGAAAGGGATATAGAGTAAAGAAATAATTCTGTATTACATTACCTCACAAAATCATCATTCACATGTAAACAGATTTCTAATTTGGAAGACACAGTGTTGTTACGATTATGTTCTGAACATTTTATTATAGATCATCCTTTAACTATATTATATCCGACGAAGTTTGCCTAAATTTGGAACGGTTTCCGAACACAGGGACGACAGCTTAGCGGAAACCTTTGGATTCCTTTCATATTTGGTACATAGATCTCTATACATATTCGACATAAATTATAACATTTTATTCAAGAATTAATGTTTTCAAAAATTAATTTTTATGTTACGGGTTAAAATTTTTTGTTTACTTTGTTCAAGTCTGTGAGTGTGTGTATAAGTAAATGATTTTGAAAACTTTTCAAACATGTTGTTAAAGATGTACTAATAAATATGCAAAATAACTTTTGAAAATAATATATATATGTTTTGAAATATATTAATTTTAATATAGTTTTTGATAATATATCTGTGTACCTGAAATTAAATCGTCCCCTTAGTATAACAATAGCCTATGTGCTATATATAATAGCGTATTATACGCTATTTTAATACTAAGGGGACGAAATATTATTGTTAAAAATGTGAGGAGACAAGCTAGGTATAAATAAAAATTTTATTTCTTGAAATTGAATTATCGGTTGCAATGATGCATTAACTTAAACATAAAACAATTTAGTTACTTGTTTAAAAAGCCAGAAAATAAACATTGTTAAGCCCAAAGCTGAATTTAAAGAAATATTTATCTATATTTCGATCAAAGTGTTTTAAAGATTGATGTTTATTACTGTCCTTTTAATCTCATTTTAATCTCTTTCTGTAGAGTTGCGAGTTTTTTTTACTTTGCTCAGACCTTAAACTAAACAAATATTTTAATAAACAGTAAATCAAAGGTCTACTAAGAAGAAAATAATAATTTTTTTTTTTATATTAACTTCGCACTCTAGCCTAATGTATTTTTTTGTATTATTTTTCGAACCAGTTGGAAGCTCTGCAGTTATCAATACAATCCATCATTATAACTTTTAGAGTAAAAATTTCTCTCTGACAAAAAATTTATAAAAAAATAAAATCATATACATACACGATATAAAATCGTATTTTTATTTTCAGGTGTGCGATGAACTTTCATTATTCTCTTAAAAAAGAATAATAAGAATTTAAGCAATAAACGATTAAACACACGCGATTATCTGTGATAAATCTATGTATGCAGATTCCCACAAAATAAATAAGAAATTAAATAATAAATTAAATTATTTACACTGCTGTTTGCATTATATTAAAAGAAAGAACCAAAAGAAAATATGATATTATTCTCTTGTATGTATGTATATTATGTGACAGTTTTCATAAAAATTATTATTATTTTCACGGTACTTTATATTCGTAGAGCACATGCTCTTGCAAACATTTATTCACTCTTTGGCTCGATGGTTCGATATGCATGCTCATGTGTTGTTCATCTTCAAGTTAAGCTACATAAATAATATTTTCTGTTTTTTCTACATATTCATATACATACGTACATACTTATACATATATATTTTATAATATATTTCTACAAGCTTATATAAGATTCATATTCATATATAATTTATATATAAATACTTGTCTATAAGCATGTGTGCAAAACAAGTATGCGTGTGTGAAGGTTTAAAAGATATAACATTCTTTTTTATATACAAATGTATGTATGTATGTATGTATGTAAAGTCGTTTATATAAAAGTGACTTCTTTGCAATAAAATTGTAATAAAATACATTGGTCACGTAATTTCGTTTGTCTGTAGGATTTTATTGCCATATTTCAGTTGCGTTTTATGCTCCTGTTTTCATGCAACATTTATATCCTTATATTTGGTCTGCATTCAATATACTCTCTTCTAGGGTTTCTGTTTTGTTCTGACGGGGAAGTTGGACTTGGTCGTACGTTTGATTATGCGGTTGCCGTACATCATCATTTTTATACGATTTTTGTTGTATCAACATTGATTTACGAGGTGGAAAATTACCAGCTCGGAAGTATTTACTTGTTTGACAAGAATTTTGAAGATTAAATTTAAAAAATCAAAACAAGCTGCAAAGTTTTTTAATATTTAAAATTTTTTGATTAGTTTTATTTTCTTGGCACCAGTTCTGGCTTTTGTTATATATTTTGTCAATTTTGTTGTGCTCTAAAAATCGTAGCCCATAATTTTGAGCCCAATAACCTGAGGATGTTGTTTCAACTAAATTATAACCACATTAATTTTGAAACATGACTACAAAATTCTTTTAATTTCACTGGTTTGCTCTTACTCTTCTTCAGCGTGATTTTGTTTTGCCTTTAAACGAAAGAAGAACCATTTTCAACAAAAATTATAGAGTGGTCATATGCAAATAAAAAGGTAATAAGTGGGTGTTTAATAACTAAACTCAGGCTGTTTGGCTGACTAAATAAAACTTTGGTTTTGTTTGGTTGACTGGCTGCCAGCCATCAAGCAAAAACAAAGATACGAACAGAATAAAAAAAATATACTGTAAATAAATTGTCACTACTACGAGTCTGAGAATAAAATCTCGAACAAAACACCAGCCGAAAAAAGGTAGTATGTAAAGCTTAAAGCCAAAAAAATAAATAACAACCGTTTACACTCACATATAATTTTTTTAAGGCTAAAACACACACAACCAAGAACAAATGAGCAAAAGAATAAACAAAAAAAGAAGGATGTTTAATTTGCGTGGCATTTGCAGCTGCCTGTGGCAAAAAAGATAACGACAATTTTGCTCTGTACTACAAAACATGCAGCAGCTACAATGCAAACAGCAACAAGAACAAAACATAAATGAGTTGAAGGTAAAATAAAAACAAAATTTATAAGAATAATTTATATATTTAAAATTTATTTAGTATAAATTGTTCTGCGTGATTTTGTTGTATTTTGCTGTTGCTTTTCGTAGCAATGTTAATTATGCGATATTTTAATGTAAATATTTAAAAAGGCATTAAGATATTTATTAAAAACCAAATTAATTTTGTATATTAAAAACAAATTCTGTAAATTTAAACAGCATAAATACAAAAGATATTCTAGTTGCGATATTTTTATTAACTAAAATTTATTTACATGAATATTTTGTCTTTTGTAATACAAAGTTGATTTAATGTAATTTTAGAAAGAAAATTGTTTTATTTGAAATTCATCATTGACGTAGAGACTAAAAGAACTCAACATTAATTAAAAATAAGAAATTTTTATTCTTTAGGCTTAAGTTTGTGTAATTTAATTTTATATATCCGTTACCATTAAATAATTCTGCATAGGAAAGCTCAATTGGACAATAAAGACAAAAAAATAGTGAGTTTTCGAACCATTAATTTTATGAAGAAAAATCCGATGATAAGCTTTTAAGTGACTCAGCAGAATTAAATAATGTCTTGATCGGCGGAGAGATGTAAGTGAAAAACAATTGTGATGATGAGACCGCAGTTGGGCTGAGATTATCATTATTTCAGATTAAGTTTCCGTGGTTCTTGTTTGTGATTATTATTAAAAACTTCTAGAAATCTCTATCTAATAAAATCTGATATAATTCAAATTATATGAACTACATTATATGATAATGTATCCACTATCTGTAACTTTAGTGAAAAGTTCTCTAGGCGAAAAGCTGTGAAACAAATAATGCTATCGTTTCGCGAAAAGTAAGAAAATATGTGAGAAAAAAATGACCGAATATTTAAATCGAGGTCGATAAGTAATAATAGACAACAAAAATATCTTTACGTGTGCCGAAAATACACCAAAGTTGAAGAATATAAGCGGCGGCGTTAAATATACTTTGTCGACTATACAAAATAATATTCGGTGTGACTTAATTTTTTTCTATATACAAACAAGATTTGAAGGCATTTTATTTAAAGACATCTTTTTAATCATTTTTTTTTAAATTACATTTGTTTACATTATTTACATTTGTATTCGATATTTCGGCAACAAGTTTTTAGCATTTTTAGGAAAATAATATAAATTATTTGAAATTGTAAAATTCGTTTGTGTATTGGATGTCATAAAATTTGTTATATAAAAATTTTCTTAAAAAAATCATTCAAAAAGGTTTTTGAATGAAATGTCATAAAAAATTATTTCAAAGTGTTAACGCAAAAAAATTATTGAAAATGATTTAAGTATTTGATACATAGATATAAAATTTTAACATGAAAAATTGTTAAAAATGTATTGCTATAAAAATAGTTTTAAAAAAATTAACTGATTTAAGGATTTACTGCCTGTTCGCCGATGTCGAAGTAGTTCTTTCTTTCGAACAATTACATATAAAACAAAAACAAAATTTTTTAATTTGTTTTTGTTTCAAATGTAATTATTCGAAAGAAAGAAGTTCTTCGTTATCGGCGAACAGGCACTTAATATTGAATTCAATGCTTACGTAACGCTCAACGCTCTTATTTAGGTATGGCTGTTACAGACACAGTTTTTCTGTAAATTTGCGAGTTTTTTTTCCTACATGATAGTTGTTACTCAGCAAAAAAGTTATAGATTCAGTTTAGTCTGTTTCAATTTATGGCATTTTTTTAATTTTACTCGTTTCAATCAAAAAGTTTCTCGTAGCGGGAGTTGCAAAACATGGTCATTGAATAACTAAAATTTTATTGGATTAAACTGTGAAAAGTTAATTTTCAAAATCGTTGAGGTTTCTCAGAAAAGACCTAATCAATTAAAAGAATTATCATTAATATCTTTCAGTGACATATCGAAAAAGATAGTGTTGCTAATTTGAGTTTCAGGACACTGATATTAAATTTTCGTATGGCATGCAATTGTTGAAAGGATTTTAAAGGCCAAATAATAATGTTTATTAATTTACAATTGTGTTTTAAATAAAATGTCAGGAATTTATATGCATATGTACGAATTGTAGACTAATTGAAACTCAAACTTACAATACGCATTCACGCACACAAGGTATCACTCACACAAGCAATAAAACAATTGCTGCAACAAATAACTAACTGTCAACTGGCACTAAATAAATTAAATTTTGTCGTACTATACAATTATTGTCAGGGATCTAACCATTCAAAGAAACTCATTAACATAACGAAGATAGATAGACGCAAGAAGAAAGAGGAAAAACTAATTGCAAAAGTTTAGCATACAATTGAAACACGCACATAACAACACACTTTTTTCCGAATTAAAGGAGCATATTTGTACCAACCTCAAATAGTTTTACGCACACACAGAAACATACACACCCACATTTATACAAACATCCACAATGAAATTACATATAAACTCTAAAAATTGTCATTTCTATGATTTTCCACTAGAGCCACAAAATTAATTGCTAAGCAGGCTAACAATCAAAGGGACGTGAATTAATATTTGTGATCAAATAGTGGCAAATACAATACAGGCAAAATAGGCCCATCATCACGTGCCGCTGGAGCCGTGATGGGTAGAATGAAAATAACAATAAAATATTATTAGATTTACTAATGTTGAACAAAAAATATATAACGAAAATGACCTTAGAATATTTATTATAAAAGTTGCTACAATAGATTTTTTCAAACTGATTTAAATTAAAAATAAAATTAAATCATATTAAAAATCTAAAAACCAACATTTTTGTGTTCGCTTTTGTTAAAACAATTATTTCATATATTTAACCCAAAGTTTTACCTTCAACTATGGTATAATAAAGTTTTTGTGGAATGTTTGTTTTAATTTCACAATTTTAATTTGAACTACTGAGCCAAAAGGATAACAGATATTTCCACATTCCCCAAAAGTATGTGAACCTTAATTAGTGCAAAACTTTTTGTTCATGTTGTCTATCGGTTTATTTTCCTAGTTCATTTTTGTATGTTATGCTGCTGAAGTTTTTTTTAATAAAATAGAGTTTTCGCCTTAAATTTTTGTTCTAGTAAATTTTTTTAGGTTTTTTTTTGGAAGTTATGTTTTTCTTTATGCATTGCTATTGCTGACCAAAGGGTAGGACGGATACTAGTTTAAAGCAATAAAACTTGCAGACGCCCGTAACTTATCAATGAAGTTTCTTGCTCTAAATGTTTTATTGCAATTTTTTAAATGATTTTAATTGTTCGGATACTTTCTTTATCCACTTTACGAAAATTAAAAAAATATTAGAATTAAAGGAAATAAATTATTATTTTTTTTCTTGGTTACGTTTTTTTCGACAAATATTTGATAACTGTGAACGTAGCTTAAGAGTTTTTTTATGTTGAAAATATTAATAATAATATAAAAATATTAATTCCGCTTGGGCACGAGGTATAAATACCCTAATAACAAGGGTCACAGTAAAATGTGAATCTCCCTAATATAGAGTAAAAACAACAAAAACGTTAAATTACAAAGAAGAATACTTTGATGATAACGGACTATGAGTTTGTGTTGATTATTAGTTCCAAACAGTAATGAGGGAATTTCGTACTAACCAGCACTGTTTCATTGTAGAATAAAAATTGAATTAAAAATTAATTCTCATATTCTATTTCTCATATTCTATTTCTGGTTAAATAGTTGATATTCTTCTCAATTAGTATCCACTTTACGAAAATTGTAAGGATGGACAATTGAACGCTGATGAGAGGTGTAGCGGTCTTGAAATCGGCACTGATAAGTTCTGCTAAACTGATTGGATTTAATAATAATATTTTTCAACATAAAAAATAACACTTAGTAATTTGTATTTTCATTAATTCAATAAAACTGAACTTGAACCTGATAATATTACTTTTCATATGTACAGCAATATAAGTTCGAATAATAATTACGTTTATTCGTAATAATATAAAAATATTAATTCAGCTTGGGCACGAGCTACATACCCTAATAATAAGGGTCACAGTAATATGTGAATTTCGGTCGATAAATTGATTAAAAATTTATTTCTTTTGTTATGGGTTAGCTAGTTTATATGGCCCAGCAAAAACTACTGCTTCGGCCGCAGTGGGTTTGTAAGGGAGAGATGCTTGTTGTTGTTGTACCTCCTGCTGCGAAAAGCGCTTCGAACATGCATGATTTTTGTTCGCGATGTTCCACTTTAGAGCTCTTGTTTTTTACATAAAAGAGCGCTTTTTTCTAACCATCCATAATGCGCTAAAATCATGTTTGAATTATATGAATTATGCCTACGTTTTACTGCGTCATCATTCGTGTCAACTAAATGTAAACAGCCGACCAACTTCAACGTGCTTAAAATTAAGTAGAGCGATCTCTCTACCTTCTTTTTGTGCACCCTCGGAAGCGCTTCAAAACTGCGCATCTCGAAAGCATGAAATTTTGTTACTGCTTCCAGAAACATAACAATTTTTTGCTGGGGGTGCATTTCATTTGTTGCTAAATACCCACTCATCTCTTGGTCTTTACCACATGCTTAAAATAATCAAACTTATTAACTTATGCACAAACGCTCATATTTAAAAATTTAATAAATGAGTTATATATGCGATAATCAATATTTCGGTAGCACAGCTTGCCCTTCCAACGGGGCCAAACAAAAGGAACAAAAACGCTTTGCAATTTCATCTCATTTTTTTATAAGAATTCTTAGGAGTAAACCAAAGTAGATTTTAACCCATTTTCAGCCAAGAAAATTCAAACACGAGCTTTTTAAAAAAATCTATTCTTTTTATAGTAATTCGGACCTTCTGAAGCCAAATCCGTTGTAGGTTTGACGCTATCTTATCCGTGATTCCTGGAAAAAGGTGTTCGCAAGTGCGAACACTGGCTTCAATTTGACATAAATTTTCCATATGAAAAAAATTAATGTGCATATATGTATGTATATAAATTGGCATAAATAAGATAAAATTCATAATAATACTCGTAACTAATGGGAGATCTTTAAAAAAAAATGTATATATATTTATATTTATTAACGTATTAAGATAATAATAACATTTATTTTAAATTAAATTTTTCAAAACATTGGCACATCCACTTGATTGGTATGCCACACCCTTAAAGTTGTCATCTTCTAGGCTTTCCTTGTGGCTGAACTATTGGAATATGTTCTCCTACAATTCGCGGCAATTGGTAAGTAACGCTTCTGTCGTATCTTTCTTTTGCGGATTCAGCATCTGACCGGGAACTTGAGATAAGATGTTTTTTTTCACCTTTTTCCAAAGAGCAATGTAGTTTCCACGCATTAGTGACTGATGAACTAAGAACAGAAATAAATAAAGGCCAATGCCACTTCTTTGACCTAATATTTATCCTGTAATGTGAAGCAGCATTGCCGTGAAGGTCTACTCCTCCCATCCTATTGTTGTATGAGCTGAAAAGCAATGGTTGTAATGTGGCACACTCATATTTTTCAATTCGTTTTTCCATCGCTTTACGCTGTGCTTCGGTTCAATTCGCTCGAAGTTTGTGAGAACCGTTACCTCTTTGTTGTCTGCCCAACGACAAACCAATACCGAATTTGTTCTATGGAATTGGTGGTCAGTTTCTCCCCGCATCATCTGCTTTCCTGTGCGTAATGGGGCTTTGCAATATCACTTATTTCATCACACAGATTTATTAATGATATTTAACGTTTCAGCATTAGGTTTCAGGTGAAAATCGATAGTTGGCGTAACAATTTTTTGTCCATTTTGGTTTGCCAAAAGAGTCCGACGGTTTGCATGTTTTCCTTTTTCGCTTCGGTGGCGGTGGACCACAGGAAGCTATAACCGGCCTTTGCAATTCGAAATCTTCAAGCTGTTCATTATTTGCGTTTGTTATTTAAAATGTTCCTGCAATTTCGCATGTAGGAGGTTCCTGAAACCTACATCATTCAAATTACAATAAGAAATATAATAATTAATCATGTGATCATATCTTTAAAGGGAATAATGTCTCCATCTATCATTTTTTCATCTGTGACATTACCCATCTAAGTCTGGAGGTGATACAATTTCAGACTCAATTGGGTTTTCAAGATATTCATCCAACAACATTATTTCAGTTTCTTTCATAGAAAGTACCCGTTTATAAGCCATTTTACAATAATTCACTTCACTTGTAATATTTAAACAAAATAAGTAGATCTTCACAACACATCAAATATCACGCAACTGCTTCCGTAGTGTGCTTGCAAGTTTTTTTTTAGTAAAAACACTTTTCATATTTAGCAAAACAACAAAGAAGAACGATATTGTATCAAAGAAGCACATTCTCCAAATAGCAGCCAATGTTCGCGCTTGCGAACAGCTATATTAACAGTGATAATATAATAATAATGTTTTGATATATTTAGTTTTTTTATCATTTTTTGCTAATTTCCATTGCTGGCGCAAATACACAATATTTAGATTTTACATTTTTGAACAATTAATATTTTTTTTGCCATTTTAAAAAAATCCACTGAAAACACTATCCACTAAATAAAGTTTTATGTAAAATAGAAGATAAATTAGAAATATTTTTTTACGCCTATTTGAAGTCTAGACTATATATTAAATAATGAACTAATTAAATTTTAGTAAATAAATATATAAAGCTTTTTAAATTCGCAATAAAAACTATCAAATTTACTGTTCGCAAGTACGAACAGCGGCCGAAAATGGGTTAAATTATCCCCTACCTTCCTAAAGTTTTATGTTGCCAAAATTTCAACTGATTGCAAACGATTGCTTTAATGTTGTTTTTATACTTTACAGAATATAATATTTTGTTCTCAATTAAAAAATCCATCTGTACTAGTGTAACTAATTAAGCGATTAGGACCGAAAAGAGCGTAAAAAATATGCCATATAAAACCAGGCAACTTAAAAAGGAAATTACTTTAAAAATCATACGCGAAGCATATTAATACATGTATCATATTTGTGTTTACGTGCGAATAAAATATGTAACAAACTTTCCAAAAGCATTTATGTGTTGAACTCTTGATATATGGCCGTATTTAGTAAAACAAAAATGACCAAATCCTTCCACCAAACATTAATTGTATAATAATGATAACAATGATGTATATACATAGATGCTCAAAAAAGGTTTTGTTAACGCCTTAATTCTTGTTGCATAAGAGTATCTCAGATATACATGTATGTATGTATATAAAAAATAACTCATACAAATGCTACAACATCATTTTACATATTTTAATTATAATGGTGGTGATTCAAAAACATTTTTTGTTAAAATCTTTTTATGAATTTTTTAATTGCTGTAAAAGTAATTAACATACCCGTTGCTGTATATATCAAGAAGCAGGAGTTATTTGAAAACGGCACAGCCGCAGCAAAACTTTAATGCATTGAATATGAGGCACAATACATGCATACACTTTAATATTTAAACGTGTTTATGTACTCCAAAACTATACGGAGATATATAATCATAAAAATATGTATAAATATAAACATGTTAACTAAATGAAGCCTTAAAGCACGAAAACGGTTATGGTGCTTTTTCTTACTCTGGTTCTTATCAGCAGCAACAAAAAAATTTTAGTTGATGAGTTATCAGTTTTTCATCTTTGTGTTTATAACACAAGAAATTGCTTTAAAGATATAAAGAGTAAGTGAATCTTGAAAGTACCGAAAAACTTGTATCAAGTCAAAACAAAAGATATTATGAGTTTAAAACTTTTTTGTCACATAAAACATGTTGCATTAAAACGCCTCTTTTTCTGCTTCATTTTGTGTGAAATAACTAGGGAATAACAAAATCCTGCGGCTAAACTGCTTCATATTCGCATGAGCTTGTTTAATAGTACCTTGTAGTGCTGGTCGGAGACAATTTATGACAACACACTTAATAAAGAAATAGTTTTTAGTCCGTTGTTTGACGGTAAAAGAATCAGTTTCGTTCGAATGTCAAATATTTTTGGAAATACAGAGAATATGTAAATATTTATGTGTTTATTGTGTTGATTGAATAAGTTTTTTAAATGGTTTGCTTCTAATTGTTAATTCTCGTTTCTTTCATAGGAGTTTGTCTATAAGTAAATGAATTTGGAAACTTTTCAACCATGGTGGGAAAAATTTACTGATTATATGGTATTTATTTAGCAACCAACGAAATGCATATAGATTAGCAATTAAATTAAATTTTGAAAATTATTTAGTCAAAAGTTTTTTACGATAGTTTAAAATCTCATTTTCTATTCCAGGATATTTTTCGATTTGTTCTTTTCTTACTTACTATATTTTTCAGGATCTAATTCATTAAATTTTTCCGTGAACTGTACTGAGTTTTTTATAAACAAATTTGTTCCCCATCGTTAAGTCAATCTACGTTTTCGACAAGTTAAATATCATCGGGTTGTTCAAAAATATTTCGAAATAAAAAATGTTGAACACCGAATCGGGCCAGTAAACAACAAAAAATGCTACCCTTTCTCAACTCCTTTCTACTACTTTGCAGTAGTTAAGACTGAATTTTAAATAAACTTTTACTGAAGGCCAAATTATATTGTACTGTCTATGCTTGGTCGTGCGTGCCATTGCTGTTATGGAATAGATAACAATATTCTTTGATGACATTGGTCTTAAAAAGCTGTAAATAAAGGTCAAGTTTTTAGCTCCTTTTTTTTTGTATCACTTATTTTGTGCAAAATATGCATACAAATATATTGTATATTCACTTCTTGAGAGAGGAAACATTATTTTCATTGAGTCGTACACACACATCAAAGAGAAACGGTTGTGGTCGCGACAACAGTGTCATTTTTTTCTAAAGAGTCTCTATTTGTGGAAAACAAATAATTTTTAAATTGGGGGGCTAACAGGATTTATAAGAATTGCACTCCCATTTATAAGTTAAGTATTATTTCAGTTTCTACACAAAACAGACCAGCTAAAAAAAATTCAATCTATAAGTCATGTCACAGAGATCTAATCACTTCGGAAACGAAATTCAATCCGTATTTTAATTCTTAAAAAAAACCGAGAATAGAAATGATTTTTCCAAATGAAACCATTATTGAATTCACAAACAGAAAAATTTTTTGTATTTAAAAATAGTTTTATTCCTAAAGCTATTTTCGTTATTCGCTTTGTGAAGAACCAAAAACCTAATTCAATTCCGTTTCCGAACGGAATAGATATCTGTGACATGGCTGTATGTATGTTATTATATTGCTGGAAGACACACTAAAGGTGCACAATTATTTTCTGATTAGAAGGTAACATCATAAATGCTTCAAATGCATTATGTTAGAGACATCTACTTATAGAAATAAGTTGCAAATTGTCATTTAAATATAATTATTTATGATTGTACCTATGAGAAGTAAAATTATTTCGTCTCAAATTCAGTTTTATTGAATTAATGAAAATTCAAAATTACTAAGAGTTTTTTTGTGTTGGAAAATATTATTATTTATATCCAATCAGTTTTTAGCAGAACGTATCAGTACCGATTTCAAGACCGCTACACCTTTCA
Source organism: Lypha dubia (assembly GCA_947311025.1). Taxonomy (NCBI): domain Eukaryota; kingdom Metazoa; phylum Arthropoda; class Insecta; order Diptera; family Tachinidae; genus Lypha; species Lypha dubia. Next base: position 69,394,029 of record OX371260.1, read on the forward strand.
TCAGCGTTCAATTGTCCATATTTACAATTTTCGTAACGTGTTTTCAATAGAAATAGAATACGAGAATTAATTTTTAATTCATTTTTTGTTCTACATATTGAAATTCCCTCATCACTGATTGGTCCGTTATCATCAAAGTATTCTAGTTTGTAATTTAACTTTTTTGTTGTTTTTACTCTATATATAAGGGATATTCACATTTTACTGTGACCATTCTTATTTGGGTATGTAGGTAGGTATGAACTTGAGCCTAAATAATATTACTTCTCATAGGTACATCAATATATTATTGTTATTATTATTTTATTTAATCCAAAAATCAATTCTTAGACTAATTCTAATTAAAAAGCACCAGCTGCAAAGGCCATCAGCTTACATCAATATAAGTTTGAATAATAATTACGTTTATTCGTAATAATATAAATCAAAATATATTATTTATGATTTTTATTTATACTAGAAAACTAAAGTGCAACAAATGATTGGAAAATTTTACATATATATCTGATTGACTTAAAATAAACTGATTCGCATATTAAAACTATTTTTATTACCTGTAGAGTATAAACTTACCTACGCAGATTCAATTAATGATAGAGGATCTTTAACTAGTATAATTCAATTGTCAATTATGACGAGCTTTTAGATTTTTTTAGTAATAAGTAATAAATTTATAAAAAATTAAATTTAGAGGAAACGACAAAGCCTGACAAATTAAAATTTCTTTGATTAAACATAACTCAGTTCGAATAAAATTTCAAACCTTAACAATACTTTTATTTTTGATTATATGTTTATAATTTTTTTTGTGCCAATAACTTATCCTTGCACTCTATAATAATATTTCACTGACATTTTAATCATGACTATTTTCCATGCTACATTAATTCTACACGTAAATATGTATGTATAAATGTTATACTAAAGTTAAGACCAGTTGGAAATAGTAAAATGTAAACTGCACAAACATATTATAGACATATATATATATATATATATACATATATGTGTGTGTGTATATATGAATATTTTTTATATAAATACATACACGCAGAGAAAAGACATGATTGCAAAATGTTCATGTCAACTATGTATATCTGCCACAACCAAATTATTATTCATTGAAGCAAATATGGTTGCATTCAACATTCTTCAATTATTAAAATATTTGATGCGACAGTAAAATAATCATTGTGGGTTTCGACCCATAAAAATTTAATGTATTAAAAAAAGTATTTTCGATGATACAAGAGTATCTTTTGCAAATGAGAATAATAAAAGTTTATTTAAAATTAAAGTTTATTGTGACCATACATTGTTTGTGTTATGAAAAGAAACAAAATAGCTGTCAATTGTATGTAACTTCAGTCGTTCATAGAATTTAATAAGACGAGGAGATGTGAAGTGAAAAAATTAATTTTAAAATTATAATTATATGATGAAAGTTATTTATTTTTAGAACAAAATAAAAGTGCACCTGAAACCTTCAACATTAGTGGTTTAAGGTACTAATATGTGGAGTGAATTAAATATGCGAAGGTATGTTTCTTTGCAGCGTGAGGAAAAAATACTACGAAACTTCAAAAGATGGCAATTGGATTTTACATACATTTGCCGATTAATAAATAATTTTTTTAAATTTTATTAAATTTAATTTGTCCAGAAAAGGTTATTCGATAAATATCAAATAAAAATATTTATCAAAAATAAAATTTGATTTAATTTAATATGTATTTGTGGGTGCATTTTTCTTTTATCTAAGCAAAATGTGAAATTCTTTACATAAACCAGGAAAAAAACATTTTTATAGTTACTATAATGCGCTCAAATTTCTCAGCATTTGCAGAGCATACTATGTTCATACAATGGTATTGTCAGAGGGCGATTTATGAAGAACATATTTTATTCCTTAGATGAGAAATGCAATGCATAGTATCTGCAATCATTAATCTGAACATGAAATGATAGTTTGCGATTATGTTTCCATCAACCATGTTTTTTCTTTGCGTGTATATTCGTTTTTTCTTATTTTCAAATTACTACAAATATTTTAAATTTCATAGTTCTTTTCAGCTTTATCAAAATATGATGTTTTAAAAGGCCAGTACAAAAATTTGTTCAAATGGGAAGGGAAACGTTTGTTTTTAAGAAAAACCTATAAAATTTAATAAAATTGTGTATAAAACAACTTTAACAAATTGTGTTTGATATTTTAAGATTTTATTTTATTTTTTCATCTGAACTGATATTAGATAATTGATTAGAATGATGGCTTCTGTATCTGAATTGCTAATGTATTGATTTTGCTTGTTACAAAAAAGCCTAAGACTGTTTTACAAATTGTATTGAATAATTTTACATAAAAATTTTTGGGGTTTTTTCTTTGCATCCCTATTGTAACAAAACAAAATTTTCACATTGATGTTTAACTTGAAGCAAAATATTTATGATGAAAAAAAATTTTATCTCAATGATATGCAGGCGCTTCTTATAGACTAAGTACTAAAATCAGCAAAAAAAAGATATATGGCAAACTTTTTTTATCTTTCTTTCTATTTTCCCTTTTGTTGTATAATTTTGTTGTTAGAGGGGTTTTTCTAAGAAACATTAGCAAATAAATTACATTTACATTGATTGAACCTGATCAAGGATGTGTTTAAAGAATGATGCTCGAAAATCATGCGCTTCACATTTGGTGGGAGTTTCATTTTATCATTTACCCATTTGTGATGTTAAAAATTTATTTCCAGTTGTATTTATTGATTTTTATATTTCTATACTATTCTTATAGCTACGCTGACTATCTGTATGCTTGTGCGAAAAAATATATAAGTACGGAGTTAAATGAAGGCGCTTATAAACTTTAATTTATTATAATTAACGTCGCATTATTGCTTAGAATTTTCTTTGGTTGGTGGTGTTTTATTGCCACATTCAAAAGCAAATTGCCATGAAATCAGCAAACTCATGAATATTTTATGCTAATTTTTTATTTATATTTCTTAGTACTTACTACTTCCAATTGATTAATTTCATATATAATCTTTTCATAACTTGCCTCTGGTTTTGGTAAGTTGTTAATTTGAGTTTTAAGCGAACAAAAGATATTTATTACTTACCTAAAAATAGAAGAAAAATTAAGATTAATTATTTTGCATACAACATATGAATGTTTGATTTTAATATTCAATTAAAACATTTACACAGATTTTAATAAAAAAAAGCTTAAAGGCATTCAGCCACATACATACATACATACATACACATAAATAAATATAATAACAACCTGTATTAAACATAAATACACTTAAAAGCAGTAATGCTCTCTTGAGAAAGCAAAATAATGGAACATGAAACACTAGGGAGGACTTGAGAATACCCCAAGAAAATTTTTCATATCAAAGAATATTAAAATTATTTTACAAATTTTTATCGTTCAAGTTACTGATCTTTTATATAATGAAAAAATTACATGGGCAAAGAAAAAGGAAAATAAACCATTTGTTTTCCAATAACTCTACTCCTTCTCAAAAATAAACTCTTTAGCATTTTGCTTCTAAAAATTTACACATATGGAAGCAGAAGTTTATTTGTTATTACTCTTTACGCGCTCACGGCACATTCTATAGAAGGCATAAACTCTGTGTATACCAAATTGATCGAAAATTAAAAATGTACCAAAGGTGAAATTTTTTCCATTTTACTCCTCAGAATTTACCCTGTATGCTAATGTTTAAAAATATTTTAAAAATAAAAGGTAACAATAGTACCAATTTGTACCACTTTTACTATTTGAAAATCACCTTTTATTTTAATCTGGGTCATCATCTGGTTTTTATCCAAATTTTTTTAGCGGTTTTCTAGTTTAGTGAAATATCCACATAAACATACGAACTTTCAGAATATATGTATGGGTATGTATATGTATTATTTGAATTAATTATTTTTGGGACAATTCTACAGTTTTTCGTTATAAACGAAAATTTTTAATATATATATATATATATATATATATATATATATGTATATGTATATGTGTGTTTGTTTATTTGTTTGTTTGTTCCTTATAGGAGGCCAAACCGTTGGACCGATTTTCCTGAAATTTTCACAGTATTTACCTGGAACTCTCGGATGAATTATAGGCTACTTTTTTTCAACCACACCCACTTTTACGCCCACTTTTTTTAAATTATGTTACTCCTACCACGTAGTTTTTAACAGATTTTATAATGTAAAGTGAGCATAACTTAGCCATTTGTGGATCAATTTTCAAAATTCTTTCAGCATATGGAAAAGGTGCATTAAATTTTTTTGTTTTTGAAAATTGTGCGTAGGGGCAGGGTGTCGCAAATGGCCCGCCACAATAATTGTTTATCAAATAACTTCGCCATTTTTGAGCCAATTTTCAAAATTATTTTTGGATATGGAAAAGGTCCAGAATATTTTTTTGTTTTTAGAAATTGTTTGTTGGGTCGATCGGGAGGGGGGGGCGGTAGGGCGTTGCAAATGGCCCGCCACAATAATCGATTATCATATAACTTCGCCATATTTTGGGCATTTTTTGACCTACTTCGATGATATTTGGTACATATGGTATTGGCACGATTTGGAATACGTACCAGGAGAAAACTGTGTGGAACAACGCCCCTTTTTAGGAAAACCAAAACCTTGGACCGATCTTCCTGAAATTTTCACAGCATGTTACTGTAAATCTGGAAGGAATAATAGGCTATATGAAGTTTTGATTGGACAAGGAGGCGTGGCACCGCCCATATAACCCAAAAATTTAAATCGCCATATTTTGGGCATTTTTTGACCTACGTCGATGATATTTGGTACATATGGTATTGGCATAATTTGGAATACGTACCAGGAAAATTAAAAATCGTAATATAGTCTTAACTACTGGACCGATCGTCATTAAATTTTCACAATAGGAAATATAAAAACTTTTAAATTTATTTTATAACGAGGGGGGGAGGGTAGCGAAGCACACCGGGATAGGCTAGTATAAATTTAACATATGTTATGTTATGTTGCGCATATCGCCATTTCAATAATATGGAGTTGTACCAATTGGGTTCTAATGTTCCTTTTGTGTTACCTGAAGCAGGGAGTGTGATGATTTGTAAAAATTTTATCTGCAAATTAACCCGACGTCTTTGTGAAAAGCGCATTTAATGGGGTGGTGCTTGGAGGACATTTGGTAATCGAAGCAGATATACGCATGACCCTTTCTATGGTCACACAGTAGGTGATGTTGCTCAAGCTGACCTATATGTTAGTAAGTTCCTTGGATTTTTCCCCAGCTCTTCGCAATGGCCCTCCTGCATGTCACTGTGGCCTTATTGGCCCTTGCTTGGACGTAATAGCGCGTTGAGAAAAAAAAATTTCCGAAAAACTGATAAAGAATGTCTGCATTAATTAAAAAAAACTGCTCAATAGATTTTTTGCTAACAATAACGTTAGTTACGAGATATGGCTTTTATTGGAACTTAAAGTCGTTATAAAATAATGCAAACCTGTTTCGTGGCCCATTTACCACTTTTTACACTAATAATTTTTGGACAAATTAAATACTTCTGGAAGAGACCCTGAATTTTATTTTACTATTCAAATGCGTTTACGTTTTTAATGTTAAAACCAGTGTTATTAATAATTCTTAGCTATTACATGACACTACTACCACCATGGACATATTAATTACATAAATACTTCTATACTGTTCAGAAATTTAGATCATTATTACGTATTTAAAGCCGTGACAGGCCAAGTTCTCAGTTTAGTGGACTTATCCAAAATTAGATGATCTTCCCATTAAACAAAATATTATCAATTTAAGATACTTGACCCATAAAACAAGATTTATACATTCGTGTTTTCTTTTATGTTTTAACATTTGAAATTTCATTTATTGCTTACAGATATACAATTAACATTAGTTTAATATTTAAGCTAATTAATGCCACAATATCTTGCAGATTATAGGTACCAACATCCACTAGTATTTATAGTAAATATACAACGAAGTAAAACATACCAACAATAAAATGGTTTAATCCACAACGAAAGCAACAATAACAAGAACAACAGTAATAATTTATGACCGTAGCACACGTTCCAATGCAACTTATGTTGCACAAAATACACTTTGGTAAAAGTAGCAGCGCATACCTTTACACAACTTGCAACTGAGATTCTATAAAACTGTAGCAATTTTCGCCATATTAAGCCTTTTTATGGCAACAGCAACAAAAGGAGCCAGCCAACAGAACAACATTAATGCCGTTTTGGTAGGTGGCATGAAATATTTTATGGCATTTAATGGAGTGATAATTGAATTCAGCCTTTTTTCAATCTTGCAAACAAAACAGTGAAACTAAATTATTATTAAAGTGAAAAAAAGAACATGTTAATGAATAAAAAAAAAATTGATACTAAATAAACCAAGCAACTAGGCGTGATAGAAAATTTTGAATTTGATATACATACATATATACATATACACATATTTCTTTGTATGTCATAAATCATAATTTATTTCTAAAGAATAATTTTTAGTGACAAAAAATAATTCCAGCTGTTATTTTTTTTTTTTTTTGACAACAAAATTTATTTTTCCGACATCTGCCGGTCACACACATGCACTCATTTGAAGTAAAATAGTATCACCTTAAAACCGCAAAAATTTGCCTGTTTTTGCAAAAACTCGAAGTAATGAATTTTCATAATTTTTGGTTCAAATTTACAAATTTCCTAGAACAAGTAACACGTACTTTCCGATGACTTTCAGTAGTAGTTCAGTGCAACGAATTGCATAAGATTATGTAACAATGGGACAACGAAGAGAAAGTTGACAAAATACATTTTAAATATTTCTTTCTTTTAATAAAGAAATATTGAAAAATTTGCATGAGCTATAAAAATATACAATTTCGTGCTACAAACACAAGCACATGTTTGTACTACTGGACAGGTTGCTGTTTGTCTTTTGTAGGTAATTATAATTTATGGCATTTCTTAGTCATAAATTATGCAAAAAAAAAATCTTGTTCCATTTGTTTGTTTTTTTTTTTAGATTTAAAGTAAAAATATTTTGCTCTTTGCAAATTTCACGCTAAGCAACTACTAGCTGGTTTTAAGAAGACGCAGGTTTGTTAAATGGTAAATTAATAGAAGAAATGTAAACATTTTGTCAAATCAAAGTTGTTAACTTTTCGGTTAAAATTAAGCAGTTGAATTTAGAGATTTTTACGACGTCATGGCTTATTTAATTTAAAAGTTGATTTTACGAAAAATTTTAATTTAACGCTTTAACAACATACGGTAAATATTTAGGAGTAATATTTAAATAAAAATAAAAATACTGTTGGCCACATGCTACACCTCCACCTTTTACAAGAACGTTCATATAACGATAGTTTTATGGACATTCTCTTACAATTAGTTTGTAATTAGTCTTAGAATAAGTGTAATATAACATTTACTTTGTTTTTAAAGAAAAAAAATTATTATAATATTTAGATGTACTTATACTTTAATTTTATAGTAGTCTGGCCAAACAATACTTTTAAATGTTAGTTATTATTAAACAACTTAATGGCCAATAAATGAGTTTATAGTTTTAGTTAATTTTCATAAAAATTTAAAATTCGTTTAAACACACTTTCATTTTTTCAGTCAAACTTAAAATTCTTATTTAATTACGATGAAAATATGGTAGCACTACGTAATATAAAAAATTTCCAAATTTCCCAAAAATAACAGCTGACTAGAGCAAATATAGAAAAATATAAAACAAATAAATTATTATTTTAGCTCTAAATAAGAATAATTAGGAACTGTTGAAATGTTTTAAAAGAATAAGAGCAACTTTCAGAACGATTAAAACGGTAATAGCGAAAAAAGATGCTAAAATTTTATGCAACTTGTCAGCAGCCACAAAATTTAATTTTCTTTTTTTCAAACAAGAAAAACAAGCAGTCGAAAACATATGTTCAATTTGCATAACATAAACCAAGTTTAAATACCCAACGTTGGCTATTTAAAGTTGATTTAATATTGCAATGAAAAACAAAATTTTTCATTTAAACGAGTTTTAAAAATAAATGAAACATTATCATCCACTCATTTATTGGCCATTATTCTATTTTTATGAACTAGTTGTTGTTTACTGGTTTTATTTTCTACTATGGTAACATTATTTCTTAAATCTCTTTTCTTAACTTTATACGGACCAATATAAGGGTTTTCTGATTAATTTTTTTCTATTATATTTTTATCTTAATTACAATTTTGTTTTACTTTTTCTTTATTTTGGGTCTCTTTCTTAAATAATAAAATTTTAATTAGAAACATATATGTTATATTCATAAATTTTATGTTATGAAACTAGTTTGAAAATCAAATAACTTTTCACTCTGTACCTTTGACTACCTTTGATTCTTACCCAAAAATTATTTAGTGGACCAAAAATTATTTTTTCTGTTTTTATATTGTCAACTTTTAACCCTATTTTGAATTTTATGGCAGTAATAAAATGTGTCTCAATAGACTTTTCTAAGTTATTCTGAGAGTTTTCAATGTGTACAATAATTTGAAGAGCTTTAGCATTTTTCTAATCAATTTTGGTTTATTAATTTTGATTTCTGGCATTTTTGACATAATTTAACATATTTCGTTATGTCTTTTATCATATTTTTCCAATAGTAATACCTCTTTATTTTTTCTATTGTTCGATTTATTCCACAATATCCTCCCTCTATCGGATCATCGTGGTATTTCAGCATTAGATCAAGAATTGCCTGAGCATTCTTATCATTTATATTGGTGCCCTCATTAAGTATTAGCGCTACTTTTATGCTCTTTTATTTATAAATTATTTAATTGAGATAAATTCTAAAATTTTCTCATTAGGTGCCTATTTGTTCACCGGCCACTTCCCAAGCCTTGGGAAAATTGTCCTAGGTCAAGATTCCCTTTAGTAAATAGTTTTCTTCTGACGTCATATTGGGCTTTTTATCATTATTTTAAATTTGATGCTGAATATTTTCGATATTACTTTGTTGTTTATATGCCATAGATTTTGTTGTGATTTTTAATACTGTATTAATTTTTTTATCTTTTACTGCCACAAAAATGGGTTGTATGTTTACTTATGGTGACTTTTTATTTCTAATATTATTATTTGATTAACTACAGATTTTAGCATCAGGCTATTAATGCCTTCGCTGTATAATTGTGACTTATATCTTAATTTTGGCATATTTATTATATATAGGTCGTCTACACTAATACATTTTTATATTATGTCAAATTATTTTTATTATTATTTTCTAAAACTACTAGCAATATTTCGTCAATACATGTATTAAACTTTATCCAAATCATTTGCTCTACTAACATATTTCTTCCGTAGAGCTCTTTTATGCAACAGATATATATTAAGTAATAGATTTATTGCTGATATTATCATTAATATCAGCATTAGTAGCCATAATGAATTTATTTCTGACTTATGGTATATGATTTCCAAATTGGTAACCACGTTTGCACTGGGCTTTTCTAATTTTGATTCTGTTTTGCCCATCATTTAATTTTATAATATTATTTTTATGTATATTATTTTGTCTTAAAACATTAAAAAGTTAAATTAACTTTAATTATTTTATTCTAATTGTTAAAATTTAATTTAATTTTATTATCTTTAATCCATTATAAAGTTATAATTTTCTTGAAAAATTTAAAAATGTTCTTTAAGTGTTTCTTTTTGTCTTATTTAATTTTTATTTAAGTAACATTTTAATTACATATTTTAATATTATGAGGCTCTTTTAATAAAAGATTTTAGCCACGAGTTATGTAGAAATCTATAATAATGAAAAAAAAAATGTTTGCAACGAGCAGTTAACGCTTACTGGCCCTAGTGTGCGACTTTAGCGCACAACTTTTAATATAAAGGTCATAAATATAAAAAAATATCTATTGTTTTTGTTATTATTTTTTTTTTGTTGTATTGTTGTCTGTGGTGGCAGTCTTACTTCTGTTATTTTTGGTGGTGGTATTTTAGTGGATGATGTTGGCTATATTAAAGCCCCTTAGCTAGGCGGTCATCTTTCTGTAGTAGCCTCTTGGCCAGGCGGACCTTTATTTTTTTCCACAGTCCAATGTTGGGGTGCCTTTTGGCTAAGCGGGCCCTCTCTCTAATGTATCTTTGTTTGGGTGCCTTTTGGCTAGGCGGACCTTCTCCTTCTTCTGCTCATTCCAAGGTGCTTAGTATTTTACAGCACTCTTGGAACTGGCAGGCTGCTCTTGCTTCTTCAGGGTGCAGTTTAGTAGCACTCGCTGAAGAAGACTGGCAGGATCGCCATGTAATAAAATAGTTTTTATTTATTTTATTTTTGTCTTAGAACTTGTATAGTTGGAGCTCCTAAGACTGATGATTTATTAATTGTTTTATAAACTAAATGACATAGGCTTATATACTAATTATGAGAATAATTCTTAGGGGTACCTTAACATAAGAGTAAAAGAATATAAATATGTACATATTATTGTTGGGTAAGCATATTTAGCTTCCCACTATTTATGTATGTATGGCTTGTGTTCAACAGTTTTAAAGTCCAACGAGTGCATACCTAAAAGCAACAGATACTTTGCGTTGCTTATATTTACAATCAAACAAATGCAGTTAATAAATGTGATTCATTGAAGGGCATTGTGCTGCTGCACTTGATTAACTGTACAAGTGTAAATTACCGTCACACAAAATATCTTGCTCGCAGTTTTTCAACTTTTGCATGTTGCGGTACTATTTCGCACCGGAATCGCAATACTACATACTGTTGGCCACATGCTACAATATCTAAAATTTATAAAAGGTGATATGTGTATACATATATCTATATATATATATATATATATATAGATATATCTATATATATATATGTGTATATATCTGTATATATCTATATGTACTCGTAAATCGCTCAAATATTTATAGTTCTGTAAAAAATATAAAATATATAGAAACAGTTATTTTTTAAATTTCTTCACACATTAAAATATTACGGTACAAAGTATGTATTTATATTATCTTATAGAAAATTCGCTACAAAATATATCAAAAAGTTATTAATATTCTATTTTTCTATTCTATTGCTTTTTCGTTGCTAATTTTTATTCATAAATTAATTTATAGAAAAATTTTCAAACAAAATATATGAAAATAAAACAGCATTTAGCTAAACTGTTTATATCAAATTAAATTCCATTAAGTGATTATTTTAGAAGTCTCGGCAGTTAATTACTTAATTCTTATTTTGCACCGGCTTAGCCATTCTATTGATAAATTTTGAAAATACATGTACATGTGTGGGTATGTTCAAAATTTTATTGTTTGACAGATTTTATACAAGTCTTTGAATTTGCATAATTTTACTGATAATTTGGGATAACTATCAACGAAATTCTAAGTGCAGAATCTTTTGAAATAACTTAAATTAATATACATACATATAACAATTCTGGCTAAAAAAACCGACTTATATATTATATTTAATATATTATTTCCATATCATAATAGCTTATAGGTTGCCTACAAATGAGATGGAATTCTACCTATCAAGAACTTGGTCCTTATTTTGATCTCAGTACCCCACCTGGATAACAATCTTGTCGCGATGTGGTGGCTTAAGTACTGGCTGTGGTGTCTACCTTTTGCTCGGAAACTATGCGGTCAATGCTAAGCTTCCCCACAGTGCCTCCGAGCCAAAGACACGAAACTATAAAGGCCGGTATACTAAAGGTTATCCAACCCCTAAACCGAGGTGTTACGCGACCCGTGCCTATCGGATTTTTGCAGTCGGGGGCAAGAGACTGTATTATAACGGAGCCTTGCTGATACCTGGGAACCTCAGCAAGTAATGACGCCCTTACGACGTTACAGGGGGCTATGACGTGGTGGACCTACTGACCCCCACACTCGTGGGACTCTTATGAACAACAACAAAACAAAACCAACAACAACAACAACTAACGACTCGGCACAACGGAACGCAAATGACGGGACTCTGACGACGGCGAGCAGGGTGGCTACACCAGGCCCTGTCAGCTCACGGACAACTGGTGAGGCGAGGAGCCAGGGTGGCACACCCAACCTGGCGTTTCAAACAGAGGCAGCACAGCCAAAAGGCGACTGCCAAAAAACACGCGGTGAGGTACATGCGGACTCAAAGCCCTACACCTCCAAAGCCGCTAAAGCTATTGCCGCTAGGTCGGCCAAATCCTCCCCAACCAAGACGGCAAAGGACAGGACCAGAGACGGGACACTGTCGACGGCGAACAGGGTGGCAACACCAGACCCTGCCAGCACACGGACAACTTCGGCAAAACAACAACACCCGGGCACATTGCACATTCCAGAAGGGCTGCAACAACAAGGCGCTCCGCCTTACGTTTTATTTCGATCTTAGGATCTCTATCAGCTCACAAATGAGCAGACAGCTTCTCTCACATGGGCGAAAGCTCACATGGCTGCACTGCGTAGCAACCCTCCCCCTGCAGGGCCTAAACGGCAACGTTTAGAGGAGGAAAACGCAGCTGCAGCTAACCCCCCGAGGACCAAACGTCCTAAATATACCCCTGTCGGCAATGGCTCCTACAGTGAGGTGGCCAAAGGGCATCTCGTAAGGGCCATCATAGACAGGGGTGTAGGTGACGGGGCCATGTCATACGACAAGTGGGACATGGTAAACAAGAAACTGGTGGGGGTTTTCTGGAAAGTCTACCAAGACAATCCGGGACCCCCCCCCCCCAGTGCAGTGACTTTGGTTGGTACCAAAATCACATTAAGTTGATGGCCTGTGCAGACGAGCGCTCAGCGACGCTGCTAAAGCAGGCCATTGATTGCATAGGTGAGGTATGGCAGGGTGCTAGGCTGGATGCGGTTCCTATGGAGGAGATTCCCAGACTTCCTAGAGCATTTGCCATAATACCTGACGAACCATCGGCACCGGAGGAAATCCTTAAGATCCTTCGGTGCTGCAACCCTGACCTACCAACCAGCGACTGGAAGGTAGCAAAGGTGTCTGCGGCCGAAGGGTGCAAAAGGAAGGTGATTCTGATCCTGAATCAGGAGTCGCTGGCGCTAGTGCGGGAGAGGCAGAACAAGTTGTTCTATTGTTTTAGCACAATTTTGTTGCGCGTCTACCGGACTGACGCCAGACGGAATCGCGATCCGGGCCATGAAGGCGTACCGCCAAAAGGCGGTACGATAAGTGATGCAACTGCGACCTCATCCGACAGAGAAGACGCTCAATCAACCTCCTCGTTGGTTGGCGGCTTCTTTGAACGGTTGAACGTCGCGGATGGTGACGAAGACGACCTGCTGGCCTCTGATGAGGACCAGGAGGACGTCGACGTCACCTTAACAGAAAAAATGGAGGATGGTGAAGGTGACTCAAGTCAACCTGCACCACTCTAAAGCAGCATCTGCTGCAATGCTCCTCCGGGTGGTAGAGAAAGAGTAGGAGCTAATCATGGTCCAGGAACCCTGGGTCCATAAAGGACGGGTTTGTGGACTAAACCTCAGGGGCTACAAGCTCTTGGTTGCCAATGGTACAGGTAATATCAGATCTTGCATATTGGCTAAAAACTCTTTACGCATCTTCATTTTATCTGATTACAGTGATGAAGATACTGTGACCGCAGCAATGGAGACCGAGTCCGGCATCATCTGGGTAGTCTCCAGCTATATGGCCCATGACCACGGTGAGCGTCCACCAAACAACTTGGTACGTGGTATAGTGGCTAAAGCTGATAGCACAAGGACGCCAATCATAATATGTGCTGATGCGAACTCGCACCACATCACATGGGGCAGTAATAACACCAACGCACGAGGTGAGTCTCTTTTCGATTTTATTATCAATAATAATCTTGAAATAGTAAATAGGGGTTCAGAACCGACTTTTATTGTCTCAAATCGAAGTGAGGTTTTAGATATTACACTGATTAGTGCACACCACAACAGTTTAATTAGCGACTGGAAGGTCTCGGACGACTGCTCCTTTTCTGACCATCGTTATATTGATTTCTCCATAGGGTTTTGCGTGGATAGACCAAATCCTCTGAGAAACAGAAGGAAAACTAACTGGGAGTTGCAGAACAATCTCCTCCGTAACACTCTAAGCTCCGTCCCCGTTATAAACAACACGACGGATATCGATACGGCAATAGATCTCTTCAACGAATCTTTCTGCTATGCAAAAAATATGTCTTGCAAAGGCACGACACGCAAAGGCAAAAGTAAACCACCATGGTGGTGCCCTGATATCGCACACTCGCGAAGCGAGTGCCGTCGTTTTTTTAACGAGGCTAAGCAAACAGGTGACTGGTTGCGATATAAGTCCTCGCTAAACAGGTTCAAAAACCTTGTTAGAAGCGCAAAAAGGAAGTCTTGGAGGAATTTCTGCAGTGGCGTAGAGAGCTCCTCCGAAACCAACCGATTGCGCAAGATATTAGCTACCTCACCGGTGGTACCCAGCTACATACAAAAACCATGTGGTAGCTGGACTCTAAGCAGTCATGAAACGCTCAGCGTACTTCTTGACACTCACTTTCCCGGTAACGCCCCGGTTTCTACTACAGTTACCGCTACCGGTGATACAACTACTTCGCCTGAGCCAGTTATTGTACCGCTGGACAATGACAGAATCAGATGGGCGATCAGTACCTTCGATCCATTCAAATCTCCTGGACCAGACGGAATTATTCCGGCGGACCTACAGAGAAATATGGAACTAGTCGTGCCCTGGCTCTCTGAAATCTTTACAGAATGTCTGAAAAGGGCATACATTCCGGCTTGCTGGAACCTGTGTAGGGTCGTCTTCATCCCCAAGGGGTGCAAGACGTCTCATACTAAACCTAAAGACTTTAGGCCTATCAGCCTGACGTCCTTTCTGCTCAAAACAATGGAAAGAGCTATAGATATACATCTTAGAATGTCCATACCAAAGGAACTTCTATCCCCCTCACAGCATGCCTACACAAAGGGCAAGTCTGTCGAAACTGCTCTCCACTCCCTGGTCAGTCACATAGAGAAATCTCTCGTACAGAAGGAAATCACTATGCATGATAGAGTTGGGGATTGACATCAATATCTGCAGGTTCGTACAAAATCTGCTAACTAGAAGGGTCATAAGTGCATCTTTTGGATCTGCCACTGAATACAGAGCAGTGAATCGGGGCACCCCACAACGGGGTGTCTTGTCACCGCTCTTGTGGAATTTGACCATCAACTCTCTACTGCTAAGCCTAGAGCGGAAGCTGGTTAAAACCGTAGCTTACGCTGACGACGTGGCAATAGCTATCTCTGGCAAATACCTGAGCACAATATCTCAGTGTATGGAATCTGCTCTGACACTCCTCAGCAAATGGAGTGTCAGCTGTGGGCTTGGCGTCAATCCGGCGAAAACCGAATTGGTGCTATTCTCCAGGAGGCACAAAATCGGAGACTTTGCGCCCCCCAAACTAAACGGGACCACACTGAAAGTCTCGGACAACGCTAAGTACCTGGGCGTAATCCTAGATAGCAAACTATCTTGGAACCTAAACACCCAGTATAGAGCAAACAAGGCCCTCGTGGCTATTTACACCTGCAAAAGAGCAATTGGTCGCAGCTGGAGCATCCAACCCCGAGGGACCAACTGGATCTTTGAGACGGTAATTAATCCCATAATTTTCTATGGGGTTATAGTCTGGTGGGAAGCGGTAGAAAAAGACTCCCACCGACGAACTATAGAGAAAATTTTTCGGCTAGCGGCGATCCTGATAACGGGAGCGCTCAGGTCTACTCCAACGAAGGCATTGTTCGCTATGCTGAACTGGCTTCCGGTGGATGTTCTGGCCAAACAGCTAGCTTTGACTGCGGCGATCAGACTGAACGCTACATGTTCATGGACGAGAACCGATCTTGGTCACTCCAGGATTCTCAGGCAGCACCAAGCGCTCCATGACTTCACCGACTACTGCCCACCGGAACCTTATTTTGGCGGGCTTTTTCAATCCATTGTTCCTAATAGGGAATATCACTCCCTACCCCCTGCCACCGAAGGGGCCATCAGAGTTTTCACTGATGGCTCCAAAAGAGGCGTAAACACTGGGGGAGGCTTCTATGTGGAAAACTTCAATGTCAAGGTTCCATTCAGACTTCGGGATGGCTGTAGCGTCCTGCAAGCCGAAGTCTCGGCCATTACAAGGGCGGCAAGATGGCTTAGGTATTAAAGGATATCGGAAGACATCCATATTTTTACCGACAGCAAAGCGGCCATTGCTGCTATCAATGGTGTATACACTACATCGACGGTGGTAAACGAATGCCGGAAGTCTCTAAACGAGATAGCGAGACATTCAAGAGTAACACTAGTCTGGATTCCAGGGCACTCAGAGTGCACTGGAAACGATATTGCGGACGAAACAGCCAAAAAGGGAACATCATTGAGCAACTCGATGATATGTCACTTCGTTGGCATTCCTCTATCTCATTGCAAGCGATTGATCCAGCAGGAATCATACAATCTTGCTCAAGAAAGGTGGGAACAAGAGCACACCTGTCGAGTCGCTAGGTCCACTTGGCCCCGCTACAGCCTGCACAGAACTCGCGATCTGCTCAGGCTTGGTAAATGTCATACAAGACGACTAGTAACAGTGCTAACGGGGCACTGGTGTTTCGCGACTCATGCCAAAGGGATGGGCCTAAGTTACAATGACTACTGCAGAAGTTGTAACGATGAGGAGGAAGAAGAAACAGTTCTTCATCTTCTATGTCAATGCCCCGCGCTTAACAGCATTAGGGCGATTACTATAGGCTCCAACACTCTGCCAGACCTCGACAGTCTGGCGAACATGGGGCTAACCAACATATCCTCCTTCTTGCAACAATCAGGATGGTTTGATTCGGCGACAGGGCAACTACAGGCAATTGAATAACCAATTGACTGAGCCCTGTCTGCTGTAGGGTATCACAAAGGGACCGAATTAACGGACCCAAGTGCGT
Source organism: Lypha dubia (assembly GCA_947311025.1). Classification (NCBI taxonomy): domain Eukaryota; kingdom Metazoa; phylum Arthropoda; class Insecta; order Diptera; family Tachinidae; genus Lypha; species Lypha dubia. The sequence goes on from OX371260.1 coordinate 69,411,085, forward strand.
CACGTCTCAGATGTGGCGGCCCTCGAAACCTAACCTAACCTTGATCTCAGTACTTTTTACGGCCGAAATTTTTTGGATAGGAAGTTGGACTTATTTTCACATATATGTTTTTGTGCGGATATGGTCTTATTCCTAGACAAATACATAAGTACATACATATTACTAAAATTTTGTTTTAGCAATCGCTGTTGTTAATATTACAAATTCTTTGTTGAAAATTGCTAAAATTCGCTAAAACGGTAAGTTCTTTCAACTTATGCGGGGAACACAATTGGGACGAACGCCGAATTTCGTCTAGCACGACGAAGTCGTTGGCAAAAGTTCGTTGCGTAAATTCTTCGTGGGGCGCACAACTGGGACGAACAAACAACTGCTGATAATAATCCAAAAAATTGTGTGTATTTTTTATTACAAATTTGTTTTTATATACATACAAACATAACAACGATAGTGTTACCGTATAAAGAAAATAATTCCTTTATAAAATTAAACATTAAAAAAAAATTTTAAACAAATTTCATCATTAATAATTATGTATATTTAACTAAAATGCTCTATATCATATCATAAGAACTTATTAAAGTAAAAATTAACATTATTTACTAATAGATTTTAAAACTAAAAAAAAACATGGTAACGCTGTGCTGATTTCTTCGTCTTCGGTCGGCGTATGAAATAGAAATAAATCTATCAGAGAACTCGTCACGTTCGACGAATTTCGTCGACGTCGGTGCTGTGTTCACTTTCATGTGAATGCATGTGTTCTATTTTTGACGACGAATATTCGCAACGAAAAATTCGTCGTTCGTCCCAATTATGTTCCCAGCATTACGCTTAACAAAATTCTTGACGCATTGCGAAGGAACGTACATGTGTATGTATGTATACATATGGATGTATGTATACATATGTAGGTGTATTGTGCACAACGGTAAATACTATGTTTGATAAATCCCAGCAAACACACATGTTTTATCTAAAAATATCTATAAATTTTTTATAAACGTAGATGAATGAATGGTAGCACTCCTTTGATTTGCATATATGTACATACATTTAGTTATTGTTACTATGCAACATTATGGTTAGCATTGTGTTTGTTGGGTGTTCATAAATAACTAAAAAGAATTTGTTGTTCGGTTGCTGGACAAATAAAGAAAATATGTATTATGTATATGTGACAGCGCATAGAGAAAGGGACCTAAGGGTAAAAAATCAGTTTTCACTTCTTTTTTTTTTTATGACAACATCTGAGCATCGAATGAGACCGATCCCATGCCCAAAAAGTGTTCCCTCCCAGAGATATGCGCGTTTTAAGAAAGTGATGGTACACCAAAGATACACGTATTTAAATCTTTAAAATGGTTCTCCTAAACAAAACCGGTTTTTACCCTTAGGTCCCTTTCTATTTTGCGCGTCAAATATGCTTCAGTTGATATTATTGTGACGATACAACAGCTTCAGCAAAATAAAAGTGAAAACAAAATAAAATATACTAGAAAAAAAAAAGTTATTAATAATTAGTGTTGCATTTAATATGGTATTTAATATAATATAAAATTTAAGATTTCGAATTATATAATTTGATAGTAAAGTGGAAAATGCTAAACATATACATACATAGATATAAAAATTTTATTTGTATAATAGTACATACAAACATAAGTATTTGATAGATCAACATACATAATTACAATAGAAGTGCTCAAGAGAAAACCATGTTAAGAAATTATTTAAAAACTTTACTTTTGGGGAGCAAGCTGTATTTGAACACAAGCTTAGAATGTGGAGAAATGACGGAAATTCCTTTTTAAAAGACGTTTCAAAATCAACTACATACTTGGAATGAAAATTTACCCATTAACATTATCAATAAACCACCCTCCGTTTTAACAATATTAAATGATACCCAAACTGGCAAACAAATTTTAAAATTTTATGAAGAAGAGCATATGCTTCATGAACAACACCGAGTTCTGTTAATTAATACTCCTGGCGAAGTACATACATATTTAGATTTGAAGGGATAGAACTGCACAATTGCTAATTGTTCAAATATTGAATTCCAAATGTTTTCAATATTTCCCACCGAAGAATTGCTAAGTTGTTTAGTTTACAGTTTGTGAGAAATATGTATTATATTAATAGCATTTTATTTCAAAATTTTTAGGATTATTATACAACTGGGAAGTTGTATAATAAAATACATAACATAAAACGCTTGTCAAAAGTTTTTGATGGCGATAAAAATGAAAAGTCCTTAGACGAAAAGGCAGACCAAGGTAAAATACACTCAAAATATGGTAACGTAAAATAACTTAATACAAGAATTTGTTTTATTGTTTTTCAGAATCAGAGCCCGATTGGGAAAATTCGTTAAATATGATAAGGAGCTGCAGTTTAGCGGCGGATGAATTTGATTTATACTGGGGTAAATGTACGTTTCATAGATTAAATCAAATTAAAGACATGAAAATTACATCAGAAGTTCGCTATGTCGAAGGTCTTAACGGTAAAGTGGACGGACTACGGAGCAAAAATGTTAACGCTACTTCGAACAAAAGTTTCGTCTGCATCACGATCTGCAGTTCTTCAAAAACTTGAAAGAAGTAATGAAGGTAGGCACACACATACATATATTTGTCATACTTAACGAATATATGATTAATAGCTTTATATACTTATTATTTTTATTTCCAGAATCAAACATTTTCTTTTGGTTTCTTCTCCATGTATTCCATCCCCCCAACAATTGCAATTTTTACAGAGCTGAATGGGTCAATACAGAGAAAAAAAGTTACTATCTGTGATTCCCAAGACACATTCGCCATCATTGGTAGGACTGCCGAAGAGCCAGAGGCATAATTACATTTATTAAAACTCCAAAGCAAATCCATGCAGCCGTTTCTTTTAGTGATTGGTGATGACGACGTTTTAAAAAGTATATCGGTATATTTTGATGGGATACGGTACCCAATTTTAAAAATTTGTATAAGCTTATGTTGCTATTCAACCTAGAATTTCTTTCCTTTCTGGCATTTCAAAAAATTTGTATAATAATAAAATTTGTGTTAATTTAAATAAATAAATTTTAATTTGTGTAATCACAGGAGTTTTTATTTCCGGGTTTCAAAATTTATTTAAGTAAATGGGTACAAAATTGATTGTCAAAGAATAACAATTTTTGTTGTTGATATTGTAATTGACAAAAAAACTAAGAAGATACAAAGTATATTGTTAAATAGTAACAATTTTTTTGTTAAGTGGCAAACATTTTTTTTTTTTTGTGACTTATTTAATTGAAATAAATAGTGAAAATATAACAATGGTTTTAACAACGTTTTTGTTAAAATGTTTAATTTAAAAAAAAAGAAAATGGGGTAATAACGGTTATTGTTAATATGACAATTTCGTATAGTTAAAAAACATATTAAAATTTGAAAAACAAATTTATTACAGTTAATCGTTTTTTGTTAACAACTGAATTGTAAATAGAACAATAATTTTAATTGGAAATAATTGAGTTGATTTTATTTTCTTGTGATACAATTCCGTGTTTGTATTTACAAAAACCGTTGTAGGTGCCTTTTTAAATAATATTTTAATTGTATTTACAAATAAATAAATTGTATTTACAATTCTTTTTTTTCTGTGTCAGTTATTCAAAAACACATACACAGAGAAAACAGATTCGTTTTAACAACCGAATTTCCCAATCGAATTGAGGCAGTTGTCCAACTATCATATAATTCTGATGTTACAACGTCAATTTCCATGTACACTAAAAAAATTAACTAAGATTTTGGAAACTTTACTTAATTTAAGTTCAAATTGGCAGTCGTATGTCGCCAATGCTGATTTTTACAGAAGCTTAGTAAAATTTTTCTTGATGATAGGAAATACAAAAATCCTCTTTAATACAAAATTTTTACTAAAAACTAGAAAAACATTTACTAAAAACAGTTCAGTGTTTGTCGCAAAATTAGTAAAAATTTCGTTATTTGCGCTGCTACAAAGAAGCTTTTGATTTCATCAGAAGGCTGAAACATCCAGAATGCTTATTTACAACATGTATTTCGATGGCTTAATAGAGAGAGAAGCAAATAAATCTATAAAATCTAAAAATATAATAAACATTTTTTTCTGAAGCAGATTTTTATTAAAACAGCAAACAAATTTTTCTGATTTATTTTCTATTATATTTTTTTTTTGAAAAAAGTTAGGGCTTTTTTTAATTACTACCAGAACATGTACAAAAACCGATTTTGAAATAAAACGAGATACGACCTTTCTATGTTAACCCATCGATTTGTATAATTTGGAATTAGGGGTAATGAAAACATTTTTATAAAACTTAAGTCTTTTGGGACTCAAACCAAAGAACTTCGGTTTCGTAGACGAGCAATCTAACCACTTCACTACTGCAAGGTACAGTACAGGGGGAGAGGTACTATATATCATTAGCAAATTCGAAATTAATTAGGTTACTAAAAATAATTTTTTTAAAATTAGTAAGGCATGGACTTAAAATAATTAAAAAAATTATTATTTTTTTTTAAATTTTGAAAAAATTTCCAATATGAGAAAAGATTTTGAATTTAAATTGATGATAGCCGTTTTCCGATATTATATATTAAAATATTTATGAATTATTCAGGAGTAAGTATTTCCTAAATCATTTTTTTACATATAATTTCATTTGTATGGTAAAATGTACTAAAATTTAGTAAAAACATTCTTACTTTTAGAAAATGTGCATCCAAATAAAAAAAATGTTCTTGAAGCAGAATTTTTTTGAAGTTACATTATAAACTTTTGATTTTTTTTTTTTTATAATAAGAAAATACATATTTATTTGATTTAAAAAACATCTAAATATTACTTAAACTATGCTTAACTATAGAAATTTGTAAACTATTTTCAAGGACACTTTTGTTAATAAAATTTAGTTCATGTTTTTTTTCCAAGTGAAAAACCACTTAACTTTTAATTTTCAATTATTAGACACAGCAGATAATATTGGTCAACACCATGGAACTTAAAATTGAAGCTAATCGGAATTATTTACGCTCATTTATATCCTGAAACACAATTGAATTAATATTATTAGTACTTAACTTAATTAAATTGTTTTATTTACCCATTTGAATTTCAAATTTATTTTTATCCATTATTCGTTTTGAACATAGACCCACAATATGTTTGTGTAAAGGTACGGTCACACTTTACAAAAATTTGTACAAAAAAGCGTTACCAACAAAAACAAATCAAAAACCTTTTGATTCAGACAAATGTTTATTACGTTATTACGTTACACAGTTTCACACATAACTCATAGAAAATGTCGTAGAATCCAATATTATTAGAAACTGTTTAACTTAATAAATACGTGTATAAATCAAGAAAACATTTCGTTGGTATTTAGAGGATTCGTATTTTTTTTTTTTTCCAATATTTGCCAAAAATTACCGAACCTTAACACATCGCCTTCGAGTCTTGGTTGTCTAAGACTTAGACAAACAAACCGTATTAGAATATTAAATAAATATTACCAATAGTTAGTTAAAACAACCGATAAAAAAAGTATTTATTTTAATGTAAGTTTAAAATATAACTATTTTAGTTGCAATAACCAATAAATGGTACTAAAATCCAATTCATTGCATATTCTTCAGTTGTGCTCGTAATATTTGGGACTAAGTCTATGTCTGTATGGGCTTTTGCATTCATAGGAAGTGGATAGCGTTAGCTGACATATAATCTATTCAACCAATATTTTATCGGCACAACTATTTTCCAACCAATATTTTCCTGGTTGTAGGTACATAAATAAATACATCATATTTATTTCAACGTTTTATTAAGTACTAGGTCTTTTTTAATAGTTATTTTCGATATTCAAATAAATATAGAGAAATTCTCAAATAAAACAGTGTACAAAAATAAAAATATCGAAATTTTTCAATTCCAATTCTTGGTATTGTATATACAATATATACATATGTGTATCTAATACATCTATAAAAAGCAAGAAATGGCTAGATATAATGTTGATACTTCAATTTTCTATTAACGAATTTGTGACATTCAAAAGAAGTGATTGTTTTTCATATACCTATGTATGTACATACAAATATAAAATTAATTTTTATTAATTCCCTGAAGATTTGATATACATAAATAGTTATATACAAGTGAAAAAACACATTTTTTTATCGTTTGCAAAAATAAATAAGTTAAAAATTCCCCAAGGAAGTAAGAAACATTTTTATGGTAAAATATTTCAAATCACAAAGAAAAAAATACCCATACAAACGAGGGCTAAAGACAAATTTTATTTAACAATGTGGACAATTTTTATAATTTTTCTTCCATACACATTTTTGGCAGAGAAACGTTCCGCAGCCATTCTGAAAAAGACGACAAACCATTAAAACATTTTATTTGGCGGCTGTCAATTGGTTTAAATTGGTCAAGACGAAACAACAAGCGACAAACAACCAACAATACAAAATACTCACACACATATCATTCGAGCAACAACAGCTAACAATCATACAAATAAAAAAAAAAAGATCCCCATTTAAACATGAAAATAAAAAGAAATATTTTCAAGCCTCAGTGTATATTTGTAGAGGTTCCTTTTAGGGATTTCAACCATTATGTTTGAATTGCACTAAAATAAAATAAAAAATATTTGCCATATCCCCTTAACAAACAACGCAGGGTACTCTTTCTCCTTGAATTATATTTTGTAGCACAAAACACATCATTAAGTATAAAAATTCTTAAAATGGAATTTTAAATCATTAAAAAGCTTTATGTATTTACACATTCATGCACACATTTGCACATATACATACATATATACATAATATATATCCAGTTACTTGATTCCACAATATCAGCAGTAAAAATTTTTATTCAACAACAATCTGTTTTGAATATATTTTTTAAATTTTTTTCTCTGTAGAAAAAATGCCAAACTAAAAGAAAAATTTCCAATGCATTTGCTTTATTTGGTATGTTGTAATCATACACACACACACACATGTATACAGTAAAAGAACACAACAATGACTTGAAAAAAAAAAATACTCTAAATAAAAGATGCAGCCAGCAACTTTAAAAAAAAGGTTGCAAGTTAACTTAACGAACTTTTAGTGTGCACAATATTAAAGAAAAGAGTATCAGTTAGAACAGTGTAACACCTTTGTCTCAGCATTTGAGCACCATTTGTTTTTTTCATTAATACGACTTTTGCTAAAATAAATCCTTAATGTAAATAAATTTTAGAAATATCAACTTATAGGGTTTTTATTTGTTGGCATAAAGGGCAAACTGTGCTGGGTTTTAATAGCCAACATAGATGATTTCAGGCAATGGATTTCGTTAGAGCTTGTGAAAACTGCAGTAAAAAGTTGTTGAAGGAGCGGTATTTATGAAAACTTAATTTTGCATCTTTTAAATTGTATTAGGTTCATGTGTATTGATAGCTGGCCCTTGGCCAGATATCTGAGATAATTCCAAAACGTTTGTATTGCCGGCCTAAGGCCAGAGTTTCCTGCGTTGCGGATATTATGCCGGGATTAATAATTATCACATATGCTGTATTCCAAGAAAGGCTTCTCTTACAGATAATTCTCTGCATCGCTTAAAGATTTCTTTCTCTCAGATATTTCCAAAACCATTTTAACTAACCAAATTATGATAGAAACTGTCAATACATAATTTATTTTTTAAGCGAAGTTTCTGTTGGAAATATCTCAGAGATGAGAATCTGAAAGATGGCAGTGCAAGAAATCCTCAGTAACGGAAGCCCGTGTCGGAAACATCTTAGAAGAAAATATTTAACCCCTACCAAAGGCCGGCAATGCAGACCATCCTAAATAAGCGAAGCCAGTTTCAGAAGTAGCTCAGAGAACAATAGGTTCACTAAATTAAGCTCCTTTTGAAAATACCGTAGAGGAGAAAAATTTAAAGGCCGTCTTTGCTACCTAAGGGTTTTTTGAGCTGAAGCTAGAAGTTTACTTTGATTTATTTGAGAAACCAGAAAGATTTATTGATTTTTTTCTAAATCTCATAAGAACATAAAAGTTTCTGCACTTAATTGATATTTCTTTGAGATTTATTTCATTAGTTTTTTTGTGGGAGTTAATTCATTTTGAAGCAAGTTTTAAAAGTTGGCACTTACTTTGTTTAACGTTTGGGAATAATAATAATTTTTGTGATTTATTTCACTATGTTTGGAAAGATACAATTTTAAGGTCGGATTTATTTTATTTGGACTTATTTTTTACAAGCTCTTAATATTATTTTTTGAGTTTGTAGAAGTTTTTAAAACAACCCATTACAAATAAATTAAATTTTAGAAAAAAATTAAAAATAATTTACATTTACTTTCTGAAAACTTGTTAAATCAAAAAGATCAAAATTTAAATTTTAATACACAGAATTGTCGATGGCATGAAATAATATTCATAAAAATTTTTTATTAGATCCAAAGTTTATGTAATGAAAATTTCATTAAATATTTTGTATTTAAGCCAGTTCGTTGCACTGTCTCAAATGAAGTGAAAAGTAAAAGATCTGCTGCTACTTTTTTATTTGTCCAATGTAGCGTTTTAGCTATTCTTTTTTCATCTTCCCCTTGCATGCTGTCAAGAGGTAGCACAAATTTGAACGCAAAAATGAAGAAAAAAAAATAACTCGATTTCAATGCTACACTGAGACATTAGTAACAAACGGCGCGGGCATTTGCAACATATTCGTAGCACAAACTAAACGATATGATTTTTTTTTTGTTGAATTGAAGTTAATTTTTTTGTTGTTGTAGATGTATGTAACTGCAGTCTAGTGTTGTTGCTGTTAAAGCTGTATTCTTTATACAGCATGTTGCATGCTGCAAGAAATGCATGTTCTGTTCCTATTTTTCCTTTTTTCTGATTGCAGTTTTTTTTGCTATTGTATACGGACACAAATATTGTTGTTGGTGTTTTTTTATGTCTTATATCTTTGCAAGTACTTTGTGGAGCTCGTTAAACATTTTTGTGTGAATATTTTTATTTTATTTATATTTTCAATTTTATTTTTGTTTATCCCCTCCATAAAAAGTATATACCATTTGAATGACTGCAAAGGTTCTTTGCTTTGGTGGCTAAACTAACTGCAATTTTTTTCAGTATTTTAAAGAAATCCTTCTCTTTATGTAACGAGAGAAGTGGTTACGTTTCGTTTATCATATAGTTTTCTTTTTTTGTATGGAAAAAAATTTTATATTGCTTGGTCTTCTTTTTTTTATTCAAATAATTTCCCACTAATATCTATGTGGATATTTTAAGTCCTCTTTGAGGCTTAGAGGATATCTTTTAATATCTCGCAATCGCTTGACATCTAAGTCAGCTGCTTATAGACAAGTATAGAGTATGGGTGGACCATTTATGCCATAAGATATATTTAAAAAGTGGATATAAATTATTATATATATCAACAACCTATATCTACATGCGTCACACTGTGTCAATTGTTTATATAGCGGATGCTAATACTCTTATCTTTTTTTTGGAACTGTTGTATGAAAAAAACAACTACTCTTGCATACTGCTTTAAAATGCTTTTCTAGTTTTTTTTATTTGCTCCTTAACTTTTCGCTTCTGCAGCAGCTACATACATCTAGTAGAGCTTATTCAGCTATATAAGAAAATGATTAGGCTACCAGCTAAAAAATATATTCTGATTGAGAGGAGATCTTCATAAGATCCCAGCAAAAATTACTGCTTCGCCGTAAGTAGGTTTGTAAGGGAATATCAGGTGATATTAGCTTACAAACCTGCTTACGTATGGCATGATATTTGTTCGCGATGTCCCACTTTGGAGCATTTCGTTTTAAGTGCTTATTTCAGAGCAGTGAGTATGAAGTAAATTCATGGAACGAAAACAATATCAACTTAATTATATATATTTTATTTTTTATTGCATCATCCAAACATTCGTACTGTCGTCTTATTATGTTCGTTACACTTCGTAAAATTTACAATTTTAATCATTGCCTTACAATAGTGCTTTCAAGTATGCACTAGTGTAAGGGAGCATGTATACATTGTTAAATAAAGTTATCAAGAAATTTTACATTTTCTGCCATACATTTCTGCATTTGTTAAGGTAATACATACGTATGTATGTGCTTAATACGAAGCACGTTCTTAAGGCAGAAAAAGTATGTACTGCTTCCAAAAACTTGATTATTTTTTGCTGGGATGTATTATCAAATAACAGAGATATTTTAAGGGAATTGATGGTCTGTCTACACATATTAAACAAATCTACCTGAGTATGAATAATATCGGTATCCATTTCATAACATTTTCCGTTGGAAAAATTTAGCTTTATTTGTTTCCACTCGTACAAATATATTTTATCTATGTATTTCCGTTATTGATGTGACAACTACTTAATCAATTAATGCACTTCTAACACATTTAGTCGATATTTTAAAATATATTAATTACACTGTGAGAATTATTTGATGATGTTTTTTGACATTTAAAATTCGATCACATCAAATAATTGTAATTTTTAACTTTTTCTATCAAAACCTTTTTTAAATTAATACAGATAATGTTTTATTTATTATATATGTATGTATGTTTTACAGAAGTACAATACAAATAAGAATATGCATTAGATACTGCAAAATTATATAATTTAGAATAATCAATAAATGAAGCATTATTTACTGTTAAGCAATTTAAATTTAGAAAAGTATAAAGTTATACTCTTAACGTGTACCAAGTATTTCTTTTAGATTGAGCCAGATTGTAAAATGTGATGTACCTTAATCATAATGTATTTGTTTTTTGTAATATATCTGTAATAAGAATATAATTTATCAGACCTTTTATAAAAGGAACGATATGCCATTTCTGATCATTTTTATAATGCATTAGCTGGCTTAAAATAAAATTCTAATTTGAGTAATTTGAAATATTTTCAACGCAAGAATTCAGGTTAAAATATTTTCGAAAATTTCATTTTAATAAATTGTGGAGTACCTTATATGTTATTCATGTCGTATGTTGGTGGGTGAATGTCATTGCTTGTTAACTTGCTTCTACCTTAAGGAACACTGGATTCAATCGTCTAAAAATTATTTAAACAATTACCATCCTTTAATGCGAATTTTCATTCAATTGGATATCTACCTTTTGCTTATAAGTATTGGAGCTAAAAGGTAACTGTAGTTTCTAGATTAGGACTTCGCAATATATCATTAAAAGCCTGATAAATATTTTTATATTATTATTATTATTACGAATAAACGTAATTATTATTTGAACTTATATTGATTTACAAATGAAAAGTAATATTATCAGGCTCAAGTTCAGTTTTATTGAATTAATGAAAATTCAAAATTACTAAGAGTTTTTTTATGTTGGAAATTATTATTATTTATATCCAATCAGTTTTTAGCAGAACGTATCAGTACTGATTTCAAGGCCGCCACACCTCTCATCAGCGTTCAATTGTCCATCTTTACAATTATCGTAAAGTGGATACTAATTGAGAAGAATATCAACTATTTAACCAGTTTTCAACAGAAATAGAATATGAGAATTAATTTTTAATTCAATTTTTATTCTACAATGATTCATTGTAGAATAAAAAATCTACAATAAAATGTTGAAACTAAAAATTTTGTGTAGCAGTGGCTAAACATATATTTAAAATTTTAGATTTAAGATTTGCATACTTATTGATACTTCAATTGAAGATTTAATTAATAATAAACGTATAAAAAAATTGTTAATGGTTTTTCAAGCAAGTATTCCTTTCATAAAATATTCCATAAATTTTTTAAAAGAAATTAATAATTTATTAATTAAAGTATTGGAAAACTGGTGATTCACATACATTTTTAATTCAAAGAAATTTATAGTTTTAAAACCGTCTTCTTTTGGTGACTGCTTGATTTTAAGTATCTGTTAAGTTTTAACAAAATATATAAATGTTCAGGTTAAAAGAAGTCTAGTTAAAACTAAATATTTGCTTTGTTTAATAGTTTTTGCATTCACGAACAACAACATGCAATGTCATAAACCATGCACTCAACTCCAAAAAAAAAAAAAAAAAAAAAAAAAACAAAAAGGAAATCTTGGGGGAAAACATCAGAGAAACTTACAAACGAAAATTGGAAAAAAACTCGAACAAGCAACAACTGCATTTAACAAACTCCGGCATTTAGTTGCATGTGAAGTTAGAATTGTTTGTTCGTTTTTAGAGCCAACATTAATAAGTTTTTCTTTACAGCAAAAACTACTTTCAATCTGCAAACTATTTTTAGTATTGGTTATGGTTACTCATAAGCCCACCCTCAAGGGTCAATTATAATAAACACCACAATATTTTTAAGTTATTCGAACAGAATTTGAAAATTGTTTGCCCGATTGCGGTTTTTTATATAAAATACGAACAATTAGTCAGCATTATTAGTTTTTAAATAATCTTTCTGTTTACTTTTTACGCAATTTTTCTTTAAGTAAATAAATTTTATTTCAATGTTTTGTTAAACGCTCTATAAAATACCTTAAACAATTAAATAAAATACCCAGGAGTATGTATGAAATTTTTTAAGCTTGTCGGGAAGGTTAGGCAGTAAACAGTACAGTGGAGCCGACAAAAAAAAAACAAATCAGAATACGTATATAAATATACTCAGCAAAAACTTGTTATTTTGTTGCAACTACTGCTGCATTTTGTTGTCAGTGATAAGTCAACATAATGCGTATGTATCCTTCGTAAAATATTTTATTTTGAACGATTGTAAAATTTTGTACATAGAATAGAATGTAGATATGTGCGTAAAAGTGTACACACAAAAATTATAGCTCTCTGTTCTTAGAATAAAATCGATATTGTTTGTCTTTCTTTTAATTTAACACTTCAACTAAATCTTCCAATGTCATTAAGTTTACCTTCAGCACTGTAAATTGCTATGTATTTTTATTTTAGATTCGATAGAAAGAAAAACGGCATTAAAGAAAAAAAAAAGAAAAAGACACATGAGATGTAAGCGTTGTAACTATTGGAACCTTAAGTTAGCAAGATAATAAAAAAATAAAACGGTAAGAAAACGGGTTACCTTCTAGGAGTCAACAAAATTTTTTTTTGTTATTTTTATCCAGAAATTAAGAGCACATAAGGGGAGATTACTCTAAGCAAACCTCACGTTGGCTATTAACGCAGCGATTGTCAACGAAACGCCAGAAGCATAGAGATTCGGACCTGTTTGGCTTTATTGATTTGTGGTACCGGAAATACCCCAGCACAATCCTTGGTACAAAGAAGAAATTGGAAAATAATGAAAATAAATTACTACAGTGAATTTATCTCCCATTCACTAAGGTAACATATTTATGTATAAATTTATTTAAAATTAACCTTTATACATTTTGAAAATTTGCAAACGGCTTCCAACCTACGATTAAATTTCCTTAATTAACCCTTATACTAGAATATTTGTATAAGCTTCTAAATATATTTTTTTTTCAAAAGTAGGATATAAATGAATATTAAAACATTGTCCTATTATAGACTAGTAATTTCTATACATAATTTTTTTTTTCATCAAACCTTTAATTCTACTTGAATCATATTTTACTTTCGGAATTTATAAATGAATCTTCCTATAAATTTTTTTTGCTATCACGTATCTATAATATATAGATTCTATAAACATATACGAGTATAAGCAATAAATTATTTTATTTGGGAATAATAGGCGGAGGAAATTGCTGATGTTAAATAGGAAAAGCCTAAAACTAGTGGTACGAAGGCTATCGTAGTTGCATAGAGGGAAGAGTGTACCACAATCGAAGATCATATAGCCATGTAATATTGCCACTGCTTTATGATTCAGTTTCTCTTGTTTTTAATTTAATCCTCTGATAGTACGTATAATATTTTTATATGATTACGTGCCAAATTCTTGGGTCAAGAACTACGACAACAACTTAGAGCTAACTTGATAATACCTTTCATACTCTTTGACCGCGTATTTGTGTGGATATCTTTATTTCATTTTGAAGTTCCGATAAAGTAGTTATTTTTTTTTATCGATCGTAGCTGAACGGCACGTAACACTACCCAGCAACATACTGTTGAACTACAAACTATATACCGCTCGCATAACTTCACACTATTTGTAGCATTAGTTACTGGTAAACAAAAAATGTGTTTCTTCTTATTAGCAAAGTGATTTTGAGTTCGTGTTCGAGTTTGTACCAACAAATTTTAAGCCAGTATCAAAATAATAGCAGAGTAGAACTGTGAGTAAAACACTTGGCATAGAGCACACTTGGTACGTGTTCAATAATAAACAGAGACTTTAAATTATTATTAAGTTTTAAATATTTAATAGCTCCAAAGTATTTAATTTTTTAAGTTGTTCCTTGCAAGTCAATGTAATAAGTACTCATTATTATGTTAAAATAATGATGGTAAATGCTTGTAAAAGAACTGAAGGGTTTGTTTTATCAGTATAATTTCTCATTACTTTTGCACCTAAATTTGTGATGGGTATGTTTATATAAGCTGTATTATTATCACTTAAGCCCTTTTCGCTTCCCCGTTAAGTAGTTTTCTAAATTAGTGAAATGTGAAATGAAACTCTAATAGCACTAAAAAGGAGACAAGAAATTCAATATTTTCTTATAGATTGCATAAACCAAATTATTTTTGTAAAATTTTCTTTTAGGATATTGAACCAATGAGTTTTTCTTCTATCTGATTTAGCTTAACAATTTTAATACACATGATCATTCTTTAAATAAAATTTAAATATATTTATTTATAAAATATAATACAGAGTTAGTAAGGATTCTAGGGAGAATAGTCGACGGTACAGTGTGCACGTGTTTCAACTGTTTAACTTCACAAACATTATCCAAGCTTGTTCTTATATTAAAATGCCGTCCGTCTGTATGTTTTGCCTGATGTTTTCCGTTATATTCCACTGTAAGTTGAATTTTTTAATGCCTAAGACATTCATTTCATTTTGTTGGTATCTTGAAGAAGGATCTTCTTAGCTGATTTTTTTTCTTAGCGCATTCAGCAATAGCCTTCTTTAAAACTAAAAGATTGTATTTATAAATTGTTAAGGAATTCGCAAAAGGTCCATTTTGAAAGAATATATATAATGTATGGCATCTTTAGTAAGTAAACCAGTTCTTAGTCATATTTCTTTTTATTTATTTATTTAAGTTGTTTCGCTTAAAGATATTCATCAATTTAAAAAAAACAATACTCGTATGTATACCAAACAGGTTCAGTTCGATATTTGGTGGCTAATAAAACTTAAATGTGACCAAATATAAATTCAAGGCTAAAAATAATAAAAATAAACTATTTAAAGGCGAAACTACATCATAAAGCAAAATTGTCATTGAAAGGAAATAATTCAAAAAGATCATGTTTGTGTGATATTTTCAGCTGATTTTAGTGGTATAAAAAATTATGAACAGAACACAATTTCAGTGGTTACATAAAAAGTTTTATTTTCCACTCCCTTCAAATAATTTAGGTATTTTCGTTTTTCAACTAATCACTTGATTTATGATAAAAACCCGATCTTGAACTGTATTCGATTTCTCAAAAGAAATACAATTTAATTAGTTTAGTTATTTAGTTAGCTTTTAATTACACTCAAACCTCGTTTTATGCGAATTCGTTTTATGCGAATTCAAATTTATGCGGTTATAAAATTTTAATTTTTTTTGCGTTATTATTGCATATACAAATTTTTTTTTTATTTTGTACGAGAAGAAAACAAAAAAGCTCTTGAAGAATCCTCGGCCGTTTCTCTTTGTCATAATGAGAACCTTTCAGGAGATGAAAGTGATGATATACCAAATGATATAATTGTTCCATCTAGTGATGAAAGCGATATAGAACCAGTTCAAAAACGATGCAGACAGTTATTAAATGATTTTGAAACATAAAATCTTATAAAAATATTAATTAAATTTAAATTTTTGTTCCTTTTTTTATACTGAATTAATATTAAATGTTTGTTTGTTTTCCTTATTTATTTATAAATTTTTAATTAATTTTTTTTTTTAAGTATGTAAATGAAATAAACTTTTTTGTTGACTTTTTTTATGCGGTTTTGTATGACTTTTAATTCTTTGATTTGAATTTATGCGTTTTTTTTAAATTCAAGAACGAATCAGTAGTTTTTATATGAAGCTAGGGTATCGTTTTATGCGAATTCATTTTATGCGGATTTTTGCGGAACGAATCAATAGCATAAAACGAGGTTTGAGTGTACACTAGTAATCATTTAAAGTAAAATAAATTCTTCTTTTACAATGTATTACACTATAACTTTTCAATTTATAGTCATGTTTTACACATACCATAATATTTAGGGAGACAAAACCAAAACCCTCAGACTAATATGAAATCTTAAAACCAATCCAACGCATTGTACGCATGCATTGTAATACTAATAATGGTGGAGGTAGCCATAATCTGAGAGTAACACATTGATCGATAAATCAATAGATCTATTTTCAATATTATTATGTTGAAATACCACATTTTTTCTTCCTTACGATTAGAGGTGTATATTTATATTGATACGCTCTACATAATGAAGAGGTTATTCCTGAAACACTCAAAGGTTTAAATTTAAATTAATATGGTTTACATATTAAATTAAAAATATGACAATTTGCAACACTTTACATAACAAGATTATTTTTCGAGATCTTGGCAGGTTTCTTTTTTACAAAAATATTTTTGCATATTAGCTATTAAGAAAAGTTCCAATAGATGTGATAAATCGAATTTATTAAATATTATTGATACATCCATTAAAAAACTCGATTATTGATTTAAAGGAATGTTGAATTGCCATATTTTTTAAAATATAATATATGTAAAATATATTTAAGAAAAGGTTTGTGGGTTGTGTGGTTATTATCGCCAAAAACATCTTTAGAAGAAGTTCATATCTGTACTTCTATAAAGATATGCTTAAGTTCAGTTTTTATTGAATTAATGAAAATTCAAATTACTTAGAGTTTCTATTTTTGAAGAACATTAGTATGTAAATCAGATTAGCAGAAGAAATCACTATACCGATATCAAGGCCGCAACACCTCTCATCAGCGTTCATTTGTCCATTTTTACAATTCATGTAAAGTGAATAGTAATTGGGAAAGAATATTTAACCAAGTTTTTTTTTATTACATTAATATACATAAGTTCAAATAATAATTGGGTTCATTCGTAATAATAATATAAAAAATATTTATAAAGAAAGATATAAATTTTCTGCATGGCCCACGATGTCGAACGAATTTTTCTTTCGTACAAATTACATTTAAAACAAAAAACAATTTTAAAAATTTTGTTTTTGTTTCAAATGTAATTTGTACGAAAGAAAAATTCGTTCGACATCGTGGGCCAGATAGTTTATTTCGCTAAGCAGGGCGTGTTCATAAAAATGCATGACAATAATTCTAACATTCGTTATTGTAAAACAAATAAAAATTATGCACAAACATTAAAGAAAATTTTAATTTTTGTTCATTAGTACACGACTTCAAATTTAATTTTATAAAGAATTATACAAATTAAAACAATATTGGCAGATTAGATATTTTTTAAAATGCAGAATTTTGCAAGAATTAGTTAATTTCTATGGATTTCTGATAAAATTGTCTATTTTTAACAAAATTTATGTATGTATGTATATGATTCCTAAAAATTCTTTAAAAAACTATAAAAGTTTTTGTTTTGTTTCTTGTTTTGGTAAAGAAAAAGACAACCTACCTTTATTTGATATTTATGGACATACTACTACAAAGATACAACAAAATAAACTACTGTGGCACTACATTTATACAGCTAGTTTTAGTAAGAGTGTGTAAATGTATAAAATGAAAGTTGCTCCCACTCTTCGCATCACTTTTTTTTTAAATAAACTAATATTTATGGAGACATCACCATACAGTCCTTAACAAATTCATCCTTCTTAACAGACAAAAAAGCCATCTAAAGATTTTTCGGTAACGTTATATATTTTCTTGTTGTTTTACTATATTTTGGCTCTAAGCATTAAAAATTTGTTATGTTTAAACAAAAACATATTCATACATACTAAATTTTATTTACGTAGCTCTTAAATGTATTAGGGTCGCTCTACTCTATAAAGACTATGTTTATAACCTGATGTGCGCCAGAGGCGAAGGTATTTCGTGTATATTAAAATTTCCGAAAAATTTTAGCTGAAAACATGAATGTACATCGATAAAACCTACATTAATCTAAGACCAATTAGACTATCAGCACCACCCTAATATGGTATATCCATACTTATAATGTGTTTAAGTATTTACTTTTTTTATGTATGTGCATGTGTAGCAAATAAAGGATATTTTAAGGAAAACAGTGAAAGAGAATTATTGTTTTTGTTGTGTCTGTATTAATGTGTTTGTGTGTTTCTACACATTGCAGCTTAAGTAAAATAAATTTTTCTCAAAATGTCTAGAAGGATGTGCAATTTTTCAAAAACACAACGAAACAAAAACAAATAAAGTTTTTACTGTTTTGTTGCTTTACTTGCTGTCAAGACTTTTTCTTCGGTCTTTTATTAACCCTTTCTTAGGGAAATTATTAAATAAAGGAATCTAATTGCCACTTTATTTTTAAATTAGGAAAGGAAACCTGTCAAAAGCTTGTTCTCATTGTGTTGCCAAAAAGCGAAGTTCTCATTGTTACAGATAAAACTTATGCAGATTTCTTAATACAAAAAATTTTGGGACTTCCAACAAAAGTATATTAAAAGTTCTGGTGCATAATTTCAAATTCTTATTTTGATTAACTAATATTGACAAGCTCTTCTTTATTTATTTATGCATATCTTGAAAACTAAAGCCAAATGAACAACAACATATAGAGCAGATTCGGGTTCTACGGCCCAAATAACACTGGTCTGCAGAAAACGTCGTCCTTAAATATAAATATGGGGTTCTCCGATCACCTGCAGTAGAATATTATTAACGTAAAAATTCTCATTGTGTTGCTTATTTACAACATGTATTTGTATTACCTGGATGGAGGGGTGATGAAAACATTTTATAAAACTTACGTATTCAGGGAGTTGAACCAAGGAACTTCGGTTAAGTAGATTAGCGCTCTAGCCACCTCACTACTACACCTTACTATAGTATACATGTTAGCTGCCAGTTTAAGAAGATGATTTATTGTAGCACAAAAACATTATGAAAAAAATTGTTCCTATGTTGATTTATATGTATGAAATAACAAGTAAGTTAATATAATCAAGAAGATATTCTTATTAAAAAAATTAAGAAGATGATTTACACATGATCATACAGGAACCTAATGAAATCAATAAGGAATACCTTTTTGAAAAAAAACAATTAGATGGCCTAATGAAATCAAGAAGATATTCTTATTAAAAACAATTCATATGAAAACCTAATACAATCAGAAAGTTTTTCTCTATGGATTGTTTTTTTGGTGCCAAAAATAACGGAAATTGGGTAAAAAAAATTGTGAATAAAAAGTTTTCTTCTTGATATTATGTGTTTTCCTTTAGAGATTTACCACATAAAATAATGAGGAAAATCTTCCCTTCTTTCTGCTGGGATACCCCTTAGCCTAAAAGCGTTTCATAGAGAAAATCTTCTTGATTCTATTAGGCAGTTTTGGCTTTGTGTAGTATTTTTTTCATCATGCTGCAAAGAAATATGCATTCGTATATTTAATTCAATCCATATATTAGTAGGTACTCGTATATGTACCTTAAAACACTGATGTTGAAGATTTCAGGTGCACTTTTATTTTGCTGAAAAATTAAATAACTTTCACCATATTTAACATCATTTTTTTCACTTCACATCTCCTCGTCTTATTAAATTCTATGAACGACTGAAGTTACATACAATTGACAGCTATGTTTCTTTTCATAACACAAACAATGTATGGTCACAATAAACTTTAATTTTAAATAAACTTTTGTTATTCTCATTTGCAAAATATTCTCTTGTAGCAGCTAAAATACTTTTTTTGATACATTAAATTTTTATGGGAAGAAACCCAAAATGATTATTTTATTGTCACATCAAATATATTAATAATTGAAGAATGTTTAATGCAACCATATTTGCTTTAATGAATAATTATTTGGTTGTGGCAGATATACTTAGTTGACATGAACATTTGCAATCATCTCTTTTCTCTGCTTGTAGATGTTGTATATACATAAATAACTAGAAATGTAGCCACATGTAGCAATATATATAATGAGTCGCTCAAATTTTATTATTTTTTTATACTGGGGGAATTCAATGTGCTCTGCGAATGGTCTTGCCAAAGATCAAGTGCAAATTATCGTAGAAAAAAAGCCAACAAAATATATAAGAAAACCTACATTATTTTGCAAGTCGTTTTGCATCACACACTTTATAACGAAATTGAATTTTATTGTTGCTAATATAACCACATATGCTGATAACCTGATAAGTCGACTCCCATGAACCGTTATACTTGGCCTTTTTCAACTGCCTTCAAAGTTGAAATACCAGTTTTCTTTTGACCTTTGTTACATTCGATTCGGTACATTACATTATTAAGGACACTTATTAAACACATTTTACCTAAACAGAATCAATCGATAATTGCAATTATTACTTGCACGGTTCGATTAATCTTAAGTCACTTGATGTTTTTCTTTCAGGTGGATACCCCGCTGGTAATTAATTATTCCGGTTGATTACACATTTCTTGTTGTAAGTAGCAACCTTATTAAGCTTTTTTAAGGTTTTCCCACAAGGGTTAAATAGATATAAATATAAAAGACGTCTTGTTGCTTCAACTAAACGAAGTACAACAATTGCAACAACTCAAATGAAAAAAGTTTATTATATTTTGTTAGTGTCTTGTTAATGAAAATTCAAATTAAGCTCGACTAAAAAGTGAAGAAGAAAAAAAACTTAACATATTAAAAATATTTTCTTTTCTTCGACTATTACAACGGGAAAACTCCAAACAAAAGAAAATGTTTTTTTTTACATTTTAAAGCACAGAAAATATAATATAAAAATTTTAATTTCAAGCAGTGGTTTTATCTCTCTTTCTCTCTCTCAATCGTACTCTCTAAAAGTATTAAGGCAGATATATTTGAATGAATATGTATGCAAGCACATTAAAAGGCTTAAGGATAATAAATGTTATTTTTTGAAATATGTACATGAATTTCTTCTTTTCTTAATTTTTGTTACAAGTATTTGTTTTATTGATGTTTTTTAGATTTTATTTTCTTGTTATTTTTATTTGTTGTTCTTTATTTGTTTATTTTTTTACTTAGAGGAAGATCTTTATTAGTTTGGTTTTCTGTCTGCATGCATATTTCTATTTTTACGATTATTTTCTTTTATTTAATGTTAATTTATAATGCGGTTTTCTTAACATGGTTTTATTCATTAAAGAAAGAAGTTGGTCTCTTTTTGTTGCTTTTCAGACAAAACTGTTCCTAAAACATGAATGGGTTTATTTAAACTATGTGGTGGCTTCAAAGTGTTTACTAAGCTTAATTTTCATGTTTAGTTTTTGGTTAGCATTTAAAATATGTATGACGTTATCTAAAACAAAAATGGGAATAGAGTGAAGTGGAAATACCTAGCAAGTGATACTATTTTACTGATAGGGTTTGTCGAATATAACAGGAATACTCTTTGAAAAGTTTGCTAAACACTTTTGAAATCTTCAGTTACGCGTAAATAAATCGGTTTTGGTGCCTTTGTGCCTTTGTGCATTTACATATCGGTAAAAAAGTTGATTACAAGACGGTATCATATTTTTCAGCGGATTACGAAAATAGCAACCGAGGCATTTTGAATGGTATATATAATATATCTGTGTTATTTAAATAGTCTTTAAAAATTTGTATATATTTTTGCAATTTTAAATTCTACTAATTATTACTGATTTTACATTATTGATTCAATAAATGGGATTTTAATGTCATATACAGTAGAGATGTGCGCGTCAGTAAAATTACGCTCACGCACGATCACGAAGCATAAATATTTTTCACGCACGCTTACGCACGGCATGATTTAAAACTTTCACGATCACGCACGCTCACGAGCGCAATATTTTTAATCACGTACTTTCACGCACGACGGGAATCATTTTGCACGTATGCTCACGGTGAAATACAAATTTTGCAATAAAAGATTTAGCATAGCTAAAAAATTTTATTTTGTAATTAATTTCTTTATTTACTTCAAGATTATCAATTAAATAAAAGAAAAATTCAGGAAAAGCTCGAAAAATTAGCAAACAAAGGATAAACTTAATATAAAAAATCTAGCACTGTCTGCCAAGGCAGGTTATTTAAATTTATTACTTATATGTAAAGGAATTCAAAAGCAGTTCTAGTGTTGTTAGGTTTAGGTTAACGCAAGATTTTCAAAGGTGTATGTTTCTATGTAGATACAACATACATACTTTTGAATAACTTATCATATTTACATTTTATACATACAATGTACATACTTTTGTGATATGGTTCTAGATAGTGGTTTATTAATATGTACAATTGTACACAGGGCTGGGCATTTCATGTATTTCAAATACGTATTTAAAATACAAATACGTATTTTGTATTTTAAATACATAGCCTGAAAGTATTTTGTATTTTAAATACATGTCCTGCAAGTATTTTGTATTTTGTATTTTAAAGACATACAATAAATAGAAGTAGTTTGTATTTTGTATTTTAAATACATACAAAAAATGGCAGTATTTTGTATTTTAAAAACATAGTTAACAAAGTAGGTATATTTTGTCAGTTTATTGATGGTTGTTTGCATTTTGAGCTATTTATAATGTATCATGCGTCAAACCAATAACCAAAAACTAGAATCGCTAAAAAACGTAACTATACAAATTCTCAGAGTTGGCATCACCGCAATTCAGTTGTCAATTCTAATACGACAATTTTTTCACAATGTTACGACAACAAGTTTAACAATAAAAAAATAACATGGTTGTTTTTGCGTTGGGAGATTAAGCTGTCAACATAAGGGCGAACAATTTTCAACGTATGTACGTGCCTCTCACTAGCAAGAATTGTGTGAGCCTGTGTTAGTAACACCACCTGTAAAGTGAATACATCTTCAGGGCTGGGCAGTATTTGAAATACATGTATTTGAAATACGTATTTAAAATACAAATACGTATTTTGTATTTTAAAAACATAAATAACGTGGAAGTATTTTGGATTTTGTATTTTAAATACATACATGATGTGTAAGTATTTTGTATTTTAAATACCGCAAACCATGTATTTTGCCCAACTCTGATTGTACATACATTCATTTTATAACACCAATGAGATAAAATATCACATTACATATTTACATTATCTGTTTACATACAGAAAACAAAATGGATTTTCATTATGTATGTGCGTACATGCATATGTATGTACATATGTAGATGAATGTCTGCATTTGTAACGGAGATTTTAACATAGAGAACTGTTTTGAGTGCGTGAAAATTGTATTAAAAAATCACGCACGATCACGCACGGTATTATATTTTTGAATCACGATCACGCACGCACGTGTGATTTTATCAGTTTGTAATCACGAATCACGTGATTTACGCGTGACACGAAAAATTCACGACATTTGCACATCTCTAATATACAGTGCCAGGTCGCTTATCCGAAGGTGTGTAATCCGAATTATCCAGTAATACGAATTGAATTTATGACTTATTACATACTTTATAGTCCGCATTGGTTTCAAGCTCGCAAAACCGAATTTTTATTTATTTGTATTTGTCTGCTTTTTTATTGTTGCCTGTTTTTTTACAAAACCATGTATGTAATTTTAAAACTAAGGGGACATCATTAAGTGCAGAGCCATCTATGATGGACATTGTGCATACATATAAGTACATATGTTTTATATCTCTATTTCAAAAAAACAGAAATGTATTAAAAAAAAGTTTAATTTTTTCATTCTTGATTAACAAAAATAAAATAAATTTGTTTTGAAATCCTGGCTTGTATTCTATTTTCTAATATAGTGAATTATAATACATAAGAGCAGCACATCCAATAATCCGAATATCTCGTTAATCCGAATCAGGGTCTGCAATAATTAATTCGGTCTAGCGAGCTGGCACTGTATTTGAAATAAACTTATAAGTTATTTCTTTTTTTGTTTCTACATAATTTTCTTTAGGTTCTGCTGAGCAGAATTGAAAAAGAATGATTAAAATTTGGATTTTAATTCACAATGATTTACAAAAAGTTTATTTGATTAATTTTACACAAAACACTAATGCATTCCTCATGAATTAAAAAGTCTTGCATGCATTCAGATCACTAAAAAGATTAATTCAATTAAAGTTTGTACGAATTCATTGGTGATTTAAAGAAAATCAAATTTATTTCACTGCCTTAACTAGAATTAGTATTATTGGAGAGTTGCATATAGGTTAGGTTAGGTTAGGTTAGGTTAGGAAGGGTAGTGTGAAATACACATCCACTCGGAGACCCAATTGGATCCATTGTGATTCCGTTCATTTATAATTTATTGACTAATTAGTCTCCTTACTGTCCAAGGAGAAACAAAGAGCGTTATCATCCATCATTCAGCCATTTAATTCCCATGATAAAGCCCCTGATATCCTCAAGTTTGCACTTCTCGATATCACTAATGCCCTAATGGAAACGTCTGCTCAACCATCTTTGCCTATGGCGTTGCAGCCTTGGGCAATGACAGATGATATGATCTATAGTTTCTGGCTCCTCTTCATCCCCACACATCCTACAGAAATCCGGGGTGCCATTTTCCCATATGCTGGTCCTCGCTCTAACCAAGCAATGGCTAGTCAAGGCGCCTACTAAGCCTCTCAAAACCTTTCTATTCATACCCAGCAGTAGATCAGATTTACCTGAGTCTAGTTTTCTCCATATGGACCTCGAGACTCTACAATCTTCTCTACCCCTCCAGGAATGGTTAGTTTTGCTAATTACCCAATTACTGAGTTCCATATAGTAGTGACCGATTGGAGGTTTAACCGACCTGTCACTAACTGCATATACTTGATATTTATATACTTTTGAAAATCCCAACTTTATTAGAGACAACTTTTATTTCATAAAATATTACATTATAATATATTTGGCGTTAATTTTAATTAGTTTCAAACAAGTTTCAAGGTTTAAGTGAAGTTTTCCGTGAAACCTGGTATTTTTGATAGGCCACAGATTAAGCAACTCGTGAAAGATCCTTATCTTGTCAAATCACTTGAAACTCAATTGTTCTAGTTATCAGTAATTTTCTAGACAAAAAGAAATCGGACGAGCTTGTTACGTACATGATATCGAACCTGCAAGAGCTAGGGTGCAATACATGCATAAAAATTTCCAAAACCTGGGAAATTTTAGTGAGGAACAGGGTCAAACATTTCATCAGAATCTTCGGTCTATGGAAGAGCGTTATCAGTGAAAGTGGGACATACGAAAGATGTCAGACTACTGCTGGAGTTTGCAACGAGATATACCTAAGGTCGTTCATTCAAATAAATCTTATAAAAGATAATTTGACAGTGTTTTTGGTGTTAGGAAATAGGTACAGTTGTTTCTTAGAAATATCATTAACAAAAATCATTTTTTGAAATAGTAAGTCCTGAAATAAAATTAATTTAAAAAATTATTTTCTTTAAGTTTTAAAAATTTCCAATATGAGAAAAATATAAGAACTTAAATGGAGATAGCCGTTTTCCGTTTTTAAATATTAAAATTTTTATGAACTATTCAAGAGTATTGCATTTTCTAAATCAATTTTTTACATCTAAAATAAAATAATTTGAATCGTATGACAAAATGTTTTTAAAATAAGTAAAAAAAAATTCTTTTTTTTAGAAAATAAGCAGTCAAACTAACTAAAAAATTATTTTTTTAAGTGACATTGTAAACATTTGATTTTTTTTATTATAAAGAATTTTATTTGAATAAAAAAAAATTACATACTTACATGTTAATAAAATTATACATAATTAAATATAGAAATATTTTGAACTATTTTTAAGGAAATTGTTTTACTAAAATTAAGTACGTCTCTGTTTTTGAGTGCATATTTCAAAAAGTAAAGCTGTTAGAAATCTCCCAGTATTTTTTTCATAGCCAGGGCCATAGAAATACCCAATAAGTTAAAAAATAAAGGATACAAAGATTATGTTGTGTGGCTATTATGTGAAAATAAGCAATATATAAAAATACATATGTACATAAGTTCATAAGCATAGGGAAGCTTGTAATTCTTAAGGTTCAAGAATAAGGTACTAATATGTTCACTACTTTTATTTAGTCCGCTAGTAGAAACTTATTTTATGAACATTTTAGCCCACAAGTTATTTGTTCCCTTCTTCAAAATGACACAAAAAGGTCTATTGCACTTAAATTAGCAGACTAAAATGTCAATTTCTTTTTTAAGTTCATAACTTATTTTTTAGTGACCACAAATAGACAAGACAGTTTCACTCAGACGAGCTAAACCACTTGGCAAGCCAGTAACTAGAATGTCAGGACGATTTAAAGTTTTTTGGAACCTGTTTTGCTCCAGTTTAAGTTTTGAAATTTTATCCGCGACATTCGACTCAACTTTATTGATTACTTTTGAGTTCAGCCATTGAAGAAAAAAGGTCTGCACACAAACTAGTCATAGATATCTCAATTATTGTCTTGAGACTAAGTTTCTCCACACACATTTCGGCAGTAAACTTGTTGTCAATTTCATCAATGTATTTCCTCATTGTAGAATTATCACATTTTGAGTTGGGCATTTACCAAAGTTGAAACTTATATTAGGACTGTTCCCAAGTAGGACATAAAGCTCATCTGAAAGTTAGATACATGATGCGTGAAACCAAGTTTTCCATGATTCGCATTCAACTCCATGTGCACTCAGCTAGACTCTTTTTGTATTCACCACATTTAGCTGTAGGTGCCATTTAAAGGCTGAACAGGTGTATGAGTATATGTAGGTTAGATTGAAGTTGCAGCAGACTTTCTTTAAAAATATACTACAGGGACTTAGCACAAAGTTTTCACACTAATTAATATAATTAGACCGTTTATTACATGTGTACCGCAACAGCAGCTTTTTTTATCGAGAATTTATTTAAGTTAGGCAAATAAAAATTCTTAGTTTTGTGCCCCTAAAAAATACACGTCAGTTGCTCATAGCGCTACCAGATTATATTTTAAGGGTGGCTATAATGATTTAACCATTTTACATCATATGAAATTTATTTTTAATACATTCGGCATGGCATTATGTACATAGCTACATATGTTTTTGTAATAATTGTTAATAAGACTATTATTTATATGTATGTACATATGGCATTGACATAAGGGTGCAATATTTAATTGATTTTCTATACATATATTGTATTCTAAATAGTATTAGCTTAAACAGTTCGTGAGTTTTTTCTTTTAGAGATGTGATATAATTTCTAAGAAATTAAATGAAAAATCCGAAAAAAGCATTAAATAATTGGAAAATTTCTTAGGTATTTATTTACAGACGTATACGAGTATATACTACTACATAGTAGTAGAATGATATTTTGTATAAATTAGTGTATTCATATTTAATCATTTAGTCATCTTGATTGAATTATTCTCACTATCAGTTCTCAGGAAATGTAAAAAAAGAAAGAGGGAATATATTAATAATCACAGAAATTTTTTTCCAAAATGTACACACAAAAATCCTATGCAGACAATTTTTAGTAAGCAGTTTATGTGTAGATGATTAACTTAGTGAAAGATGTTTTGGAAATGTCTCAGAGAAAAAGGATTTTTATGCAATGCAGAAATTTCTGAGTATGCGATGCGAAAACAAATAAAATTAAAGTTAATAAAATATGACCCAAAATAAATGATATAAGTCCAAAAATCTTCCCACAATTCATTTGCATTTTTGTTTTTAAAATAACATAATTCAAACAAAAAAAATTATGGTCCTACATAAAAAAAAGTTACAAAAATAAAAACATGATTGCAACTTTAGTTTATTGCACTATAACTTTTTATATAACTCGACTACTTTTTGGAAACTCAAACAAACAAAACAAAAGAGTTGCAACAATTTAAAGCCTCAGAAATCCAAAACCAATCGATTTATTATCTTGCATTTTGTTCGAAAATACGTCAATTTGTTCTTATATCGGATCTGGCCCTTAAAACCAATTATTTAGACTTTAATATTCGGATTATAAGAAGAATTACTCACATGTTCTATGTTCTTCTCCACCACAAATAAAGTTAAAAAATTAAAAGGGATAACTCACGTGAAAAAAACATTCTTGATTAGGGGAATTTGTTTATCATAAAATTATTTACGGGGAATTGCTTCACGATTTCTAATAAAGGGAAAGAGGAAAAATTTCGAGGGAAGAAGTATTTATAATAGGGGTGAATGTGTATGTCAATTGAGTGTGTTGTTGGAAAGACTTGTGAGGTAAAACCTAAAATTGCCGTACCTAACAAAAAACTGAAAATTTACTTTTTGATACGTTATTAACAATTAATACAACATCTTTCATTAAAATGTTGCTCGTATATTATAAGATATAACGATTTTATAAACATTATAACACTAAATTGATACAGTATTTTGTTTCTGCTGTAATACAAAATTTTAATATGTAATAAAATTTGTGATATAATTTAAAATTACAGAATATATAAATTTAAATTATTTAAGTGCTTACCTAAAATAGATCTTTGGATTTTTATTGTTGTTTTTAGGAATTTTCAGGATTTTATGTTTAAAGTTTAAAATAAATTCTCATATTATTATAACTTGAAGCGATTTCAATGACGTAATATTTTTTTTCAATTTGTAAAATATTTCTCTCTATTCGTATTTCCTTCCGTAATATTAACATTTCCATACATTGAAGTGTATAAAAAATATTATAATCATTTTATTACATTCTCAGCTATTTCTCTCGCTAAGAATAGAAAGGAAAATGAAATGGGTATTTTCTCCATACCATTACCTTTGTATCATTTTATTGTCTTAATTTTTGTTTCATGCTTTTCGCTACATTTATATGAAAAGTGTCATCACTTTTTTATAACTGTCATGTCATGAATACAATTTGCGAAACAGCAAACTCTATTACAATGATAATATAACAAATAAATATGTATATATAGCGTATTTACATACATAATGTGTGTCTACAAACAACATAAATATCGAATATAGAAAGCCCCTAATATTTTTTAAATTAATTCGCGTATTTTCGATAAGTAACCTCCTAAGTTATAGCAATAAGAAAAAGAAAATGCGTATTAAAAAAAGTAATTAGTTAGGCCCTTTCTATATTAAGTTAACGATATGTATGTATATACTATGTGGGAACATACATATATATATATAAAAAATTTTATAAAATGTTCATAGAAAATGTGTAGGTTGATAAATCTTTATTCTTTTTTTTTTTATTTTTAAATCGTGTATGTAATAAGACTTACGTAAATACAGTACAAGTACTACTCATTATTACTACGAGCCGGTTATCGCGACTGCTTAATTTTTAATATTGCAGGTTCTATAATCACGACAGTTTACGAAAAACGGCTTCTATTTTCGGGAGTTGTATCTGTTTTTTAAAATTTGATTACAATGTCTTTAACAAAAAAAAAAAAAAGAAAAAGAAAAAGCAAAAAAGAAATCCCCGTCTTTCGGTATATTAATCTTTTTGTATGATTTTGTGAGCTTATTCGTGTCATTTCTTGTTTAAATACATCTCTTAATATGGGACTAACATATTTTAAGCGAAGGATTTCTCAAAAATTATAAATATCAAAAAAATTAAGAAGATGAGGTTTCATAAATTCAATTTGCGTAAATAACAAGTGGCATAAGACTGCGGTTTACCGTATTAAAAAGCAAAAAAATTCATTAAAAAGTTCGTACGTACAATAGAAAGTGGCCTTGGCAAACGTTGCACCTAAAAGAGTACTCAATAATGGTAAACAATTTTTATAAGTTGTTAGTAAAACTAAGGTTAGCACCTCAAAATATTACAAAATACATACATAATTCTTGCAAAACACAACTACTTCAAAACAGGAGTGAAACTGCTCTCTTCGCTATTCATAATTTTGTATTGCCGCGGGAACTTAAAACGTTATCAAAGTTTTTTGAGAATCGGTTGATTAGAAGTAGTTGGACACGAATATTTAGTACGTTCGAGTAAGGCAGTAACCACTTTTATAATCATTATGTTGAATTTGCCACGATAGATTATGTGTACACAGTTAGTTAAGAACTGCTAAGCATATAAAATTAGTTGAAAGAATATATGTACTCACGTATTAGTATTGTGTGGACGTTGCTCCACACAAATATTCATTCCGAAAAATCTGGAAGTGCATCTTCCAATAAATAAATTCATATCAGTGTCTAAATATTAAATTCTTGAGAATGCATTTATAAAATATAATACCCGACAAATTCAAAAGCTTTTCCTTTTTCGAAGCCGTCTAAAAATATGCCTTTCAAAAAAATGTTCTGTTAATCCTTAAAGTATGCTATAATTTCATATATAAAGTTTAAAATAGCAAACATTTATTGCATATTATGTCTTTAATGCCTGTATCTGCGAACTTGTATATCTTGAAAATTTTTGGCTTGTAAATTACCAAGTGTTAAGCCAGACATATGCATAAAAGTTCACTAAAGGTCATTAAATTTATGTAGAGCTATATGCAAATATGCCAAATATTTCAGAGGTTTATTACATTTGGCAATAAATAAAAAATAAAATACATAAAAATTTAGGAAAACTTTATGAACTTCTACTGCTTGGAACAATATAATACAGAGCAAGATAAGAAGCAGGGAATAAATAAAGCAACACTTATACCACATAATGTACGTATGTATGTGTGCAAATTCTTGTGTGGCAATGAACAAAAGTTTAAAATATTGTTTTAAATTAAGCATTATGTAAAACTAATTTACGATTACATATACCAATAATATAAACGAATAAATATTAATTTTTGCGTGAAATAATTTAAAACGGACATAATTATCGAGTTATCATTTTAGAAATTTTTCCATACAGGCAAAAATTCTCTAGCTACATTTTACTGCCCCGCATTAACGACAATAACTAGCAATATATTGGCTGTTGTTATTATGTTTTCCTATAAATTGCTTTCGCGCCTAAACCTATGCCACATAAAATGTTTGTTTGAAGTTTTCTTTTCGTATTTTGTTGTTTGTTAGCTTGGTTGTTTTTTTTTTTGCTGCTAGTTTTGCCAAACACAAATAACAATCGACAACAGAAAATACAACTACTAAAAGCAGCAATCGATGTTGCTTTTCCTGGGATAACCCGCAACGAATATTTGGCCACAATATTTATGACTATACGGATTTTATTGTAGTTGATGGTGTTATTTTTTCTCTCCTCGACTTGATTGTATGTTAGAGCTGCTGTTGCTGTTGTTGGCAGAATTCAGAAAAAATTATAATATGTGAAATGCTGACCCAATACAATGTTGTTGTTATTTCATATTGTATAGTAAAAAGGCCAAATGACCAATAGCCCATTCATTTCATATCTTTCATAGAGTATGTAAATTTTATTTTTCTTCTCTTTCTTCTTTTTCTGCATCAGTGCCATACAATGTATGATTTTTTATTTGAATAGGGGTCTATATATATCTACGTACATATGTATATACGTACATGAGCGCGCAAGGATGAGGAGGATATTTGTTTAAAGGCCAAAGATCTATGGCTTGTTGAGCAAGATAAACCAAGCAAACGTTCAAACATTTAGACCCGGCACACTAACCAAACTAACAGCCAGCCAGCATTTGCCGCAAACGTCATTTGTAATGTGAGATAAAACACATTTACATACATAAAATCATATGAATAAACTCACACATATTTGAATACACTTGAAAAGTTTTCAAAAACTAAGGAAGGAAGTTCATGACAAATATGTTACGTACATACCCAAACCTTCTTACAATAATCCCAGTATGAATTCTTAAATATAAAGGAGTTTTTCTGTAGGTTTGTGTTCAAATAAAAATATGTAAGTACAACTGATCGTTGTTTTGTTCGTGCTTCAATTGTATTGAGTTTTTGACAGTGAAAAAGCAATAAAAACATTTGGATTGTTAGTTTTCTTTATTTTTGGGAAAAGTTGCCAATCGCTAGGGTTTTTTAATTCATGATTTGATGTAGCATCAGTTAAAACTACCAACAAAATAATAATAAAAAACGGAGACAGCCCAAAATTGACTTTGTTTCTTTTTTCCCCCAAGCCGAAATATTCGCATACATATGTGACATGTAGCATATGTTAGGGCTTAACAATATACATGCAATTGTTGCCTACCCAAAAGGCGTAAAATAAGTTCAGTGTATAAAGTAAACAACTAAAAATAAAAGAATCACGCGAATTTCATTTGCTATTGTTAATTTTGCTGCTCTTTCTGTTGCAGTTGCTGTTGTTGTTTGCAATTTCAGATGAAAATTATGGTTTAGCAATAGATTGAAAATGTCGATAAAACTCGTAAACAAAAGATGGTTACACCAAAACCTTATGCACACACAAAAACACTCAGTGAATGGCAGGTTCAGCAGAAAAATAATGAAAAGAAACACAAACAAAAATTGCATACACTTGCTATTGTTATTGTTACATCATCATCATCAACACCATTATAAATGAACAATACCAGCATCATCATCGGCATCATCAACTACAACACCAGGGGAATATTTAATAAAAAATTGGGCGTTTACATAAGTGAAAATGCGTTGCAATTTTATGGCTCCATTATTATACAATTTTTTCATTATTTACATGTGGAAATATGAAAAAAAAACCAACAAATACTTTCTTTTTAATCTTGGTTATTTTTTTAATAAAAAATGTTACAAAAAAATAAAATTATTGCAAAATTCTTTACAGACATATCGGCAATATGTTAAATACTCGATTGCATTATAATGCAACTGCAAGCTGCACTGCACTACTAGTCGTGAGACATAACAATGCATTTTCAGACAACAACGAAACAAGAAATATTGTTTATGAGTTTAATACTCATAAACTGTAAAAATGCTTTTTAATTGAAGTAGACCTTTGGGACTTAATATATGACTTGTTCGATGCGCTTTATTCATATGCTTTGTTTTTAACTCTTGATGGCCAGTGTCAGTGCACTAGCAGTATCATGCCAAACATACATACATACATTATTTGGTCACAATCTTTCTACGCGTTTTTTATAACAATAAATCAATTTCTACTATTATATTTAATACACAAATTATGAAAGAATTATGTGTTCCTGCAATAAAATAGACTTTGATTAAAAGATTTTTAATTAACACAGCAAACAATAAATGCATACGACATGCAAGAAGCGAGAACATAAAAGCTTTTATTTATATATATAGTTTTCTTTATAACTCACTTCAATTTTATAATATTTAATATTAAGACTATTAAGTCAAAAAGAGGTTTTTTTTTGATAGACAAAAAAGCTTAATTTGTTTTTTCTTACTACTCTTCAAGTAATTCTTCAACTTAAATATGCATATGAAATATAAGCAGAGGAATGTAAAATGCGAATAATAAGAAACGGTCTGAATTAAAGGCATAAAGAAAAAAAATCTTATAGAGAAACTCTTTTAAAAAAAAGTTTTATAAATTATCCTTGAGAGAGATCCGTATTTATGGCTCGTATATAATATTCATTTTATCGCAATAAAACATAGATCTAAAATAATAAAAAACAAAAGCAGAAGCTGGCAAAAACAAACTACCATGAAGTACATGTATAAAAAATATGAAGAAAACCTATGAATACTCATAATAAATAATACATGCATGTTCTTGTATTAAATAAATACACGTATTCATAGATGTCATATACATGTTTGTAAAATTATATATATTATATAGATATATAATTGTGGGTGTGTGTGTGTGTGAAACTTCATGCCAAATTCATTGCTAAACTAAGCTAAACATGTGCACGTTCAATCCCTAAGCTTGATTGCTAAATCAACTAAATCTTGTTAAAAGCTATTTAAAAGTTTATTTTAATCCAAACTGTATTTTAAATAATTAAAAACTATATACACATATGTATAAGTATCTACTATGTATTGCACAACTATTTTAACATTTTTTAAAGTAAAGGATTAAAGAGTTTATAGTGTTCCTAGGAGAGAAATGTTTAAGTACTAAAGATACTTTTCTGATATGAAAGTATTAGCTCAAAAAACACAACAGCTATCTTCTAAATGTATAAATTTGCGATTTGAACATATGTATAATGGTTTTTTGGCTATCATCGTGGCAATAGAAACGGTCTGGGTTGTAACAATTGCTATATAGAGGACAAGTCCCTTTTATCTGTGATAGTATTAATTTTCATTACTACTATACACATCTACTCATTTTACTGCTTACATTTATTATTGTTTTAAATTAAATATTAATGTTATAACCATTTCCTAACTTTCTTAAGTTGTATATATATTATTTAATTGATTGCCTTTACTAACTATAGCTTTATTAAACAGCCATCAATATGAAATTTCAGTTGCCAATCTGAATGGCCTTCTAAAAGCCATTAGTTTGAAAGCCTTGCAGAATCACACTAGAGTGAAACGCGAGCGGAAGGGCTACTCCGCAATGACAACGTGTGTAAAATATAAATTAATATGGAGCATCCAAAAGAAGGAGTACAAAACCCTTCCAAAAGGCATCCTTAGTCCTTGTTTTTTCTGTTCTCTAATTGGAGAAAAACAAATCTATGTGCTATGTGGGTGTGAGATTGTTTTGTATTATTTTATTTTTGCTGCCTCTCTAAAGTGCTATGATTTGATTCTCTAATATTTATGTAAGCATCCGACATCAATATATTGCCGAGACTTCGGGCTTGCTGATATCGGCATTGGCGACATTTTGATTAAAAACAGTTTCTCCTCGTATTTCGACACTTTCCATTAAACGAGCGATATATTATCTATTGGATCTTTTGTTTAAATAAAAGTGGATAATATTTTATTATTAACGAATGGGATTGAAACATATGAATGTATATGTGAATTTAATAAACTTGATCCTTGAAAGTGGAGAGCTTATATCTTAACAAGGTTCAGAGGAACTTAAAATGATTTCAAAATAAGTAC
This sequence comes from Lypha dubia, assembly GCA_947311025.1. Classification (NCBI taxonomy): domain Eukaryota; kingdom Metazoa; phylum Arthropoda; class Insecta; order Diptera; family Tachinidae; genus Lypha; species Lypha dubia. The sequence goes on from OX371260.1 coordinate 69,446,403, forward strand.
ATATTTAGTAACTCATCCTTTGAACATCTTTTTAGTTATTTGAAGACTTTAGGGAACAGATTTTATTATTCCATGTAGCGTCTGCTATTCAAAGCAACTCTTTTTCAAACCAAATTAGTCTATTCCTTTATTTTGTTTTTTTTTATAAAGACTTTTTCTTTTGTTCTACAGTCGGTAGGTATAATGATTTTAGTTTATGAAATTATTTTTCGTTGCTTGCAAATGCAAATGCATGTTTGTACATGTTTGAACATGTTGTTGGGATGCGATTCAAAAGTTTTATTGGTAAAATGTTTTTATGGATTTTGAATTTTAATTAGTTTCTATTTGTATAAAATGAAAAATGCCACAGACACCAAATAATAACACCTTATGTATAAATGTTAGTAAGTATTCTACATATATTTAAAGCAGTCAGACATAATGATGTTAAGATTTTGCAGTTGAAAAAATTAAAAATAGGTATCTATAAAATAACTTTGGTTATTTTCTCCAATTAATAAGAATTTTTCCCAGCAGATTTTAGTCTTCCATGTATAAAATCATGCCACAAAAATATTGCATTTAATGATAATTTTATTTTTTATTTTTTGGCTTAATAAAAACGACAACGTTCTCATTAAATAAAATTATTGTCCATTTATAATGAATCAACCATATATTTTTGGTTTTTTAAAAATGTTTTACATCAAATAACCTTAAAAATTGCAAAAAATAATCTCATTTAGACGTTGCCAAAGCCGCCACAATATTAAAACGTATTAAATGAGAAAAATGAGAAACTGAAAAAAAACGTAATTTATTTGTCAACGATTTGTTGGCAATAAATCAAGCAATCACAAAAATGCTGACATGTGAATATATAAAAATATGTACATATATATACATATGTACATACATTTTCTAAATAGCAACAAAATAAAATTGAGAAAACAACACTTGTTTGTACATATACATTTGCCGTCTTACAAAAACTGGTATAAATGAACTCATACTGTTTTTACTCTGAACACAATTGAAATTTGAACACTTGATACTCTATGCACGGTAAGAAGAATATATTTTACTACTTGCAAGGATTTGCATGACAATCTGTATAAATTTTGAGCAATCTACTTTTAATAGTGATACAACTGAAGCATTAAAATAGTTGGCTTACGAGCATGCGACTATTCGGTTGATGATTTGAAAATCCTTAGGTCAGTACTAAAATTTAAAAAATATTATGTTTATATCTATAGTCGAAATTTAAAACGACGTAACTCACAATAAATGCTAAATCGGATTTCTGATTAATTATTGCGAGTTACATGCAAGCAAGTTTGCAAGCTTTATACTACAAGTAGTTCTAATTCAGCCAGTTAAAAAAGTTTATTTACTTTTTCCATTTCAATTAACGATATACAAAAGAGTGACTGATTGAATAACAAATCAATGCCCAGCCCAAATGGCGTAGGCCAGATACCTGATATTTTGTATATATGTAGTTTCCCCTTTCGATTTACAAATCTATTATATAGGAATATGTAGAAATTTAAATTCAAAGGGTAAAGATAGGGGAGAAACGAATAAAGTTGGTAACTTTGGCTAAATTATGAAATAGCACAGTAAATTACCATAGGTTGTTCACAGCACTCATATATTATCTTTAAGACTTTAAGAATTTATGACTACCATTTGAATCCCCTAAATATATGAAGTTTTTCCTTTTAGTAAAAACAACTTTAAGCTTAGATCCCACTATCGGCACAATGTCCTTATATTTAAATTAGTTGACAAATAAGGAAAATTTAGCTTATTACTATATTACTTTATTTCAGTGAGCCGACGAAAATCGGTACATTGTGCCGATAGTGGGATCTTAGCTTTAGAAGTCTTTCTATTACGATCTTCGAGTAAGATTATTGTTTTAACTACAACTACAACTGCCACTTCAATTCTCTTTTCTATCAAATATGAAATTGTGTTAATTTCAGAAAATCTTGATTGGCATAGAAAATTGATTGAATGTGCTCCAATATTTAAAAAAATATATACATACATACATATGTATATTGTTTATGGCCCCGATTATGGCGTACAACACTAAAATGTTGTGTTGTCGCAGCTACAACATTAATCTGTTTTTCAATTATGGTTTACAACAGCTAGCTTTTGTGTACGTCGCAGAGTTGCATTTAAATAGTAGCACATATCCGCGAAATTCCAACGATGTATGCAAAAAGCGGTCAAGTAGAAAAATAAATACATAAAAACTATTAAAAAATGCATATAAATTTTTATTGTGTTATAAATAAGTGAAATAAAGTATAAATAATTATGGATGTTAATGTTGATTTATTTGTTGATGATTGTGATGACGACACAGCTAAAACGCACATGCCACTACGGAAAAGAATTCGGGATATTCCGAACCCATTGGAACTACCAACTGAGTAAGTTATATATTTTTAATGCAGAACATGAATGTACAGAAATAAAAATTTTTCAGTTTTATAAAATTTTTTCGCATAAGCAAGGATGGGTTCTTATTCTTGCTGCAGGAACTGAGCATTTTTTAGCACCTTCAAATCGGTGTTCTGCCATTCCTCCTATTTTAAAATTGTAATGCGCATTAAGGTTTTTTGCTGATGGTAGCTATCAAAGAAGTAGCGGTAATGATTTTAATATTGGAGTTTCACAACCATCAGTTTGCTGCATTTTAAGAGAAAAGGGATTTGCTTTCATCACCTCCACCATTTTTTCTATTTGTTTTTTATTTGATATTTTTCTAATAAATACTAAAGCAGCTATAAACGTTTTTGCGGAAAACTGAAATTTTATATGTATACTTACAAATTTCTCTCAATTTTAATTTTTCAACTTGCAACGAGAATTAGACAACATGTAATGATCAGTTTAAAGATTTTCACAGTTGTAACAACACTTAAGAACACATATTGGGAACCATCGCAGTAAATGAACATAGACAACTGAACTTACAACACTAATGCTAGGTGTGGTAAGCCGTAATCGCAATTTAAATTTAACAACACTAAAATATTTGATGTTGTAAACCATAATCGAACCCTATGTATGTATATTAAATGTAATTTTTTTAAATTACTACCAACTGCAACAGTGCAAAAAACACACGGATGAGACACTATAGATTCGACTGTACTACGAAAGGGTAGGAAGAACCTACACTCAGTTTGGCAAGATTGGTGGTAATTTTTTTATGAGCCTTTAAAGGTTCTGAAACCAGTGGAACCAAAAAAAAGCTGTCATCAGTTTTTTGCCAAAAGTAAATTCAGACGACGCAATACAACTGGACTTTACATAGCAATAATATAGCTAACAAAATTGTTTTTAGTGCAAATTTTTTAAAGAAATTTTAGCAAAAAAAATTGTTTTTCATAATTTTTTTATTGTAAATAGCAGGGAATCGTGATTTTTTCCTAAAAATAATTAGAAAAGTTGCAGCTAAGGTAAAGCAGAATTGTCTAAAAAATAATATTGGAATTCACAAAGTGCAATCAGCGTTGTATCGATAGTATGTGCTGAATTTAAAAAAAATCTCAATGAAAAAATTTATGCTTCAAAATGTATTAAAAAATTATATATGTTAAACTTAGCCCATACAAGCGATACAAAATTTAGTACACCATTGTGAACTCCTTTAATAAGTTTTTATTTGCGAACAAAGTATATTTTCAGACAACAGCTTTTACTTTTGCAATAAGAAATTTAGAAAAGCTTATAAAGACCGTACAGAAAATTATTGATGTAAATTCAGTATCTCATTTATATAGTTTCAACTAAACGTTTTTCATGTTGATGCTTTTTGTTTTTAATAAAAACACGCTGAAAAAAAACTTGTAAGATTTACGATCATGTAACCTGTTTCTTTAATTGCACATTTGCAGCTCGTTTTAATGGAAATAAAAACTGAAATACTCACAAAAAAAACAAAAATAAAGATAAAAACTATTTAACAGAAAATAACATACAATAATAAAAACAAGCTTAAACGTTTTTTTTCTCTAAATGAAACGATTTATACATCGTAAAAAATTGGAAATTGCAACGACATCATTAGTAGTAGTTGTTGTTGTTTTATTTAGAATAAAAATGGTAGCAAATCGTATTTTTATTTAATTTTTTGTGCAGTTTTTCTCTCTAAATATCAAGTAGCTATTGAAGGCAGAAATAATTATGGAGTAAAGTGATTCAAACTATGTTTGTTTACCCGTAACCGCTGTCTGTCGGTCCAGCCGGCCGGTTGGTGTTTCCCTTTATATATTTGTCAAACAAACATAAAAAAAACTAAATAATTGATGACAATTAACATTAAGTAGTGATTATTTTTAACAATCTAAAATAATAAAAATAAATTATAAATTCTTCTACTTGTTGTAGCTTTTTGTTGCACATTCTCAAAATTGTTCGTGCTGGTTTGTGATGATTTTTGTGCCAAATGTTTTAAAAAGCTTTTACGCGGATAAATACCAACAACATTTTTATTTTAAAATTAAAATAATTGGAATATAATTATTGTAGGATATAAGAAAATTTTATAGTTGAAAAGTAAAACCAAATGTAAACTTTACAGGAGATTTTCGTTGTTCAAACTTTAATGTTAACTTTTATTTATTAGCAGGGATGTTAGTTCCAATCAAATTTGTAATTGTGGTCAAAAGATCCAAATCAATTTGATTAATTTTAATTAAACTGTCATCGATAGGTTATTGCATAGAATTGTATATTTTGTGATAAATGCATATTTAAAGTTCGTAATCAGTTTTTTAAATTTTTATTAATTCAATAATTTTAAAAAATTTTAAAATACATATTAAAAATTTTCAATTTATTTGTTGATGGTTAGATATTGTTTAGTGTGGTTTAAGTCTATTGATGATTTGGTAACACACCAATACAATTCTTATAGACATGCTTAACCATCAACAAGTCAATAAAATTTATATACATTATTTTATGTATAATAATAATTATGTATGTATGGTTGTTATTATGATACGTAAGTATTATGTTATAAAAATTAATTGAGCTTTTCACCAGCCATGGCTTTGTAACAGGGTCACAGTCAATCAATCAATCAATTACGTGTACCACGCTATAATAGGTTAAACTGCAAAGAAGATTACTTGTAGAATAACGGACTATGAGTTTTTTTTTTTTTTTTTTGGAATATTAGTAACGACCAATCAGAAGTGGGAGAATTTCAAACTAACCAAAAATATAAAAAATTAAAAAAGAAATAAAAAAAAAAATTTCAATTCTCCAATTAGTATCCACCTTCATAAAAGGTAAAGAGAACAAACGAGCCTTGATGAGAGGGGTAACGGCCTTGAAATCTTTATATAGATATATTCATCTAGTCTAATGTTCCTAAAACTCCCAGTAATTTTAATTTTCATTAATTTAATGTATTTATTTGATTAATTTCTCTTTGAGCTGCTCCAATGAAATGTATTATTTCAGGTTAAGTTCATATTTGATTTAATATAATTTCAAGTTACTAGAGAAGAGATAAATTAGACTATCCAATCAGACTATCAGAATGTACCAGTACTGCTTTCGATATCTCATCATCATTATTTGTTCATTTATATCACCTATCAATGTATACTAATGAAGAAATATATAAATTGTTCAACCGACTTTATTCAATGAAACAGAATTCTAGAAATATTTATTTATATACAAGTTAATTCTATTTATCGGTTATGATGAAACTCCTCACTTTTAATAAATTATTAAATACTAGCTTTTACCTGCGGCTTCGCTCGCACACTATATACTATAGTAAATTTGATTTGATATTGACGTGACTGTCGGTAATACAGGGCGACGGTATTACAGTACTCAGGGTTGGAGCTTCATTACTGGAATACTAAATGGCGTTGAAGTAGCAAGAATTTAAAATTTTTGGACAAAAATTTTTTTATCTTTCGTAAGAAAGAACATTTATTTTTAATAAAAAGTATCGTATGTTATTTCTAATACCTCCAAGAATATGTGTACAAAGTTTCATGATGATCGGCTAAGTAGTTTTTGCGTGAAAGTGGAACAAACAAACGGACATTCACATTCATAATATTAGTATGATTTCCATTAGTAGACCTCCATTATTTTTATATTTCCAAGACTTTGCTTAATATCTACCTATGCACTTTATTATTCTAATGTGTCGTTAAATGTTTATTACTCAAAATAATATATGCAACAATTTCAAAGAAAATAAAAACACTTTTGTAGTGTCTTTCTTTCATAGAATATACAAAACTTGCGTAAATATTATGGAAATAAATTTAGGGATACATAAAATAAACTTTTAAATATTTTCGTATAATTAAAAAATCTCAGCAAAAATTTAGATGGAAAAATAATTAGAAAAATTCTAATAAACACAAACTTGACTACTTCTACTTTGGCTTTTGAGTTAATCAAAAAAAAAAAAGTGAAAATTGATTTTTTACCCTTAGGTCCCTTTCTCTATGCGCTGTCACATATGTATGTATATAGAAGTTATTATATGTTCAAAACATAATAAATACTAAAAAGAACTGAACTGAAGTGTGTTATATGCGAAGTGTAATACTCACTGCTATACTCAATAATCATATTTTTACTAGCCTAAAATTAGTTTCTACAAACACAAATGAAAAAAAATTAATTTCCTTTGCTAGATGATGAACTTCAGATCATCGGGGTGATAACCAGAGACACTAGTACCATGCTTATGAGATAACAAATGGATTGTGTATAGGTTCTAGAGATTATTGGTATTGTTTAAATTTTATTTTTTATTATCTTTATAATTGTTTTTATTCGAGTTAGTTCGAAATTTTTAGGTTACTCGAATTTTCCACTAATAAATAATCTTTCAATTAAACTTTGAATTGTTAGTGCTAATATATTATTTAACTAAATTGTGATGTCAATTTGTTTATAATTGCAAATGTGTATAAATTTTTTTTTATATATTCATTGTCCATGTCTTCTTTAACACGGTGAATACTGAGATAAAAAACTGAAAAATTGTGTAAAAATGCATGCGGCATTTGGAATATTAAGAAATGTGTTTCTAAAGTTTAAGCAAAATGCGTAATTTGGAAAAATTCCAAATATTTACTGAGTAAAACGCGCAATAAAACTTATGGTTAAACATTATTATCAAAAACCAAAATACGCATTAGAAAACACAACCAACTCATTTACATAAGAAAGAAAAAATAATTTTGTTCAATTTTAGGGAGACCGATCACATTGTACGAAAAGAATGTACATATAGTGTTATTTTCTAATTGTTTTGAAAAATGTCAGGGTAAAAAGATTTGATTGTACTTTGGATGATAAAATTTAAAATTCAAAATTAACTTTAAAATAAAGATTTTCAATATATAAAAAGCAAATACCTAAGCAAAATGTGGAGTTTTCAGTCATCATCATCTACAATTAAGAATTTAGCTGTGCAAGGACACGTACTTAAAACTTCGCACCAAATCAATGACTTAATAACGAAATAATGGATTTTTAATATGCATGTGAATACTAAAAATTTTTTTTCGTATTTGGGTAATACATTTTGAAATAAAATCACTTAATTTTAAAGTATTTAAAATTATCTCTTTCTTAAATAAGACGAGCTTATTTCCCACTAACGATTCAAATATCGGTAAGTTTTAAATTTTTATTTTGTCTATTCTACAGTAGTAAAGGAATGCAAGATTTTCAATATAAAAATAGGATAGTTTTAACTATTAGATTAATTCTTAACAAAAATGTTTATTTTAATTAATTAAAAACGGTTTAACAAAAACGAACCTCATTTTTATTATCTCTTTACTATAAATAAACAGCAGACGGAGGCAACAAATAGGAAAAATAATGAAAGATGCATTCGCTTAAGGAATGGTTGTAGCTATTAAAGCAACCAAGCTTAGTTATGCAACATGTGTTTCATTAGACACAAGCTGCAAAACCATTAGAATCCCACTTAACTTATTTCGAAAAAAATTCTATTACCAACAACAAACTTCTGGTTGGTGCTTTTTTATCTTGGTATCTCTCGATTTAATACTATTTTACTATTATTGTTGGTTTGTGTATTTTTTCTATTTCACATTTAGTTACAATAGTTATGTGTTGTTGTTTTTGTTATTGCTGTTGCAATGAAGAAAATAAATAAAAGATCGAATCATGACAAGGTTTTCGTGCACTCCCAAATGAGATACAGTGTTCTCTACTGCTTTAGTAGTACATATTGTTGTTGCTGTTGTTGTCCAAAAAGGCACGATAATTCTGTATATTTCAACAGGAAAATGTTATAAATTCGCTACAAAGCACGAAGTCTACATAGAAAGCCACAGAACAAGAAACTCCTTGCAGACAACAACAAAATTATTAAAAAAAAACACGGCTAAAAATGAAAAATGTGTTGGTTGGTTTCAAAGAAAAATAATTTCATAAAAAAATAAAGATTCTTTCTTAAAAAAGATACTTAAACATACACTTACACAGATATACATGTGTACATATTTATGTATTTTATCCTTGAACATTTATAAAAAATATTACAAACATATGTTTTACAAATCTATTTTCAAAATGCAAGGAAATATGTATCTGTAAAAAATACAATTGTGGTCACATTAAGTTTGAAGGTTACATATTACGAGTAAATATGTAATATGAAATAAAGAATTTTAATTTTTAATAATTCAAGGATATGTACGTACCGGAACAATTTATAAATACTAAATTCAGGGATTTTGTAAAAGTAGTCATCTTCCTTCAATTGTAATTAATTTTTATATGTTTTGTTGTTATTTTTTAAGATTTTGTTGAATTCTTTGTTAAAATATATAAAATTTAATTAATAGCGTTTTGTAAAATGCTTGACATGCAACTATTTTTAGTATAAAAACCATTTTGCAAATCATATCAGATATTTTGTCTTTGTCAAACCTTTCTTGTTTGTTTTTTAGTCGTCAAAGATTGAATCAGTCATATAGACAGGTCAGGACAAAACTGTTTAACTAAAAAATATCATATAAAGCAATTTTAAACTAAATGTATTTACTTCTTGGTACGAGGGATCAACGAAACAACGTATAAACTAACGTCAAATGACAACCAACCATAGTCAACTTGTTTTTCACCGTACTAAACTTAACTCAAACGTACAAACTATTGAAAAAACTGGACTGAACCGTTAAAAGAAACTTATTATTCACAAAATTTATAAAAAAAAAATAGATGGATGGGTCGGTTGGTATAGCCAGTCTTTTTTCTTGTGTTAAGAAATTGTTGACTGGAAGCAAAACAACCAACATTGAAATAAAGAGTAGGAAAAGGGTCTTAGACTAAAGCAGCCAATGAAAGCATACAATTTTTCATACATTTTTGCAGTTTTTTGCGAGCTGCAGTTTACCTTAACTTTACATAGTCGTACTACATGTATACGGTTGTTTTTTATTTAACGTTTTCTTCATTTGTTAAAATATATTTATTTTTTCTACACTCCAAAACTTCCTGGGTAAGGTATGATAAAATTTATGTTATAATATATGTATATGTATGTATGTATCACATAAAACTAAAAAAAAAAGGCATATAAAAGCTAACACAATAATTGCGATTACCACATCTGTTATAAATAAACTTTCTGAAGAATGACTTTTATTTTCCGTAATTTTTAGCTAAATAAAAATAACTGAAATATTTTTAATATTATTTCCGTACTTATTTGTACTTAATACTAATTTTATGAGCTATGTCTTACATAAAATTTGACTAGGCATCACCATACATAACAACGATTTATATTTATTTAATCAGTCGTTAGAATATTCTTATTCTGCAAGAAAAGTTATTATTTCGACGAACATTGTACTATGAACAATCAGTAGGAGATTTTAGCAGTGCTGCAAAATATGAAAGACATCTTGAATCGCAACCTTGTACCAATCTTAATTTAAAATATTTGAACGGTTGCGGTCTTAATGCTCGTAAAATACATTAATACAAATCAAATTTATATATGTACGTATTTACATCTGTACGACCAAAAGTGCTGCCTCCTTAATGTATTTTGTATAATCGGACCCCCTTAATGTTTTTTGGAAAGAAAAGCTTCGTATACATATAATGATTTATTTCCGGTACCAAAATTCACAGTCTGATTGAATCTTTTACGTTGATAGATAATTAAAATTAGATCTTATTAATGTCAATACAAGATGTGAAAACTATCATGGTTCAATACCGATTATGTAAGTTTTCATAACTGTAATATAATATGTATATCATGTTAATAATGACATTTGTTAGTGTAATCATTTCGTTCATGATGTTCAATTCAAGAAACATTCAGTGGGATATCGATCTCAGTTGACTCACGGGATCATCGATACAGTGTTGACTGGTGATTGAAAACAAATCATTCTAATAATCATTTAAGTCCAACACATTTTCAAGCTTTTATACATACATACGAGTATGTACGTAAATATTGATTTTTTAATGTGTACACTTAGAAAACATTGTATGTCGCTAACCGAATTGTGGCGGTTGCACCAATCGGTTGACCTAATCAAATTAAGAATTGTCATAGCCTTATGTTGGTTACAATTGTGGCATTATGGTTATGAAAATGGAATTTTCGTTGGATCTATAGAATATTGGTAGCGGTAACCGATATTCTCTATACTCTGGGTGTATAGAGAAACCAAATATATGTGTAAGGATCGCATTCTGTTAAAAACTTAATCACATATCAGTTAAAACTTTTGTATATTTTACGGTATAAAAATGTATTCAACAATTTAAAAAATATATAATGGTACACGTACTGAGTTAAGGGCAAGCTGATTCTAATACTCAAAAACTTAACGAAGACTCTAAGCTTCCTGTTAGAATAGGAATCGAATAATTGCTGGGTAAGAATCAAAAAATTGATTTGGATTATTTAAAAAATGTTTTACTAGATAAATATTTTAACTGCAGCTAATCGCAGAAAAAAAATTTACATATTTTCAATATATTTTTGATTTTTTGCATTTTAAATAAATTTGTATTGGGTCTTAGGTAAAGTCAATAACAAGTAAATATTACATTCACAATTGATTTCGTTCAGCATATACAACTGAAATTTTATGATGATTTGGTAGTAGTCCACAGTGTTACCGGGTGTGGTGATTAATACTCGAATTGAGGATTCTAGCTGCTGTTTGGGGACGGATATTTATTTTCGGTACATAATAATAATGTTTTCTACATGTATGTATGTACATTGTACATACATATATTTTGGCATTGTTTTTTATTTTTAATAAATATTTTAATAATTTTAATCTAATGTTCATACTTGTTCAGACGTCTATGTACATAAGTATGTCTGTTGATTCATACATGAACAAACAGAATGCATTTAATATATCAAGTAGTAGTACATTTGCTGTAGAGGTATCTTCTGAAAACTACAATACCATATTAATAATATTAAATTTGTTGCCAAAATAAGTCCACCAAAATGAGTTTTATAAAACTCATATAAGGGTTACCATATATTTCGATATGAATATTGTTTGATCAATGACACTAAAACTAAAACCAAAATCAAAACATCAAGCAGGAATGCCTGATTAGACTAGACCAGACAGTCGGCTTATTATGTTAAACAATCTGTTACAAATAACTGCAACCTTAATAAAATGACGTATGGTATAAAACTTGTGACTCCATTTTCAAACTTAGGTACTACATATGCGAAAGGTGCTTTGTTAGCTTCATTTAGCAAACTTTGGTAATGCAATACCAACATTAGTATTCGAAACAAAAAATTAATCTTTTTTTAACAGAAGTTTTTTCTTTAAAATCTCTTACTACAAGTTGGTGTATGTACATATAACAACACATACAAACATATATGTTTGTTTTCCTATACCTAACTAGTACCAGTATTATAATATGTATTTAAAAAAAAAAAAACAAAAAAAAAAGGTAAAAAAGGAATTGTTTGCTATAAAACCTCATGGTGCCATTTTCCAACTGTTTGCATTTTAAATGCAATGATTTCCTTTTTTCCTATTTCGGTTCTTTACCACTACGAAAGCAAAACATTTATGCATTCGCTGGTGTTGTCTTTTTTTACGTTTCCTATGAAATTCATATAAGCCTGCCAGACTGCATGTAAGTTGCTTGTATGTCTGTCTGTACATCAGTATGTCTGTCTGTCCGTCTTTTTGTGTATATTTTCTAATACAATTTTGTAAATGTAATAAAGGTACTTGGTGTATATGCTTTTTATGATTTTTCGTACTAACAGTTTTAGCTGTGTCTGTCGCTGTGACTGTTGCTTATAGTCACCTTTGAAACGTAACAACAGTTTGATACAAAAAATTTGAAACCAAATATGTGCTTTTTTAATATATTTTCTGTTTAAGTATTGTTTGCTAAGGACTTCGTGATTTTTTAAAAATGATTGGTAACAGAAGAAAAAACTTTATTTAACTTTTTTCTAACTTTTACTTTAAACAAACAAAAAAATTGGCAGAATTGGAGCTAAATAGCTGGCCCAAAATGGCTAGTTGTCAACCAATCCTTAATTCACATGCACATGAATACACTAGTGTGAGTGAAAACATCTACATCAACCAAATGTTAAATATGCAGTCTTTGTAAGACAAAAAGTGTTTAGCTTGTATCTTGCCTTCTGATTTTGTATTTGTAATAAGAGGGCTTTAGACCAAAAGAAAAAAAAATAGCCGGCGTATGTTTAAAGTTGACAATATGCGCCGTATTAAATATATGAACATATTTTTTCTTTAACTTTATACTCGTATGTCGTGTTTTATGTTTTTTTATTTTTGTAGAAAAAAAGAAAGGTTATATAAGCAAATTTTGTTTAAATACAAAAAAAAAAAATTAAAATCAAACTTGTTTAAATATGCTTTACGTGAAATGTGTACAAACATTTCGTGACAAATCTAACAAAAATCTTATGCCTTTATTTGTTTAAGTTTTGGTTCTTTTTATTATGACTGAAATAGAAATATTTACTTTGAAATTTCAATTTATCTTTTTAAATCATTTTTTGTTGCCTTTTGTTTTTTTTTATTTATTTATGTTTTATTAGGGACCCGCATGTATAAATTGTTTCTTTTGCTTGAGTTTTGCAAACTTTTATATTAATCTGTTTGGAAGATTTGTAGCCTGTGTATTTGTAGTTAAAGAGTCCCGCATATGAAGAATTTTCCAACAGAACGAATGCTACAGATAGCTTCATTAACTTTTGTATTTGCTTAATTGCACAGTTCGACAAAACTAAAATCAGTAAGCATAAAATAGTTTGAAATTATTTCGTAAACTATTTTTCATGTATTCTATTAAATTAAAAAAAAAGTATTTAACTGGATTAAAATTAATAAAAAAAAAAAATCCAAGTATAAAAATCTTTAGTAGTTAACATTCATTAAATTTTTATTAGTATAATTTATCAGCCATGTGAGAAGCCTAAAAGGTTTATCCAGTTTGAGATCCGCCTGTGAGGATGTTAGCATAGATCATCTACATATAATTTATTTAATATTATTTCGCAACTTTATTGGTGTAAATGTTTAATCGAATTTTTCGCTTATTTTTTATATATGTAGATGGTCACTACGTCATCTCTAGTCATTTTTTATCATCACTAGAATTTGCTTCTTCCTTTTTACAAATTTTGTATATTTTTAAGACAGTAAATAAGTCATATATATTATTGTGATAGCTAAACTAGCAGATGTCATCTCTAGAGCATTTCCTTCTGCTAAGCATTTATACAATCAGGCAACGAATGCATTCATTACAAATCAATTGTGTGCAAATAGAAATTTTTAGAAAATTTCATATTCATTTTAATTATACATCTTACACTTCTCGAGATAGATTATTGTGGCAAATGATGGACAATGGCTCCTACACACCTTAGTTCATTATATACAAATGTATGTATTTATGTGTATAAAAATAAAAAAGTAAAAATAATTAGATAATAGATACAAAATTCACTTATGAGGAGCCGCAAAACAGAACGTACTTTTTCGCTCATTTAAAATTTTTGGGAAATTGATGTTTATTTATTTCGCTTCCTTAAAAAACTGCATAAACCTGGGAATAGTAACATGTATTTTTACTTATAAATAGATGCATCAAAGTGCCAGAAGTCATCACATTAATCGTTAAGGATGTTTGATAGCAAACCACTTTAATAATGGAAAAAGTACGTTTTGTTAAAAAAGTAAAAAACGTACGTTTTGTTAAAAAAGTAAAAAACGTACGTTTTGTTAAAAATAGCAGGTTTTGGTCTGTTTTTTTTAAGAATAGTATATTGATTTACTGTTCTTAAATTATAAATATGTAAATCCAATTTATAAAAATTTATACATTGAAATTAAATATATATATATTTTTTTCGTTAAATACAATGCTTTTTTTATTTTGTTACATCATCTAAAATACACAAAAATGTTCTTAAAATTATACTCAAATAGTAACTAAAGTAAAATTGATTGCTATAAAAAAAGGTTTTTTTTGACATTTTCACATTTTTGATTTCTACGTGTTCCCACATTTAAATTTTAGCGACATCTTGTAATTCTTCCATGTTTTGATTGAATTTTTTTTTTACGTTGTTGCTTGATAGTTTGTGTAAAAGTAAAAGAGTTTGAAAACTTTTCAAGCATAATGGTAAAGATCTACTGATGAGTTGGTATAAGCAACCAGTGAAATGCAGCATATAGATTAGTAAATCCATAACAAAAATAAATATTTTTTCTAAAATAGGTTTTGTTAATAAACGACAATTATTTCTATGTTTAGTTATGGCATCCTTCCGGATCCCCAAATCTGATATAAAGTTTTCAACGTTACCTTCAAGTTTTTCGTTACCTTTATATATAAAGGCCTTGTCTCATTATTTTTTTTTTTCAAATCGCGCCTTTTTCATATTTTGATATGTAACCCTGTACACATGCAAACAAATTTTGGTAGAACTAGCCAAATTTGTTCGGTGGAAAATCACCAACCAATTAACATTTTAAAAAATATTGGTCACTGCACAGTTTTTGTGGTTAAGCCTCTGTAAAACTAACCATGGATTATGGTTTCATTACAGTTATAATTCTTGCACATTTTTTCCTGTAATCCAATTGATTTAATATTTTTAATATACTAAATTTAATATTTTTTTTAATCATATAAATTTTTTTATTAATTTTTGTATTTACTGGCAATGAACTAAGAAGTTACATGTTTGTAACGAAACGCCTTAGACAACTTAGTCACTCCAAAAACTATTAAAATCGACAAATAAAAATTACAATGGAAATCGTAAAAATGTCATGAAGGTTGTGCAACCACTTTTTTGTGGTTACAATAACTAATAAAGTTTGTTAGTTTTACCAATTTATATGAGTAGTTCAATTAGTACTGTCAGATGGTTGCTTTAACCGTTAGAAATCTTTTGATAATAACAATTAGTAATAACAGTTAATTAACAAATAAAATTGGTTGGATTATCCAACAATATTTTTTTGTATGTTAGCTTTCAATACAAGTCAAAAGATAAATGATTTAGTGCTTTTCTATATTAAAGTAAAGAAATATATTTTTGGGAAATTTTTGTTCAATATGATGTAAGATATCTAGGCGACACCGTGCCAGGCCAAGTTCGGCCACACACTGTGTATATTTACACGAAACCATTCGAGCTGTTTTTACCCCCTCATAACTTTGCTCCTCTTGATCATAATATAAAACTTAAAACATAAGGTTTTCCCACAGAGGTGGGGTTAAATTTGAAAGTTCTACCATAAAAGCTTCCCGAGATATTAAAGTGTGAAAAGTCCATATTTTAGTACATATTCACTGACTCACCGACTCATCAATATTATTGGGAACTTCCAGTAAAGCTAGAGAGCTGAAAACTTGGTACACAGGTAGGTCTTGGTGAGAAAATAACCAGAAAAATCTAAAAACGGGCACCTTTCAACCCGGGGGGGACTAGAGTGCCCCTTCTTTGTATGGGGCACTTCCAGTATATCTAGAAATCTGAAATTTTGGTACACACGCAGGTAGTGATGAGAAATTGCCGAAAATGATTTTTTAGCGAACACTTTTCATCTAGGGGGACAATCATGCCCCTTCTTTGTATGGGGCACTTCCAGTATAGCTAGAAATCTGAAATTTGGTACACAGGCAGGTAGTGATGAGAAATTACCGAAAATTATTTTTAACGGGTACTTTTCATATGGGGGGACAATCATGCCCCTTCTTTGTATGGCGCACTTCTAGTTGAGCTAGAAAGCTTAAATTTCGTACACAGGTATGTCAGATAAGAAATGAACGAAAATAATTTTTAAAAAGGCACTTTTCATCTGGTGCGACTATGGTGCCCCTTTTTTGTATAGGGCACTTCTAGTACAGCTAGAAAGTTGAAATTTTCTACACAGGTAGGCCCACAAAAAACAACTTAGAAAAAAGAAGTGAGATCCGCACAAAAACATAAATGTGAAAATAAGGCCAAGTTCTTATCCAAAAAATTTCGGCCGTAAAAAGTACTGAGATCAAAATAAGGACCAAGTTCTTGATAGGTACAATTCCATCTCATTTCTAGTTAACCTGTAAGCTTGGCAAAATTTTTTTGCCTTTATAATATGGGAAAAAATTCTTGGAAAAATTTTGCCAAGCTTACAGGTTCCCTAGAAATGAGATGGAATTGTACCTATCAAGAACTTGGTCCTTATTTTGATCTCAGTACTTTTTACGGCCGAAATTTTTTGGATAGGAACTTGGCCTTATTTTCAAATTTATGTTTTTGTGCGGATACTCATTAATTCTAGTTTCTTAGCAGTAAAATCAAACTTTTTGAGATATTTTGCTTTAGCACATGTCGAAAATTATTGGACAATTATCACTATATGTTTTCTAATAATTCGCTGGAACAACCAAACACATTTAATAAAAGGCAAATCACATTTTGGATTAATAAACATATTATACTTTTAATTATCTAACGTTGGGTTGTGTATTTGTTGATTACATTAAAAGGGAACCCATTCATATTGTATTGTATTGTTATTTATAATACGAATGAACTAAAATTAAGAAATTAAAGTAAAAAATAAAATAACATAAAAACTCGTTTGAAAGGTCATTAAAAAACAAAATAAAGGCAACTTCATTAAGTATACAGATGTGTAGATATAAGAACAGTATAAAAAACCACTGAAAATTGTTCAGCTAATAAACCAATAAATCAATATAAAATGACACATTTTTTTTTAATAAAAAAAAGCAACAATATATATATATATATTTATTTTAATACATAAAAGCGTAAGCACGTACACACGCATATATCTTGGTATGTACATAATCATTGTATGAATGGATATGATACTATTTCTGTCTGTATGTAAATGATGGTATATAATATGTGTATAGTGTACATATCAGTGATGAACATCCAGAAATATCCTTCAGATTTGGAAAATGAGGTACCTACCCACTTTCCAATTAATTTTAATTAGAAAGTCACATTTATTTTTCAAATATTTAAACACTTTAGACTAAAAATTTTAAAAAAGAAGTATACGATGCAGGTAGGCAGTACAACTACTTTACTTTTCGTTAACTTTCGCTTTGTTGCCTATTTTGAGAAATGGCCTTAAAACTTTGCTAACAACTTTGTGTGAAAAGTTGTCAGTCTTAACTTTAATCGGGTGAGGGAACCAAATAACATGTTGTCATGCTATTTTTTTTTTTTTTTTTTGAGTAGAACTCAGCGGATTACCCCTACTTATGCATTGTGCCAGAACTTAGGGAGTGGGATAGGATTAAGAAGATAAAGGTTGAAAATGTGGAATGCTTAATTTCTTTACAGCAGTGCTATTGCGCGTATTGTTAACTTTAGGAGCAGTGCTGGAGCGGAGCGCCTCTGGTGTTAAGTAAGCGCATTAAATTTCTTACCTACATAAATACACTAAAAATGTCTCTGCATTATTTATGCACGTACTCGCTTTATATATACATACTTCCGTACACCTTTGGGAAAATTAAGTTAACATCACTGGTCTAAGAAGTTATCTTTATTTAGTATT
The DNA here is from genome assembly GCA_947311025.1 of Lypha dubia. Lineage (NCBI taxonomy): Eukaryota > Metazoa > Arthropoda > Insecta > Diptera > Tachinidae > Lypha > Lypha dubia. The sequence continues at coordinate 69,464,552 of OX371260.1, forward strand.
TGTTTTATTTTGCTGGCGGTTCTAGATGCCGGTGTATTTTAAACGGGAACTTCATCAATCACTGTGAAATGTTAACTTTATTTTTTTTACTTTTAGATTTAGATTTAGTTAACCGAGGATTACTCAAAATGTCAAAAAAAAAAAGTTAAATATAAGAATTTATAATTTATCAAGTCTGAAATATTACATACATATCTTTATAGCGGAAGGAAAAATATTAATAAAATCCGTAAATTTTTAGATATAAAACAGTCTTATGCAGTTTTCAATTAAAAGTGAGAATATATTTATGTATTTTATTCAATAATTTATCTTATTTGTTAGTGCATTTGACATTTTTGACTATGTATAAAAATTACAATGTTATAGAGGAAATTTATCGTAAATTATACCAGAATATGTTTCAATAATTTAATTTTGATGTAAACTTTTTATTAAAGTTGCCTTTTAAATTTAATAAATAGTTTCTGTATCTGGTAGATGGTATTTATTTTTTTAAAACGCCGAATGTCTCTAAATTTCGGATTGTATTAATTAAAAAACAAGATATGTATCTACTTTTTACTTTTTATGATAAGAAAACTAGAAATTATTGAACTCTAACTAAATTTCATTATAAGTAAAAAATGGCTAACTAATGCAATTTTATGCAAAAAAAAATATATAATTATTGAATTCTAACTAAACTTCATTATAAGTAAAAAATGGCTAACTAATGCAATTTTTCCAATAATCCAAAAAAAATTTATAGGTGATAAAAATTTTAGTGCAGCAAATAAAATAATGCAAATAAAATGTAATTATCAGTAAACATTTACTGCTTGGCTGTTTTAATGATTTGTAAATCGACCTCTTTTCATATATGTTCATATTTTGATTGTAAGCATAGGTATCTGAAAAAGTGCCTCATTGTGTGTACTTTAGTTAAACAATAATAATATGAAAAACTGCTGTCGACATTAGGATAACAATTGTCCGGGCCTCGGCAGGTTGTAAAGAACTCATTAAAAACTATGCCGACTATTAGGTAGACTGGTTTTAATCTAATGCATTCAACCAACGATTGGATTGGGAGCAGAACGAATTAGCAATTGTGTAAAGTTTGAGGAAAATTGGAAGAAAACCATCCAATGATGACTACTGAAAATCGAAAAATTTTTTTGTTCCTAATACCGACATCAATTAAAATTACAGAAAAAACCTTTATTCTTTATAATCTTCACTATAACTAAAATATTTCAACAGTTTTCTGTTTTTCAAAATCTCTCCCAATTAAAAGTAGGCTTCGCCACAAAATTTTTTTTAAGAAATATCCAAAACGACACTTTGTGAGAGACAAATATCATATGTACTAAAAGTATTTAGAATTTGCAGACTATTACGGAACATTTTTAAATTATTTTACTTACATACTTTCAGATTTCGTTTATCTCATTTCCTTCCTTGAGCTTCTAACTAGTAGTTCAGATCTGTTTGGGAGAAAATATATTCGTAATAGCTCAGCCACCTGTGTCAGTGAACTTTTAAATATTAAATTTTAGTTCTTCTATTTTTAAAGTTCAACATTCCGCTACTGAGGTGTCATAACTTACTAAACATGATATGAACATATAAAACATTAATTTTTAAATGCCTGTTGCAAAACATATATATTTTTTTTTCTTGTTTTTTAAGGAGTTTATTATCTTGCGGCAAAGGCAAACGGGTTTTTAAATAAAATTATTAAAAATTAATTTATCTGTGGAAATAAAGAAAAAGTGCTTACATAAGTCATGTTTTTTAGTTATCTAGAAAATAGTTTTTTTATGTTTAAGTGGTTTGATAAAAATGTAATCGCGTTGTACTAGGCTTGCCAGACGTACTTTTTTCAGCAGTACACGTACTTTTTTTCATCAATGTACTGCTTTCTGCATAACACCTAAAAAAGTACGCTAAAGTACTTTTTTTTAGCCTTTTGTACTTCTTTTTGTACTTTTTTTCTGTGCTTAACGTTTTTAGTATTTTTTTTTTAGTGTAGAAAAAAAAGTTCTTTGAAACACCCAGTAAAAATATCTACAATGGCGATTGAGGGTACAAGTACATTGAAGGCTTTGGCTATGAATTTATGTATATTGTTTCCTAACATTACATAAGTAGAAAAGCAGAGCTACTGCTGGCGTTTTGCTATACTTATTAAACGTTTGGTTACAAGCAAAATTTAAAGCCAAAGCCTTCGATATACTTCCACTCTGAATCAAAACAAAACGAATGTCAAACATTTTACCAGAGCGATTTATGTGAAGTTTTTTAAAGTTATTGTAAAATATCGTGCTGTTTTAGATATTTTAATTAAATTCTGGTATTAGATAAGTAATATTTATTTAGTCTTTATTGATCTATAATACAATGTACTACTTTTAGACATGGAAACAGAGGAAACTATTTCTGATGAATCGCTTGTATGTAGCTCAAGCTCAGAAGTTGAGGAAGTAAATTATAAATCACCTGGAAAAAAAAAATACCAGAATTGTAAAACGACGAAAAAACAAATTCAATGACATCTGGAAAAACAATTTTAGTTGGATTGCTAGGACAAATGATAATACTATGGCTAAGTGTACGGCATGTGGGTTTGTATTTTCTATTGCTTATGGTGGTTTAGCCGATGTTAAACTACACATGAAAACAACAAAGCGTATGCGTAACTTGGAAAGCAGCCAACAAAAATCCGTAAGTGTGTTCTTAAATCGTAATTGTAATAAGCAAACAGAAGCGAGACAGTCTAGTGCAGCAGCAGAAGCCGCTTTTTCTTATCACACAGTAGTACATAGCCATAGCTACCAATCGGCGGATTGCACCAGCAAACTACTCAAACAGATATTTCCAGATTCCAATGTGGCCTCAGACTTTACATGTGGTAAAACCAAAACGTCTAAAATTATAACTAACATTTTGGCAAAATATTTAATAGAATCACTGTTGAGGGACTTAGACAATTCTCACCCATTTTCAATATCGACCGACGCTTCGAATAAAGGTAATATTAAAACGTTTCCAATACTTCTGAGATATTTTAGTAAAGAAACAGGAGTCAACACAAAACTTTTGAGTTTCTACAACTCTGATTCTGAAATGTAGCAAATTCATTAAAATCAAAATTGGAATTCCAAAATCTCAGTTTGGCAAATGTAACAAGCTTCTGCGCAGATAACGCAAATATAAATTTTGGCACTAAGAACAGTGTATATGTTGAGCTTAAAAAAAGCAATCCTGATATTATTGGCATTGGATATTTGTGTCATGTCCTTAACAATTCTTTTAAAAACGTTATAAAAATTATTACTTATTCTTATTTACGATCTCAGTTTTATGTTCTTTGTTGAATAAATTGTTGTTTTATGTTATTTAATGAATTTTCAAAACTTTGTAAAAATAAAAAAAAAAAAATACTTTTTTTCTTAAAGGTAAATAATATTTACGATCTCATTTTTATGTTCTGTATTGAATAAATTGTTATTTTATGTTATTTAATGAATTTTTTAAACGTTTTTTAATAAAAAATAAATGTACTTTTTTTCTTATAGGTATGTACTGCTTTTTATGCATCAATGTACTTTTTTTGTCAATTCCATATCTGGCTACCCTACGTTGTACTAAAATTTGAACATTCGTTTTTCGATTCTTTTGAGTTTTTAACACATACATACATATGTATGTATGTATGTATGTATGTATGTATGTACCTATATTCAATTTGAAATTTAATATGTTATGAGATAAAATAAGATGTTATTCCATATTGGATTGCCAGAACTTCGTTAAAAATCATTCAATATACCTACATACATACATATGTAAATAAAACTTTGTCCAGAGATACTTTTGAATATGGAAAATACGATGGTGATATTAACTCAAAATGAGCTTATCTCGACTTAAGCAGTTTTTCCTTTTTGTAGCAGTTTTTCCTTTTTAAATTATGTACATACATACATACATACATGCATACATACATACATACATACATACATACATACATACATACATATATGTACATATGTATACTTTTGGAAAGTATGTACTTACATACTTATGTGCACAATATTCGAGAAATATTCGCTTGAATTTGGCGAACTCGAATATGAATATCTGGAAATAGGCGAATAGTTGAATACGAATACGAGTATACATATTAAAATTATTATTTCGGAAAAAAAAGTACCGTTATTGTTATTTATTAATTTATTTTCCCACCACAAAGAAAACGAAAACACTTAAAAAGAGATAAAAAATTCCATTGAAATGAATTTTATTTTTTGTGATACCTACTTACATATGTAGTGTGTACCTAGCTAAGTATCAAAAAAATAATAAATAAAAATTCATCTTCCGCCTCATAAGATAAGATAATCAATATTAAAAAAAAACACAGCGCGGAACACGAATACACAAATATACAAACCAAAACTGAGTTCTGATAAGAATAAATATAAACATTTAAAATAACAAAAACCAAAAAAAGAATAAGAACGCTTCTGAAATGAAACAAAATTTTCTTAGGAAGTACCCACTTGTGCGCAAACAATAAACACTTTAGAGCGGCCATTAAAATCTAAGAAAAGTCAAATATACATTATGGTGGCAAAAATGTGAGAGCATAAATTACTATAAGTCTTATTGTATATGAACCTAACAACACACAATTTTGGATACACAAATTTAAACATAAAATAGCAACAAACTTTAATTTTTCTCAGAGTAGAGCTGTAAATATCTTTTTACTCTTCTTAATGTTAGCAAACAAGTATGATAGAGAGGAACAATAAATGTCTAACATAAATTTAAAAGAGTCAGCGTTGCCAAATGTGCGGATTTATCTGTATATATTCAGTTTTTCTGAGCATTAATCAGTTTAAAGGTTTTTGTTTAAAAATCAATTGTTTGCAGTTTTTATATTCAACCTTTTGGCAAATTACAACTATGCTCCTCTGAAGTCAACGCTTTATTAAATGGTATAAATTTTAACTCACTTTACAATTACCTACAATTATCTTTGAAGTATAGAAAATTAATTATAAATGAATTTAATTAAAAAAAAAAAAAAAAAAAAACTGTTAAAATTAAAATATTTAAAACTTAATACAATTTAAGACCTATACATGTAATAATCATAATACATGTAATGATGGTTGTTAATCTGGTTTACAAACATTAGTTTAAAACCACATATAGATATGAAAATTTAAAATGTTTTTTGTATGTACGTGTATAATGTATATTTGTATGCATAATATAAAATTGTAACATTTTTATATCTATTAATAAATAATGATAATAATATTCAACCTTTTTACTTTGAATTTCTTTATATTAATTTCAATTTCTGAACCTAAAAATGATTTTCCAATTGCTTATACATATTAAGTGTACTCGACTTAGCACATAATAATACATATTGTAAAGAATAACAACAGAAAAAACTACAATAAAAAATCAGACGGTGAGTGGCATGCTCTACAACTACGAGACATTAGAAGAATTTTGCTTATTGGAAGAGTATGGTTTTGAAATGTAGTGGTAAGTCATGTTTGAAACAAGACTTGGAGATGGATCTGAAGACTGTTAATTTAAAAAAGTTAGAGATGCACTTTTTTTTGGTATATGTGCCAGGTGCTTGTGTTTAATATTATGATCAAATGACAAATTGTACCCCTAGGATCGCTCAGCGAATCACGATTTCGAAGCCATGATTTCACACGAAAGATGCGAGATCAGCTCGTACTTCGACATCCTTAACATACGGTTGTATATTATTTTTTTTTTTATTTTTATTTAAATAGTTACATGTATTTTGCTCTTATACAGAAGAAGCTCGAATATAAGCTAATTAGTTTAAACAGTTTAAGAACATGTATTTCTTGCTGTGATGAATTTTAATAAAATTGTATATTTTATTTCGTTTGTATAAATATAAAATTAAAAATATCGATGCAGAAGAAAGTGCACTTTTATGTAGCTTTTTATAAAAAAACCTTAGGAAATTAGAACTTCTCTATAGTTCGAAATACCCCAGGATAAAATAAGTCCTAATTTATGTGCGTTTACTGTAATAAAATATATTTTATTTTTCTGTTTTAGCTTTTGATGGTTTAATAAAAATTTTCAGCAGAAAAACCTGCTTCTTAACAGTTTAGATATAGCAGCTGTTGATTTGATTAGTTTTTCTGAACGATCTGCTCACGTTTTTGTCAAAAATATCAAAAGAATTTTACTTTTCAATTAATATTATTGAATGTTATTTTGTAAAAAGATTTCATAATATTTATTTGTGAATTGAAATGAAATAAAGCTTTGAAACTATATTATGAAATTTGATTCAAATGTCAAACTGAACTGAAATATCGTAATTTGATGAAATGTATCGTTTTTTTTTCTTTGCTGCCTAAAACAGTGAGCGCTCACACATGTTCGCCCATCGCTCACTAATCAAAGCGTTCAGCAGATTGTTAAGCAACTGTTGTGTAGCAAACTGTGTCAATTGTGTGTTGTTTTAATTGAAAAAATTTTTTTTTTTTAATTTAGTTTGGCTACTCCGTTGAGTATAAACAATCGAGGAAGAAGTATTAATTAAACTTGTAAGGAAAGTTAAAATATTTTAGCTAGTTTTCATTTAAATTTAAGTTGTATTTAAATACTACTAATGCCTTTCAGTCGTATTTAATTGTTCTTATATATTTTTGTTAAAAATATGGTAGCACTACGTAAAATAAAAAAAAAATTCCTTAAAGAACAGCTGACTAGAACAATTAAAGAAATATTCCAATATACATAGATATACATATATTAATTTAAGCTAAAAATAACAATCATTAAGAACTGCTGAAATGCTTTTAAAGAATAAATTCAACTTTCAAAATTATTAAAAGGTAAATAGCGACAAAAGGCAATATTTTATGTAACTCGCCAGCAGTCACAAATTTTTTATTGGCTTTGTTTTAAATATGAAGAACAAGCAGTGAAAAACATATGGAAATTCGTAAAACTTAAGTGGTATTTACATTCACAAGGATGATGCCCATTAAGTAGCATTTAATACAAATTTAAATATGCACTCAAAAATAAAATTTTATGTTTAATTAGGATATGATTAAAAATAATTACAACTTACATATATATATATATAAGCTAAAAACCTGGGCATTAGTGATTGAATGAATAAATGTTATATATAAAATATAACTATATGTAAAATCTAACGTTTAAAGGCAATATATAGTTAGCAACACTGAACTCGAACCGGCTTACAAAATATGTATCTTATATAAATAATGGTGGTGGCTAGAAGAAAAGTAACCCAACCTCCACTTTGTACTTGTGCCGTTTATGACTCTTTTTCTCTTATTAAACACAGGAGTGTGTTGAGTGCATGTGGCTTTGTTTGAGCACTTGCCTTTTCATTATTTTATTTGAGATTTCCAAATACATACATACATTCATAGTTATATCTGCAACATTGCAAGTTCGGTTGCTTTGCCAACCTCTATTTTCATTGGATTATTTGTTTATGAGTTAGATTTCCACTCCAATGTTTAGAGTCAACGTAAAAATGAGTAACCGTAGTGAGAAAATAATCATAATTTATTTTAAAAGTTTGGACACACAACAAAGCAGGCACATAAAAATACGCAATCATACATATGTATGTACATATGTACATATGTATGCATGAAAAAAAAAGTAAAAAAACAGCTGAATACAAAATGTATGAGTTATATTTTGTATAAAATATTTGCCTCCAAATTTTTCGAAAAAAATTGTTTGAAAATAATATCAAATAAAATATAAACATCCCTTCATAGATTCCTACATATAGAGTTTACATATATGAAATACAGTAAATGAAACTGAATTTATACTTATGCAGACACTTTTTATATACATACATACATACATTTATAAAAAGAGGATCGTAGTGTATTCCGATGGTTAAAACTTGAAAAGTGCGGGATTGTTTGCAGTTGCTACGCGCCGGTTTAAGTAAAAAAAACTCTCAACATACGGCGCTGTAGCTGCAAAACGAAGTTGTCAAATCATGTACATAAATCGTAGCTATGGTGGACATTTACCGGAAAGATTAAAATAAGAAAACAGATATTTCAACAATAATTGTTTCATTAAGTCTCATGCATCTAAAAAAAAAAACTACCGATATGTAAATTCACTTCGCAATACATATGTACATACATATGTAGTATATACGTCAAACTTTTTCGAAAATTAAAATGCAGAAATAACTGCAGTCTTCCACTACAAATGAATTAAATTTATTTTAATATAATATTACTTTAGAAATTGTAGATACTTAAATATTTAGTCTTATTTTTGCTGGATAGAAAAAAACTTCTGGTAATTTTTGTTCTTTTGGGGAAAAAGCATTTAGTTTTTACTTATCTTTGCGAATATACATACATATGTATGTATGTATGTATTTATGGATGTCTAAACATTTATGTAACTAAATGTAGGTATGTATGTATGTATGTAAAATTTTATGGCGGACCAAAGATTTGAGTGTAAAATATGATTGCTGCAAATGGGGTATAGAAAACTGACAAGTGCCGCCTGATCATTCTTCCTGTTGGCAAATAAAAAATTTTCACATCATATTAATTCTTCATAGGAACGAAAATGTACGGGTTCTTTATTGATGAGTCACAGTAAATTTTAGTAATATTTTTTTAACACACATGTACATACGAGTACATATGTATGTACAAGACTATGTATAAAATTCCGGGTGGTGTTGGCTGAAGTGGTTAGGGCGTTGACGAGTAAGCAAACAATGACTTGAGGCCTCGGTTCAAACCCTGGCCAGAGCAAGTCAATCAACATCATTAATTTCTCTAATGTACATTAGTGAGACATTGTATTAATTGTTGTCGGACTATTTAAGTGATGAAGGCATAGCACTGGTCACTAAAAAACTTTTCCGACAGCGATTGATGCAGTTCGAAGCTAATGTACATAACATCGCCCTCCTTCGTCTGTTAGCAGAAACATCGGCAAAGTAAAACAATTAATAAAATGCCTGCTAATACAGCTTAACAAAGTTAATGCGTCTACTTAACACCGGAGGCGTCTCAACACTGCCTTAAAAATTAACATAACGTGCAAAGCAGAGTTGTGAAAGAGTTAAGTCTTCTAAATTTTCAACATCTATCTTCTCTACCCTATCCCTCTCCCTGAGTTCCGGTACAGTGCACTGCATACGCAGGGGTCATCCCCTGAGTGCTGGTCCTAATTAAAAAAAAAAAAAAAAAAAGCACGGGTAGGGAGTGCCGACAGAAGTGAAAACGTTTTGTGATTACAACAATACACGTGCTATTGTCAAAAAAATTATGCGTATATACAAACAATTATAAAATACATGCAACAACTTTAACCACTTATCAAGGCGTATGTAACAGGTGAGCCTACAAGGACAGCTGACTGAGCTCGCTTTATAGCAAATTTTCATACAAACTGATATAGTTTGAAGAGAATACATAAAAATGGTTATAGTTTGGTACTCATACGTATTAAAATGCTTTTAATTTGTTTGTGTGTTTTGATATGAAGCGAGTGCTTTATACCAACAAAATACATGTTGTTTTTGGATTGTTGTACTTGTTGTCGAACTGCGCATACCTGCTAGTTTTGCCATGCCACTTATTGTAAACGCAAATGCAACTGCGCCCAAGAAGTTAACAACCTAAATTTTTTTCGCTCAAAATTAAGAGAGTGCCATCTTTGTGTACTCTTCTTAATCAGTTTCGCTCAAATTGAAGAGTGCGCCCTCATTGGTGCACCATAAAATGAGTCTTTTTCTCATATATGGGGCGCTCTCTTCATTTTGAGCGAAATAATTTAGGTGTTGGGCCTTACTACGCTTCTCGAATCGACTACGACTGTTGTACTAGATTAAAGAAACACACAACATATTTCTTTAATCTATTACAGCAGTCGAAGTCGAATCGAGAACCGTAATAAACCCCAATATCTGTAGGTTGTTAACTTCACTCCGACTAGGCATTCGCACAAACAGAGAAGCCACAAGCGTGACGGTGTCGCTAGTTCTGAGGTTTTGTCTCATCCAAAACCTTCGTACCGCGCCAATAGAAGTTTTCACTTCAAAAAATCGGTTATTTGCTTTAGATTAGACGATTGTAATGACGAACATTCAAAAAGTTTCAAACTATTTTAAAGTTTAAATGCGATGTTATATTTTGTATTGGGCATTAAAATACCGTTTGACCGAAAATTTAAATTTTAGAAGTTAATTATCTTATTATAGGTACCCTACATGAAATGTTGTACCAATTGCCTAAAACATACTTGTCCTATGATAGGTGAAAATGGGAATGGGACAAAGTGTTCCTGAGTTGTGACTGGTGAAAAGAGGACGTATCACAAAACTAGAACAAAAGTGCTAACAATATGTTTATGATATTGTTTGTTTTAAAAGCTTTTTGTTATACATATTGCCTTATTCATATTGAAATGTTCATTTCTTATATTTTTTATAAAAATGTGTTTAATACCCCCTTTAATATAATTAAAATGAATTCATAAAATTTTTATTTTTTCAATACATATTTTACATATAAACTTATTGTTGTGAAGCATTAAGACTCGTTCGGTGATACTTATGTATGTCATCGAAGAACTAGATTTTATACCATTCTTTAAGGAACTATTTTCTGACATGTTCATTAAGGACTAGTTTTAGACAGGTTACTTTAGGATAAATTAGGAAACCAGGTCTAGGACCTATCACCCGGTATCTTAATTATGTCAATTGACCCCTCTAATGACAACGCCATCTTAAAGTTACCGGTCCCTCTTATATAAAGTTCCGGAACTGTAACCGGTTGCTAGTCCTTAGGAAATAGTCACGTGACGTGTCCTGTGACAGGTTCTTTTCCCTTTAGGGCATTGAAGCCTAGGCCCTATGCTCATCATGCTCATTTGTTTTTGTAATACTCTTAGCTATAGGTTGTGTGTTTTAATATAGTCATACAGTACTCAGCAACCTCCATTCGAAATACACAACCAACTTTGTGTTATTAGTTTTTTTTGTCGTTCTTCACTGTATACACGCAAGAGCAAAGCAACAACACTTTCGTATGCTATGCTGGTAAACATTGACGACAGCGATCATCAATGTACATTTTGTTTTTGTTTAACGTATGATATGAAATAAATATATGAAATATATTTTTTGTGTTTTCTTTGCATGTATTTGTTATTACAACAAAAAATTTTGAATAAAAACGTGTTTTTCTCTAAATGTATTGGCGTTTGCTCTTCCATAAGGAACTTGTGGTCACCGCGGCTCTAGGGTATATACATAAGTATGTATACAAATAAGATTGTATCTTAAATGATTTGTATAATAAAAATGTCGTTATTCGCAATTTTCGATATGTACTTATGTATGTACATTTGTATATTCGACTTAATAATGACCCAATTGTAGAGATTATAAACAACATTTGCCAATATAAGAAAATTATATACATACATATGTATATGTATGAAATCAAACTACATACATATGTATGTATTCCTAATTCAATATGACTAAAACGAATATAAACATGTTGATGCATCATTTGAGTAAACATTTGGTTTGAAGAGTTTTTCATTAAATGAGCACAAAGATTTATTACAGCAACAAAAACACGAACGCACACATAAATAAAAACAAACAATGAAAAAGATGAATTACTTGTTTTTACGGCGAATTGAATTTACGACGGCCATATTTGTTAGCAGTATAGATATAACAACATAAGGAGAAATAAGCACTACCCCTGACTTACGCGCTCATTACTTATTATTGAATATTGCTGAGAATGTAGACATTTTCATTAGTTTTAATAAAAACGGCAGACTTTTAAGATTTATTTGCAAATCCCTGGCAATAAATTTTGCATTTTTAAGCGGCTAATAAAGTTATTAAATGTTACACTTTAAGATAAATTATATGTATAAAATAATTAACAAAGTAAAAAGAAATATGTACATATGTATGTATGTATGTATGTATATTAACAAAAAATCTTTTAAAGCTGACAAAAATTAGCAACGTATTGTACTATTTTTTTTAATGTATTCATGGAAATTTAAAGTCAACATTAAAGCCGTCGGTCATATTAGTGTGTTGTTTGGTAATTTATATTAATTGTTAAAATTAATATTAACTAATATTATTTATTAATTACATAGTTCGGTGTAATTTATGTAAGTGACTTGATTAAAAATGTATTAATGTGTTTTAGTGCTGGTGAAAGTACAAAAATATTTTTTTTCAATATTTGTTAATATTTTTTTTCTTTGCGCATGTTGATATTTCCTGATTTTCTTTTGGTGTTTATTTGCAACGAAAAGCCATTAAAATGTTATGAATCCTTATGAAGAACCAAAGTCAACATTAACAAAACAAATGTGGTGGAAATGTTGCTCTACTTGCGCCAGGATTTTAAATGCTTTATTGTTGTTGTTAATTTTATAACATTGCCAACAATAATCATACACATAAATTCTTAGACCATAATTCTGAAACCAAAAGAGAAAAACGTAAAGTAAACTGGACTACACCTGATTTTCAAAAGCAGAATGAAAGTGATGTTGAAAAATGCACAACATAAAAGAAAGAAAAATTGTAGATATGAAAAGTAAAGCAAAAGAAAAATTTTTATTTTTAAGAAACAAACTGGACAACGAAATTGAATACAAATGTTTTATATTTCAGTAATAAGAAACAATTACCTTATATATTGTCATATGTATGTATATGTATGTAATTTTAAATTGTTTTTCAGTTTTATATGGTTTCTTTCCTATATTTATAACAAAATTTAAACCATCTTACAATGTTGTCAACTGCTTAAAAAAATTATTGAAAAGGTGTTTTTGCGAAATGTATAAATTTTGGTTTGAATAACGGAGTTATTTTCTAAATACTATAATAAATTTATTTCAGGAAAATAATCATAAAATATATATGTATGCTTCATTTTGAGCGCAGCAAATTCCTATTTTTGTTATAGAAATAAAGGAACAAATCTAGTTTAGTGACGCAGCTCCAAATGATAATAAATTCCATAGGGCGATAGAAAATCGAAAAATAAGACGAAAATTTGATGTGGTAACTTTCTCGGAAACGCATAGTTTTCGAGTTATTGGCCTCCGAAGTTTTTATATATATGTACGATTTCCGTTTGCATTTCTCAACGTATAAGGACAATTTTGGTATAATTTGAAAGCTTTTGACTAGATCTATATAAATTTGCAAATTTTCTATTTAAATTTTGAAATCTTTAGGTGTCAAAGCAGTTTTTTAGATTGTCTGCATAGCCGGCATAAATGATTTTCTCCTCCATGGTATATCCCGACACGGCGGTATATAGAATAGTTTTTTTGCATAGCCGGCCTTCGGCCGGGCTTAGTGATTTTCTCCACCATTGTATATCCCGACACGGCGGTATATAGAATAGTTTTTTTGCATAGCCGGCCTTCGGCCGGGCTTAGTGATTTTCTCCACCATTGTATATCCCTACACGGCGGTATATAGAATAGATTTTCTGTCTAGCAGGCCTTCGGCCGGGCTTAGTGATTTTCTCCGCCATGGTATATATCTCCACCTTGTACACCAAAACAATGATATAGAAAATATAAAATTTATGACATCAGATTGTACGCTGGAGGAAGAGTTTGACAGATATCCACACTAATCTATTATATTTTAATATATGTAGGTTAGCAGGTTGCTGGAAATTAGATTCCAGCCCACTTGGGTCCAAAAACAATATTTTTTTTATTATCACTAAAATCTTCTGTATTTTAACAAATTCATATAGATCTAGTCAAAAGCTTTCAAATGATACCAAAATTGGCCTTATACCTTGAGAAATGCAAAGGGAAATCGCACATATATATACAAACTTCAGAGGCCAATAACTCGAAAACTATGCGTTTCCGAAAAAGTTACCACATGCAATTTTCGTCTTATTTTTCGATTTTCTATCGCCCTATGTAATTTTTTTTTTCATTTGGAGCTGCGTCACTAAAGTAGATTTAAGCCGAAATAAATTTTAGAAAGCGGTAATTTTGTTCAGTTTACAAATGAAACAATTCCATAAGTACTTACGAATTGAAACATGTAGTAACCAATTGGTGTATACTTAAAAATCGAATATATGTAACTCTCATTGGATAAGGTGAATGCTTCACTAGTCGGATTTTTAATTTATTTCCTTTTCTCAGCATTTGTTATCAACATTGTGGTAATAGTATTAAATTATAAACATTGTTGAGAAATTCGTATAGTTTTATATTCGATTAACGGTTTTTAAAATTTCTGTTATTATATTAGAGTAATTTACGTTGTTTCTAAAATGTAGGGTTTGTGCCAATACTCGGCTCTCGCTTTACTTATTTATAAAGAAAAAGTTATTTATTTTTTTATTGGCGCAGTAGAAGTGCCTGAACTAATTTTTTCTGTTCCTGTGCATATTCGGAAAAATAATTTTACGACCGCAACAAATTTGAGTAAAAGATTTGACATACAATAATTTAAAACGGCACGCATCATATATATTTCATATGGGGCTTTAACATTGCCGTTACATACATACGGTTAAGCTCTTGGCTGTTTATAAAGACAAAAAATGTAAAATTTGTAAAGTTGAGCATTTATTTATAACAATATTCCAATTTTAAAATTTCCCTGTCATTTCAGTCTGAAATAAAAAGCGCTACAAAAGCTACAATTTTTACATTTATTGCCTTTTAAAAACACAATTGCAAAAGGAATAATGTTTGGTTGCAAACTACAAAAATAAACACACTCTTAAAGAATAAAACCAAAAATTCAACCAAATGTGGGTCACTCTATTGGGAATTGAAAAACACAAGGTTATTTCCATATAGACTTAGAAAAAGGTTCTCTCCTTCATAACACAAACTCCGCAAAAACGAAAAATCCCTTAATAAATGATACAATATTTTGTTTTTGACTCGTTTTCAATGTTTAAGGGAGTGTACACGTTATTGATTAATTTTTCTCAAGCAGAATTTGAAGAACACTTATCTCCATATATTTGGCTGTTAAAGTAATAAAGTATGAACTTAATTTCCATTGAATGAGTTTTTTGTGAATCCGATTTTATTATTGTTTGCTATAACAATTATATTTGCCATTTAATAAAACACCTCATAAAAACACTTGTGTGTTCGACAGCCATTCCCTCTCCTGTGCACCCACAAATTGACACAATCAAAAAACATACAATTTCAAGCCTTTCTACCTGTTTAGAATATTAATTTTTTCACATGTCCACATGTCCACATGTTTTGATTTTTATTTTTAAATGAAATCCTTAAGTATAAAAAGTAAAGAGCAAAAAAAAAAAATTCAATGTCAATTGTTGTGTTAAATGTTTGTTTTAATTCTTAATGTCCAACATTTGTGTGTGTTTCTTTAACGACTTTTGTCACATTATGCCTTTTAACGCTTCTCTTCGTAACTCTATTTATTTATTTTACATAATTTTATTGGTATTGTGGTTGTTTTGTTGTATCTCTTCTTTAAATTGTTGATAAATAATAATAAAGACATTGTTTTGTTTAAAAAGTGTGATAAGAATTTATTATATCGTTTTTATTCTTTAAATATTTGTGTTTGCAAATTTAAGTGTTTGGTACACCTTATGAAAAAATGTTGGTAAGACTTAAAAGCTGAAACAATTCCTTAAGCATGGTTTTAAAGCTGTTATTAGCATTTCAAAATTTATGATTTCATGAAGATATTAATAGATGGCGTTAATGTTTTTTTCATAACATAAAAAATATGAATGAAAATAGCTTTTATAACATCAGGAATTCGATGGTTTAATTTTCAACGAAACAGTTTGTTTTTTTTTTTGGTTTTTTGTGTTTCATTTATCACAAAATTTTTTTGAAAGCTTTTTGTCTACACTAAAAAAAATAATTTGTTTTCATTTCTAATAAATCGATAGATATAAAGTTGATTTTATATCAAATAGAAAGCAAAAAAAAAAAAAAAGAAGCAAGAGCAATCAAAAAGAAAAAACATTATTTTTTCTTGGCTTAATTTACTTAAGTTTTAAGTTTAGTTGAGAATTTTGAAATTTTCGGTATTGGCGTATTTCAACAATTTTTATTCTGATGTACATTTTTTTTAAATTTTGTAGGTATGTTCTTGGTTTCATTTGTAGGAAGTTTTTTTTTCGGAAAGTGCTTATTCTGAGAAATGCCAAAGTCAAAACGTTGCAACTGAGAAGTCAAAATGAGCTAAGAAGTTATATAGAAAAGATAAAAAGTTAGTAATATTTCATGAGCTAAGGCAACCTCCCGAACACAGTCCGTTCTATGCACACCAGTAGTCAAATCAAAATGTTTTGCTTTATTATTGAATTGTAATACCTTTTTAAATAAAGTTTTCTACTATTCTTTTGTTGGTGTACTCCATTTTTGAAACGCAGGATTTGATTCCCACACCATTTACTACTTTTGACAGTAGCAAGTTCTGTGTTACGATTCGAAAAATTCCTAAAATTCAAAACTGTATACTAAAAAACATGGTTTAAAATTGGTTTAATTATTTTTATTTATTATACTAGCGACTAGTGAGAAAATATGATCCGTTTCCTTTTTTGATAGTAGAAAAACTAAAAATATTTACCTTATAACAAATACATTTCCAGTTTTCTAAAAAAAAATTTATACGTGACAACTAGTAAAATTTTTTACTAGCACACAAAATGAAAGAGAAGAATTTATTTTCGAAAACTGCAAAATTTTTTGTTATCAGGTTAATATTTTTCTAGTTTTCACATAAAATTATGGAATATGAGGGGAATTTTTACTAATAAATATTAGTTTTTTTAAACCCTGCTGAAAAATCTTAAACAAAACATAATTGCACAAACGATAATATGAGTTTACAAAATATATACATAGTTGCAAACAAAAAAACAAATTAATATACATACAAAAAGTGACAAACGTACTTTCTACACCAGTGGTTGTGATTTAGGTGGGCTTCATAGCATTTTATTTAGAAGGCATTACAGAGTGCAGTATATTAGCGTTGCCAAGGCATTCATATTATACAATACAATCCGATATATAAAATAAATTTTTTGGGATATTTAGACTTCTTAGCAATTTTTTTTTTATTTTTATATAAATACGAGTCTGTACATAAATAACGAACATTTTAATGATAGTAGCAATTGGTTATTAAAAATAAATTTACATCAATAGAAGCTATCATTTGGGAAACTGTTCTGAAAGAGATCAACCACGCTGATATATGTAAATGATATAATACTTCTTCGGCCGAGATGAAGAAATTCTTCTGACGCTTTCTTATATCGGTCCTTTATTGCAACATCTCAAAAAACAAAATTTTTCAGTTACTGACGAAAAAGAGTTTCTCAATACCTTCTTTATTTGTAAAAAAAAATTGCATAAACATATCTCTATCTAAACCCAAGTTATAACCGCTTACATGCTCAAGCCGTCCATATAAATGCTTACGCTTTGAAAACTTTAAATGCATTTTGCCACGTTTGAGTTTTTTTGAGATATGACTACGTTGCAATAAAGGAGCGATATGCAGTTTTTATTACATACTTACGTATTTATAATTTAATTTCTTTTCCTTTCCTGCTTTTTTAAACCCGATCTTTAATTTCGATGCCGGCAATGAAAACATTAACTGGACTACATAACTGCTCCTATAATTCTTCAAGTGTACACACACATATACATACATACATAATGACTTATCGTTAATATTTAGCGTTTTATAATTTTATACTTTTTCGTTTGCATATAAACACATGTGTACATACAAATATAAATACATACCTACAAATATTATAAAAATAATATTGTGTATAGGTAGATATGTATATATGTATGTATATGTATGTACGTATACACTTATATATGTAACTGTATGAATGGATTTGTTAAAATTTTACTATTTCACAAAAGTGTCTTATGAGAACCAAAACACTCCTGTTTTTAAAGAAAAATATTAAGTCCAATGATAAACGTTATTCATATCTTTTCACCGATAACCCACGAAACACGCACACAGAGTATATATGTACATATATTTATTTTAATATGAATTATTCTACGATAGCAAGATATATAACCCAACATACAAAACTGACAGTTGTTGATACATTAGTGTGTAGTAAAATATATAATAATTATACAAATAAAATAAATGTGGTGGTTTTGGATAACGCCAATTGTTGAGAGTCGAGGAATTGACAATTTGGATCTGCTTCAACACTGTGGCTCACGGCTGGGATGTTTTCAGTTGAACGACCCGGTCGAACACGAGTTGGTACATTTTATATCGAGCCTGTCGTCTCAAATATACCGACCGAATTTTTAAAAGTGGTATCAGAAGCACGATTATTTTGTCCGAAAATATCAGCAATTTTCCGAAATATAACTTTAACAGAACCACCATTTTTCATAGTGTATTTTAATTAGTTTAATGCGATTTTCGAGCGAAATTGAATTCATTGTAACAATTGCCAATGCATCTACTACAAACTCGTCAAAAAACTAAATGTTAAAATTATCATGTTGTTGGTGTTGCCACAATTAAAAAAAACAAAATTCTTATTGAAAACCCCGTTATAAAACAAAGTTTTTTAAGATATTAAATTTATAACAACCAAAACGAAATATGTATTTACGTTTTAATGAACATAAAAATGTTTTCTGGTCTCTAACGACTTTTTTGAAAAAGATTTTTAACGGCAGGTTAATTTTTTCTTTTGTATTTGGGCCACTAAGAGTATATTTGTGTATATGCGTGTCGCTTCCTTTATTCCTGCACAAACGCGTAAGACTTTTTTCACTGTGGCAAGAGTTTTAGTATTTGTGAAAAATTTACAAAAGTATTCACACGTTTGTTTGTTTGTGTCAGTGGCGTATTTTCTGAGTTTTTCTTTAATTTTTTTGTTTAACAATTTTTTGTACGAAATCAGAGTATATATCATACACATTTTGATACATACATACATACATAAAAAAGCTTTAAAAATGTTCAAAATTAATGCTTATTCCTGTATGTGTGTTTAATACACGAACAGTAAAACATCCATTCTTTTCACGCATACAGAGTTAAGCCAAACAAACAATTTTTACATACAAACAGTAATTTTAAGTGTTCTGGTGTGTGTTTTTGTATGAAGGTGGTATGTAAGTTTATTTTTCGGTTTATTTTGTTATTGTTGTTAGCCTTAAAAAGCCAGAGAAAAACCATAAATCAAATAAAATTTATACGCTTTCATCTGCTGAATTTGCAAAATAAAAGTTTGTTTTATGTAAATCCGAAATTTAGCCTCCCCCAGCTGGTTGCGCTCCACCTTCTTTAGATTTGAGATATGTATGAGTGCACATGCATATATACTTATGTATGTATGTATATAGGCATGTGTGATTATATTGAAAAGAATATGGTTACAAATGTAAGCCAGCTGATAGAGGAAACTGGGTAATTGTGCTATGTATTGTTATTGTTAATGTTGTTGCTGTTGTCGTTAATATATTACGACACATAAAACAGAAAAATCAATAATGGGGCATGTTAAGAGACGTTGAAAATGAAAAAAATACGATCTTAGAAATATATTTTATGTTCCTTTTTTCGTTTGAAGTTTTTACTTTTTTTTTAATCATAACATACCAACTAACTTTTTAAAGTATTTGAGTGTTAATAATATAAAAGAATTAGAGAATATTTGTTGTTTAAATTACGATTGCCAAAATCCTTATACATAGGTATCTCTTTATGTACTATAGCTATAGAGAGAAGTATAATTGTATTGTACTAAACTTTAATTTCAATTAGAAATTTTCTAAGCAATTTAAAGTTGAAAAGTGTTAAATTTTAAGCTAAAGTTTCTATTGAATAGACATTTAACATTTGTTTATAACCATGAACTAAGTTCAATCTAGTAGAAAAAAAACAACAAATAGGTACCTCCCTATTTACAATTGCTTAAAAGTTTTTGGAGCATTTGTTTGTAAATTTTTGTTTTTTATTTATAAGCTGATAATTTTTAAAAGACCTTGATAAACTTTTCAGTTTATGAAGATTTTTAAACAATCACAACTAAATTGGTCAATTAGGTATTAAGAAAATAAATAAAATAATATAATCAATAAGAAAGTAAATTTATAAAATAATAATTAAATAATTAATAAATGGCATCAATTCAATAAAGATCGAAACTTCCACTGAAGTTTGATAGATTTTCATAAATTTTATAGAAAAGATGTAGGTATATGTAGAATTTTTCTTTGAAAGTGCTTTTGGGAGAATTCAAAAATAGTAATATTGATCTAAAAATTTACAATTTTGCTTTGTTGGATTGAACTGAAATATTTACAAGCCTCTCTCTCACTCTCTTTCGGTACAATGTTGTTCAAATATGTATGTACATAGATCAAATATTTCTCAGCCGAGTCAAGGACGACAAAACTTTAAACATAAATAGCTCAGATTAAGGCGCATGACTCCATTTGCAACACGGTTCTGTTTACGGGTGAAATGAAACAAAAAGTATATATTTTGTAGTAATAAACAATACTGTGGACGAAAACATTGCAAAGCTGTCCATAAAGGAAATAAACCTTCTGGTTTAGTTCTTCAGTTTGCTCAATAAGAGGAGCTTGTGGAAATTCATGACAGGGTTTTACAAGTACGTTTGTGTTAACTATGTCTTGTCATAGGGTTCAATGCCCACACCGATTACGATTTCATTACATACATTTTCTCAGACTAAGAGGTGGTTTGCAGTAGGCATAAAAGTTGTATTTGGTAAAAAAAAAATAATAAAAAATAAAATAATTTTTGGAAAGTTTTGTTCAAATTCCTTTTTTCTTTTTCCGATTTTTAATTGTTCCTGGCAATGTTTATAAGAAGCAGGTTATCAATTCGGATGTATTTGTTTTTTAATCTTTGAATCTATTTATTTCCTGTGTAAGGGGCTTGCACATATTACGTAACGCTGTTTTCAGAGATTTTATACACCCCCCCCAAACTTTGCAGCTCATTATGTTTATGGATATCAAACGAAAGTATTTTCTAGAAGGCAGCTGATGGCAAAGCATGATCACTATAAATTCATAATTGCAGCCAACTAAACTAACAGGGGCCCACAATTTGCTGCTCATTGTAAATATGCGTCCCCATGATACCCATATCAAATGAATGGGTTATCTAAAGAGACTGTTGGTAAAAAAACGTAATCATGAATTAGCACGAATCAGCATTCTTAATTATTTTGTTTTAAAGGGTTTGCTAGCAAATCGATCACAAAAAATTTTTCAGGAGAGATCTTGAGATTTTATGAAATTTTAATTGATATTGTGAGAAGGGTCAGTTTTTGACTTGATATTTAAGTTATAATTGCTTTTAAGTTTCTATTAAATACCAAATTGTGTTTTTGAATGCATATATAAATAAATGCTTAATTAATTAATAGTTAAATTAACAGTAATTAAACAATAATAAAGGTTTACGAATTTCCATATGTTTTCAACTGATTGTTCTTCTTATATAAAACAAAGCGAATAGTTTTGTTTTCTCCCTATTATTAACCTTTTAATAATTTTCAAAGCTGCTTTTATTCTTTTAAAACATTACAGTAGTTCGAAGTCAAAAACTGGCTCTCAAAGATCTTAGCAATATTTTTACGAATTTTAAAATATTGTGGCTTGTATAAAACTTTAAAAATTTTACCGAATTTATGTTTTTTAATTTTTTGGCAGGGCCACATTACGGCCTTTTAAGCAATATAGCGCTTTGTTAACTCTAACATTTTACCAAGTTTGTGCGAATTTTCATATGGGGTGTTCACACTGTAGCTATATCAGTCATATTGTCATAATATCTTATTATTTTAATTGTTGTTTTGCTTCAAGCAAAAAAGTCACATAATAAGACTTTATGAGGTATGTATGTTTATGGTTTGTCATAAAGTAACAGTAGAAATCTTAGTCGAGTAGCTGAAACTTGCTGTAGGTCTAGCCCTTCTATCTGGCAGTGGAATGTGAACGGCATTTCTGTAGAATTTCGATGAATTCTCCGAGAGGAACTCAATCAACGACGCTGAGTCCCTGGCAGATGCGATGATGAGCCGTATAGTGCGAAGCTGCAACGCTTCGATGCCCCGCATTACACAACAATCCAGGAAACGACCTGTGTTCTGGTGGTCACCTGAGATATCTGAACTCAGGCGAATATGTCTACGCAATAGAAGGAGTTATTCCAGATAGAAGCCGAAAATTACAAACAGTCAGGAGAGCGCTGAAGCAAAAAAGCGAAGTGGGAGGAACTCTGAAGCGACCTGAAC